>JARQST010000138.1:0-233013 GCA_030142225.1 Pachycephus smyrnensis
GTGAGCGTATATCAGATTTGTGATTTTAAGAACACCGACACAGACTGTCTGTGCGATGTCCCTACCGGGCTTCCGTAAAATTGTGACAATTGCCTTACGAATAATATCTACTATTAATTGATTTAGGATGGAGGGATATTGTGTGCCGATTAACCGTTCCCGAATCTAAAGGCAACAATAAAACGTTGAAATATCCCTTTTTATTTCATTGTCTCGCTCGAAGGAATTTTCTTTAATCCGTTGGAGTATCTATGTTTTTTATTAAAAAACATGGCACTGTTAATTGGTGATAAAATAGAGTGGTCTCTTATGCTAATAGTGATAACCACGGCAACATTTTTGGCAGCTATTGACAGGTTTGTTTTTCAGTCTGGACACATGACAGAACTTGATCAGATGGTAATCATTATTTGATTGTTTTTTTTAATTTCAATATAAACTCTATTGTCTAATTTTTTTTAGGAATAAGTTTTGCTATGCACATGGAGATAAGAGAAACATCTGTCTCTATTATTTATCTTGAATAGTTTATAGTAATTTTATTTGTTTTTGTATCAGGTTTCGAATTAGGTAATGTTTGAAGTTTAATAAAAACATATTTGTTGTTTCAGTATAGTATGGCTGTTTCTAATCAGTGGCCTTTACGTAGCTGGACTTATATGGGGTTTACGTTTGTTGCATTACTTTGGTATAAGTTTTGGAGCTACGAAAGTACGACCAGATCTAAAGGTCGATACGAAAGAATCATGTGGAGTATGTGGTGGTAATGCATGTAAAAGACATCGTCCGTCACCTTACAATACTCGTATAAAAGTACCAAAGGACTTTGACGATGCATTGGAACAAGTAATTGTATATGCTTTGTTTAAGTATGTCAATATTTTTTAATTATATTTGAATGATATCTTCTATTTATAGTTACTGGAGCAACTATTAAAAACCTATGTCTGTGCCTGGTATTCAGATTTATCATCAGATGAGGCTTTTGTACAGCAATTGAAAATAGCCATAGCGACAGCTGCTAGAAACATTGCAGGAAGATTGTTCTCCATCAATCTCGCAGAGGTTATTTTTAATAATCTCATACCTGTTGCATTACATCATGCCCAGGATTGGAAAGCACTGATGAAACGTGCAAAAAGTCAGGGTGGCAGTCCTCAGGATTACGTAGCTGATTATTTGGGATCTAAAGTTCATCCGGCAGCATATTCGCGTGAAGCGGAATTAAATTATTTAAGAGGACTAGTCACCGCTCTTATGCCACATCTGTTACCTACCACACACATTTCTACCAATAATAAGGTAGCTTTCTTTATAATAAAATTATACAATTGAAACTTCTTAATAAATATTAACATTATGTTCTTAGGTAATTCTGCGAGAAATTCTGGCTAATTGGGTCTTATTGCCTGCTCTTGATGCATTGGCTGACCCTGACAATATAAATACCTTAGTTGTATTGTCGACACATCATGAGGGTACTTTATCCCAAACAACAGATTCTGTTAGTGTGCCATTACTATATGCTTGGGCTACACCACCAATGATTATACAAACTGAAGCCGATCCCCTAAAACCTAGCTTGGAAGAAATTCTGCATAATCCTCAGCTACTTTATTTATTTATGCAACACATCAAGGAAACTGGTCCAGTAAATTTATTGCAGTTTTGTTTGGATATAGGTGTGTAGCTCGATCCAAAAAATTTGAAGAGTATCCATCAGTTTTAATCTATATAACGAAGTGTATATTTATAATGACTAACAAAACCTATTTTAGATGACCTGAGTAAACGAATGCTAAATCCTGAGATGACACCGGAAACGGAAGAGAATCTATTCATTGATGCACAGAATTTATATTCAACATACCTCGATGCCGAGGGTCCAGATTATTTGCATCTGCCATTACACATTTCAATGGGCATGCGACAAAGTTAGTAATAATGTTTTCTTGATTCATCAACTAATTTATATACGCAAGTGTCTACGGTATAAATGTTATTAAGAATCGAATTGACAATTTTAGTTCTAGAAAGTGGACCATCAAAGGTTCAGGAACTGAGAACTTCTAGACCTCTTTATCAAGCCCACCAGGAAGCTCACGCTTTGTTAGAAGTCACTTGCCTACCCTCATTTCATCACAGTTACGAAGTACGATATGCTTTTTATATAAAAATTCAATAAATAGTATACAGTCTTAACATACCACTTTACATTAAACATATGTTTCAGCTGTACAAACTGGTTTGCGGTCAACAGACATCCAATACCCCCACAAGAACATCAGGACAAATGACGTAAGTGTAATTAATTTCTAATTGATACCACAGAATCGCATTACACTAAGTACCTGCCAATTTCTCATAAACAGTTTAAATTAATAATACAAAAATATCAACAGTGGAGCAGGCGTTGGTGCTCGACTGAGCAATCAGTTTAGTAAAATTCGTGGAGTCCTACGAGCATCCGCCGTAGACGGAGCGCCGTATCAGTCCCAGCAAGTGTATCAGGCAGAGGAGGTAGACTGTTCACCAAGGACCTACAACGAGGACAATAGTGACGTGACTGAAGGTGGCCGAGATTTAACGACCTGGCGAGTAACAGTTCCCCACGTAGACGGAGGAGGAGCCCAACCCTTGTATATGGTAGCCGTGCACAGCGTAGCCGAAGAGAAGTCCTGGACAGTCCTCCGCAGGGACGTGGACTTCTATGCCTTGCGTGCACGTCTCACTGAGTTCCACGGCGACCGGGAGCTGAACGATTCACCATTACCAACTCGGAAGTCTCAGCATCCATCTTTGAATACTAACAGACAACGCTACCAGGACTTCCTGCAGAGGCTCCTGGCTAAGCCAACCTTAAGGAGCAGCGAACTCCTTCATATATTCCTTACAGCACCCAACCTGAAGCCTTACTTCACGAACTACAGCACACCCGACATCGGTGTGCTGTATCAGAGCATGGCGCACAAGTTGCGCAAGGAGAAAGGTCAACACTTAGACAAATTTATGTCCACCTTCTTGGCGTCGACTAACCTGAAGAACGAGCACGCAGATCTTGGCGTGGAGCCTGCGAGTGAGCAGAACTACAACGAGTCTTTGAAGAAGGGTCGCGATTTACTAGGAAGTGGACCCTTTGGCAATAATTTAAACTTGAATCCAAGGATTAAGGATTTTCCATACGTTGCGTCAAAGCGACAGCACGTTAAGGGCGTCAGTTTTTGTATTGCTCAGGCTCGTAAGTATTTTCTGCTAATTAGAAATACCAGTAGCTGTATAATTTCATTGATCAACCAGTATATCATTACATTTTTATTATTGAACAGTGGAAAGTCTATTGGATGTATCCCACTCTGTATGCCGTGTCTCTTGGCTGGCAGCTTCCTTATCACGCAACAATTTGGATCCAGTGGTGAATCAATTACTTGAAAATACTTTGGTGAAGTTATTAAGCGGCGGTCGTGCAGCTATTGTGGTGAAATTATTACATTCTAATATTTTTGGTGCGAAATCTACTAAAAAGGACGTCACAGTGCATATAAAAAATGAGGATAAGTATAAGAACGCTAAAGAAGGTCTATATTCTTTGCTCCCATGGTGGTTTGTGGGATTACATTCTACGTGGTTTAAATTAATGGATTCTTTATTGGAACCATTGCAAAATGCTCCTCTTAACAAACATCTGGCTTATATGCTTCTAGATCAATTACTAGCCAATCTTTTTCCAGAATTGACCACCTAACTGACGCGACGCTCATATTTTTCCACTAGTCTGTACTTTTACTAATCTCTGTTATCTCTGTGCATAGTTTATCCAATGCAACACGTGTAAGCAAATGATTCATTTTCGAACTGTTAGGTCGAATAATCGTAAATATGTATGTTTTTAATGTATATTTGTATACAGTATGTCTTGTATTAACTAATTTTCAGAATAATTAGCAATAAGAAATGTTTTTTTATATATAGTATATAATAATTGTAATAATAATTATTCCAAGAGTGATATTCGACGCCTAACAGGACTGATTGCGCACCTGTAAAGGTCACAAGGTTATTTAATCACATCTATCACATCATCCAAATTGTCAGCACATAAAATTCATCTTCTGTCTAGACAGTATAAATTTGTTCATCTGCTCACGACAGTTTTTACATTAAATTTGTAAAGTATTAATATAAGCATCTTTAAATATGACTTCATGAAAATATTTGCAACGACAATGAAAAGTGTAACTTTGAATATACTATAGGGCACATCTTTTACCACGTTGTTATCAGGGAATACAAGCGAAATATGTTTTTCAGAGTTTCTCGCGCGCAGGCGTTCACCCTTATCATCCCGACAAAAATAAACGGACGTCTGAATCACCGTTTATAATTACTGACTGAGAGTCACAAGTAAATCTGAAAATTCGTTAGGTCTTCCATGAAGATAGATAAGGACAAAGCAATCATACGTTTAATTAACAATAATTTATTTACAGTGTTACAACAACGGTGTTCATGCATCTATATTCATAGAAATAATACATATTAAATATGTCATAAAAGACATGCGAGGGATGGATATTTATACAAGAATCAGTCTTATGAGAGGATATCCGACGTGCCGTCATCGTCATTGATCGAATCGCTCAGAATGTTAAACTTGTCGCGTGTATTTGATACGTATTTCGACAAGATATGCTTTTACGAATAGCATCAATTTGTAGCCTCCCTTATGCGACCAATATTTCCATGACGTTGGCATAGAAGTCATTGAGCATCGTCATGAGGTTTTGTCGAAGCGATTTCAACGCTGATAACAACGTGTCCTCATGCTTTTATCGTTTGCTGAGCAACAACTGGATTGCCTCCAAGTTCTTGTTGAATTTCTTCAAGAGATTTGCCCTTCGTTTCCGGTACAACGAAGAAGACAAAGACGGTACCAACGGCTGAGACTCCAGCGAATATGAAGAAAGGTATTGCTATGCCTACGGAGTTCACCAGATCGCTGTAGAATTTAGTCACAACGAATGCCATTAGCCAGTTGAATAGACAGGCACTGCTACCGGCAATTCCTTTAATTTGAGGAGAAAAGATCTCGCCGATCATCATCCAAGGAATGGGTCCGTAACCAAGGGAGAAGAGGATGATGAATCCGCATACTGCAAGTAGTGGTAGCCATGCGATGGCACTGACGTCGTGTCCGTTATTTTGCAGATAGAAATAGATACCGATGATCAGGGCGGTGAGGAACATGACGAAGTTAGATACCAGGAGAAGAATCCTTCTGCCTAGTTTGTCGACGATGAGACTACTGACGAAGACAGCGACGACTTGCATGACACCTACGATGATGGTGGAGACGTCGGAAGACAAACTAGTACCAGTTGCATTGAAGATGCTGTTGGCGTAGAAGATGATGGCGTTGATACCGCTTAGCTGTTGGAAGAACATCAGTCCGAAGGCAATTATCAGTCCCTTAACTGCAGCCTTTGATTTAATTGCTACGAAGAAGGAACCCGTGTTCCTTGCAGCTTCTGCTAGGGTTTGTTGTTGTGCTAAGAGTTCAGGTTCTACGTTGTACCTTGGCCCACGTAGTCTTACAAGACTGGCTCTGGCAGCATCGATGTTTCCTTTTATGATGTAGTATGTAGGTGTCTCTGGCATGAAGAAGAACACTCCGAAGAAGATGAGTGGTACGATTGCAGAGATGATGGATAATTGGAACATGTTTGTGACCATGCCAAGTGCATAGGTACAGAGGATACCCACGGTGAGCAGCAGTTGAAAGTAGGAACCCAGACTTCCTCGAATTTCGCTTTCTGCAATCTCTGCTGCGTACATTGGTGCTGTTACGCAGAATGCACCACCACTCAAACCAGTGATGAAACGACCAACGTAGAACATTACGACTGAGTTTGCCCAAATAATAAGAGCCCAGCCAATCATGAATGGCACTACTAGCATGAGCATGGCTGTCCTTCTTCCAACTAAGTCAGCAAGGATTCCAATAGGTACACAGATTGATGCTGCTCCAAGGTTGACTAAAGCACTTATCCATGAGAACTGATTTGCAGAAATACTAATGCCATAGGTTTCTGACAGTTTGACACCATCGGTACCAGCAGGTGACGACCAAGCTAGTACCATACCAGCTGCTAGAGCTCCCAAGGTTGATGCCAAGCCTGCAGCATACTGTGGAAGCCTTTTAGCTTTGTTAGTCACATCGCCAGCATTGGACACCAGCGTCTGCTGTGAAATTCCTATGTTCTTCTCTCCCATGGTAGTACGATGATTTTGCAGTAAAGGGGTTCTGTCAGTCGCCTATAACAAAAAATGATTACAATTACCACAAACCATTATCAATTAGCATAAGTATTTTTACTGTATCTATCAACACAAGCTAATATCATTTTGAAAAAAAAACTAAAAAGAATAATCCTCCAACTCCTGTCTCAGACAGTCGATACCGCAAATAAAAAAAAACTATTCGCATTTTCATAACGCATTCAAATTCAAAAATATTAAGCGCGCTCAATTTCATCAGTTTCAAAACAATTCTACCAACATTGCCCAAATAGAACGCATTTTCTGCCACATCAGCAACACAGCAAAACGCGTGAATTTTGTTTGGATTATAAAGTAACAACAATGTCTTACGAGTGCGTTAAATTAAAATAAACAATAAAATTATTACGTACAGTCTCAAGACTGGACTGACTCGAACCCGCAATACTTTCATACTCGTGAACCATTTTCGCGGATTCCTTTGTTTGCACAGGTTTAATGCACGAAACTTTCACGATGAATGCACGTCAATAACGAATGGTGTTCGGATTCGTACTGAGAATACAGAATGCCGATAAGACTGCACTCGACAAAATTATGCGCGAACTATTATATGATAAAAATGTAAGTAAATATTTAATTCTCCACTATGCTCAATGTCACTGACTCCCCCCCACTTTCTCGAGTCTGCTTCTTATCCCAGCAAGTGGGGTCGACTATCTCGATTTCATTTGCTCTCTAAATATAGCAACCATTCCGACAGCTCTGTACTCCAAATTGCATACAACTTATACGCCCGAGGAATGATAAGCCGCCATACAAAATGGCCTGTCATTGTTATCAACGCATCATGCCGATCCTATCAATAAGGAATAATTGCCCTCTAATAAGAACAAGGATAATAGTAACAATTATCCTTAATGATCCTCGACAATATTCTCATGATCTTGTAAGTATTCCTTTTTTAGCACTTTCCCAACCGTGAAGAAACGATGCTTTTTAAACAAAGTTAATTGCATTCTGTACGATAAATTAAGTGGGCAAGAAGATGACCCATATGGAGTTATCACGCAAGTTTTTTGTATTAACAGAAAAAGAATTTCTTCATTTCCTTTACGATGCTTACTCAGCAAATAACTCTGTGCGTTATTTCTATGTTTCTTTTTATCTTCCAAACGTTAAACATCACCATTTTCTTAGCGGCGCAAAGTCGAACGATAAAAATTATAAGATTCACATTTTTTTATGCTTCGTTAAATATGCCCTGATAAACCAAGAACAATGCGCACTGTGCTGCTATTTTACAAGGACCTTACATAATTCCAAGGTATGCTGCCTTGACTGATGGACAATGTCAATGTGACCGCATGGGTATACATATACGAACATATTGTTCTTAACGACTTTCTTTATCCGCGTTCTCGTAGTTTAATAATTTTCTTTGGACGTTTTTAAAATAAGGAAATTTTCCGCTCTACTTTCTTTCATTCTACTTTGCACTCGGAATGGCATAATATTAACTTTTCACTATACCACACGACCACTCGTCTCTGCATGATAAATGCTACTTGACAATGTGTCCATGTTATCAGACTCTCAACGGAATCATTGGCTTTGGCAGGAGAAGAAAAAGCGTCGAATATATCATAAACAAGATTAATAAAAAAAATCATCAATAATCCAAAAGCCACAAAATAAATTGATAACACAATTTAATGAGCGTAATCCTATCGTATCAACAATGCCTATCAGTAATTAAAACGGTTGCCCAATTCATATCAGTTTCAAATTACCAACGTCTTAAATTTAAACACGAAAGCACGCGTAGTGATACATAATTTTTAAGCCAATGAAAATCGAGTTCTTTTAAATCATTATATAAGCGCGTAATTCGCAATTTCATTCCACGGCTGTTAAAGCGTATACGTGTTATCAACCACTGTGAAGATTATGATTACAATTATATAGTTACGCAGTCGTAAAGGGGTTATAAATTAATAAATTCCCTATGTATCTGCACTGGAAAATTTGCTCGCGGCAATTAACGATAAGACAATCATTTAAAGTGTGTATCGATATTTATTTTCCATGTATATATATAAGTTATATATGATATCTACTACGTATATACAAAGCCTTAACTATATATCACAAAGTAATTATATAAGTATTCACTGAACATGTTGAATTAAGTATCGTGACCGAAATTTGTCCTTGTCTTTTGTCTTGATTCGTTCTATAACCTTGATCAACCTTAATCCAACAATGATTAGACATTAATGACTCGCGTAAATGGCCAAGAAAACGCGAACAGTAACATTTTTATGAGAATTCTTGACAGTTTAGAAAATCGCTACGGCTCGGGTCAGTAAATTATGTAAACGCGCATCGCAATCAGGTGTAACGACACAATCTGCGTATTATCGCGAAACGAGTAAGTGGAAAAACTGTCATCGGGATTAGATATAGTTAAACAAAGAATTGATAGATGCTATGCTAACAGTAATTCTCCTGGAGATTATCTTAAGTGAATTCATTTATTCGAGTATAAAATCTTGAAATAAGGTGTTAAGTGTTATCGAAGGAATTTTTTTTCTACGGTTTCTTATCGTGATAAAAAATGTATCGGTAAGCACGTTCTCGCTGATAGAGCGAATACAACAGTTAGTATGGACACTGAAAATTATTTTATTGACCATTTTTGTTGTACACGATAGTCGAGATATTTGTATTATGCGATACGGATGGTTCGTTCGTGTTTTGCCGGTATTATATGAACATGATTAATACTTCATAGATTTTATGTATTTTTTTTTTTCATATTGCCTCGGGAGGATAATCAAAAGATGAATTTTAATTTATGTTGCCATCCAAGATGAGAAGAATTTGTCTATATAGAAAGGATACCGATGACGTTTTCTCAGGTAAGACAGAAAATTTTCCTTGCGCTTCGGTCGCCCGTAGTTTCGAAAATAATTATCATAGATACACTGTATATCATATTTGTTATCTGTATTTATTGTGAAAGGTTACATCAACAATTCTTAACAAAAAAACGAGCGATATGATATTCGAATGATACATTATGATTGAATTCAAAACCAAAAAACTCCATCGTTAAGTCATCATCGTCATTTATCATTCAAAATTGACAAAAATTACATATAAAATTCCACAGGTTAAGGAACGCCACTAAATTTCGTTTATACGTCGGAAATGAAAAGTATAAAAATATTTTTATATCAGTCAAACAAAAAGAATTTAAAGTCCCATATAAATGAATCTTGTAGTAATGATTATGGAAAGTAAAACGAAGCCAAAGTCGTACAGCCGTTACCGCAAAATGTCAACGTAATTATTGCGTTATCATCCTCGTTTTTTTTTCATCCTCTGTCTCACCTTCTAGGTAGCCGCACTCCCTTGGCAGCCGGTGTTCCTTATGCAATTGCGAGCGTGGATAATCCGTAGCTGGTGGCTATTGTAACAACGTTCAAACGAAATGGAAGCAGAGGGTCAGGCCGGTATCTCTGTTCGACAAGAAATACCAGAAAGAGAAACAATACTCGTAGAATAATTCTCGGTTGGGCGCACCAGGAGCTGTGAAAAATGACAAGTCCCCCCACCTAAGCCCGACACCGTAATCGATATCTTGTTAACCGTGTCCGATTCTTCTCCAATCAGTTCGTCAACCACCACTGTAAATACGTAAGTACAAACTGATCGGTATTAGCAAGTTCCGCGTGCTTTTAAATCGTGCGAATCTGCCCGCCTCCCACCCTAGCGCCATCATTGCCACCATCAGCGGGGGAAGTACAGCATGTTTCGGACCCCCCCCAGATATGTTTCAACAATATTTCTAAGAGAGGAAACAGAGGAGAGAGATGAAGTGATATATATATGTATATGAGATATAAAGAATTGTAAGGATAACAACAAAGACTGCCGAAATGCAAAAAGGAACATGCCAAAGACTGTTTGTGAAGAAGATTGAAGATCGAAGACTGAAGATTGAAAAATATCTATCACGAGGAAAAAGAAATTTGTCGTCAGAATAAGTTGCGTATTTCATCAGTTAATCAGACCTTGATGTATATCATTGACTTAATTAATTGGCGACAATGCGGTAGACGAAGTTTAAAGATTTTGTGTATTTTGGAATTTTTTAATTGCTCTATTTGGTCGGAGATAATTTTACTTGTTTCGGTAAGATTAACGTGAAAACTTGAAAGGCTTTAAAAGATTCGAGATGGATATCTATTGTAATTATTTACTATTGAAATATCGAGGGCTGTGTCTGGTCTTTGTAATTTCGTGGAAGTGATAACGATCTTCATTTTGATTTAATCAGGGCTATCTGTTCGTGGCGTGTTTTCTTTTTCATTTTTGAATGATTGTTTGATTATCTGGATCTGGATGGTCAGGTAAATTTCCATGGAAAAATTTCAAGGAAACTGCCGACGCTGCATATCAAGACCGCGAAGTCTGGCCGATTGTGCAAGTTATTAAACGCACATGGTTTATGCCACGCTGTAATTCATTTCTCTTGGGTAAGTTTAGAAGAAACATCTATTGCGTATTAGTGTCTAATAGTAAATAATCAATGCGTCGCGACGCCTCAAGAAATTTCCAAGAGGCGTCGTACTTCGAGAAAAATTCTCAGGTCATTCTTATCAGATAAACGATGCTGACCCGTTATTATCAAACTTTATTTTCACCCAGGGAACGTTATACTCTATCGCATGACTTCGTTTAGACTGATCGGTTTTATCTTTATTGATGTAGGGCATCGGTCATATTTTGCTTTCTCTTTTTAATATAAAAATATGTATGCTGTGTAATATCCTATTTGTTTTAATTAATACTTTAATCATAGGATTATATTATTGATGAGATCCCTTTGCAGCTTCAATTCTTATGGTGATATATGTATATCAATATATTAATATAATATGGATCAGATCGCTTGACTGAACGATCTTCGTGGACTTTGTCAAGATAACAATAAACTTTTCAAGAGATACCGTGTGATAAGTTAACTAGATCAGTGTTACATCGGATTACATCAGATAGAACTAATCATGAATAGATAAGGCTGATTAATTAAAGAAATTTTAGGTGACTCGCAAGACTCGTCATTTTATAGAGAAAGAAAAAGAATCTGTTGTTATGAAGTTTCTTTAGTGGACCGCTGTTATTTGAATGAAGATATTTTTCCTCAAAGCATCAATATCGATTCGATCATCGCTATAATTTCAACCGCACGATTTAACGGCTAAATTTTAAATTATTCTTTTACTAAGTTTCTATTGAAAACCAAATAATGTAAATCATCTGTTCTAGTACTTGTTAATCGTTATGAAATTTAATAGGAAATTATATTTGCCGATCATTATTATTGTACATACAGAATTTCAAAAGATCCGTAACACATGAGAAAAATGCATAAAACGAATCGATCCTTGTTTCTTTTTTCTTGCTTGTTCTGCCCCTGTAATTTGAACAAAAATGGCTGCCCATTCGTGCCGGCACTCACGTACTCATTGGTTTTTCGTTGCATCCCGGTGCATTCTTGACCGGTTTTGATGCTTCGACTATGGACTGCGGAACTCTTTAAATGCGAGCTGCATCAGACCGTGTGCCATTTTTCATCTTAGATCTCTCTGCTTCTTTCAGGAGAGAAACACTCACGAGTTGATTCGTCATGTTCATCGTGAATGTAACTGACGATAAGAATATTATTGCTTGCATCAATTTCATCAAATGCACTGGATGCACTCGACGTATTACACTGCACGTTGCACAAGTTACGTAAGTCTTACTCTTTCCAAAAATTGACTTTTCTTATCTTCAAATAAATTTAATTATCGAATTTTTTCAGAAACATTACCAAAAGGAAATAACGACTGAGCACACTTCTTAAGTGCACAAGTGGATCAGTAAGTGGTACTGATGATTAGATTGCTTGAAAAATTCGATAAGACAAATTCAAAGAACGTAGAAATATGAAAGAATTTTCTAATCGTCGTAATCTCACAAAAATACTGTAAACAATTGAAAATACCAGTATATAGTAAAAAGAGTGAAAAATATTTTTCTCAAGGTAATCGTCGACTCGTATATTATCTAGTCGTCGAAAAGTATTAACAGTAAGACCGAATTTTTCGAAACATTTCAGCACGCGAATCATTACGTAAATGATTAATTAGCAGAAATCGTTGACGCCCATTGCGAGATAAGAACACTTAGCATGGCCGTCTAATCACTAAACATGGAGAGGAAGGGAAAATCCAATGTTTATTTCATTAGGCATCATGCACAGAACATGGCGTAGTCTCTTACGCAATTGTCATTAGAAAAAAGGGTATATCAAATGCATAAGATGCGACCGCACGACCGAAACCATTGTGCATCAAGGCAAACCTGATTGCAGTAATATTTTTAATATAATTATTGAACTTTGACCGATAAGATGCATTTGGACAAAAGATTATTATTATTATATACGCGTGGCGAAGCGTCGAAGTACGTTGATGGAATTTTTCGTATGATTTATGAGATTGGAAAATGCGAACGTGCCGTGGATTATTTTATAAGGTGTCAAGATATATGGGATCAAAATAAAGATAAAGCATTAATATCTTTATCGAAACGTTATAAATTCATTGTTTTCGTCGCGTGTCGCGTTAATAAACTATCCGGTTCAATTATCAAACGATAAAAACGATATATCGTGCAGTGTCAACGTCAGTTGATGATATTTGCACAGTTGCCTCTAAGATAAAAAAAGACATAGAAAATAATTTTTCAATGAACAACTGCGATTCAGAGTTTCGTTTAAAACTGAAGAATGGCAACTTGAAGAAATGCGTAAACATCGAGTGGACCTTATCGGCGAATTGAGAGCTTACGAGAATGATAAGCTTAATAAAAGTATTGAATTCACAATAATCGACGATCTTAAGAATTTTTGATAATCGATACAGGGACTGTGACGTGATTGATCAACGTTCTGAAGTGCGTCTTCTACGATTTGTTGCCATTCGTCGATTATCAATACTGCACTCGTTTTCAATGACGACAAAGCGTGACAAGAGAATTTCAATTTTGCGTTATTTATAAAAACCAAAAAATTCCACGTTTCGTCAATAAACTGCGTATATTATATTCGACATAATTTTTTGTTTGTAGATGCTTTTTTTGTAGCATGATATGTATTGGTTTATTGTGGTGTTGACCTGATTTAATAGCATACGGCCTTCTTTGTGTTGATTATAGAAAAGTAAAGTAATTCTCAATATTGTATCAAGAAACCCGTAGGAAAATTTCACATTGGCAATGATTTTTTGCCAAAGGTAACGAATGGTTTTCCATTGATTTCCATTGATTTACCAGACATTAGCCTTAGCAAAAAATCATTGGCAATGGGAAATTTTCCTACGGGAAGCGTTGTTGTGCTGCATTTCACTGAAGTGCATTGTAGTTGCACATCGAGACCTACAAATGGCTATTTAAAAAATCAAGTGCATAATGACCGCTTGTAAATTCGACGAGACGATCTGCATACGGCTGTAAGGATGCACGTGTGCCTTGGCTCATTATCGAATTAGCAACAGATTGATACTGACAGAAAACGCGAGTCATCTGATAACGGTAATATAAATTAGCGCGAGTAGAAATAAAAAAAAAAGGCTATCAAGACTTTTGCTCTTGATAGCGCAACATACTTAGCGAAAGACAGATAGATACAGAGGAGCAGAGAAACACAGAGAGAGAAAGAGAGACAGGAACACAGAGAGGCAGAGAGAAATAGAGGGAGGAAAACACAGAGATACAGAAACATAGAAAAACAGAAAAACAGAGAGACAGAGAAAGAGATACAAAGAAACAAAAATAATAAGAAAAAAGGATGCAATCTGAATCTTACTTAGAATTATTAATACAAATCACTGACATATAGTCGATTCACCAGTTCAATCTGGTTTTCTTCTTGACATTTCGCAAACAATCCAATCCTTAGCACATCCCACACAGATTTCCATAAAATCACGGAAATTTATACTAAACTCAAGAAATAAAATATATTTCAGTGCAAAACCATGCACGTGCATACTTTGTAATAAAAATTGCATAAAGAGCCACGTGTGGTTTATTAAAAACCTCATTGCTTTCGATCTGTCAAAAAAAAACATTGAACTTGTGGACTGATTACATCTATTGAAATTAATGGTTTATTATTTAAACAATAATAATAGTTGGAATCAAGGAACTGTAATGCAGAATATCAATTAAGATATTATAAACAACGGAATTTGGACATAGGGAATAATAATTTGGAGAATCTGGACATCCTAGATGATGAACTAGACTTCAGGAATTTCTGGACATAGGAAAATTCATGTCACGTTACAGTACCCCCTCACCTCAACCCCAGCCATTTCCAATGGCAGATAATTTAACAGACAATTAAGGAACGACAGACTTATCTAATCTTAATTAGAAACAGAAAAATGATATCTAAATGAGATTAAAGAAAGTTAATATCGCAGATATTATCCTGTCGAATCGTTACTTTCGTATATGTCAAATTTTTTATGTTGCACAAGACACTACGACAGATATGAAATTTGATGATTGATACCATTAATTATGGCAATGGATCGCATAATTAATCATGTACGATTAGATAATAATTCGCGAAGGATGATTCCGTGAATCTCGAAGATCGAGTAGGTGTTACATACGTCATTAAATACCAAGTTTTACGTTACGGATATAGAATTTTTCTCGCTGTATTATTTTATCTGTCTTTAATGCGAATCTTGATGTAAGCTGCAATGAAATTCTTGCAAAAGCTTTCTAAATAACATTCTCATGCAATTTGCGCATTAAGCTTCCAATTACATACATCCGATGACGATAGCAATGACGACTACAATGACATTGACTAGTTTCTTAATCAATAGATTGATCTGTGGCAGAAGATTCGAAGGAATTTTATATTTTCTCTTGTATATGATTTTAATCAATTAGATCAGAGTTTATGTTTACTTTTCTTTTATCCTGATTACGATTTTAACACGCAATTTGCATATTTACCTACCGCATTGCCAACTGTCAGTCACTGACTGTCACCTTGATTGTTGTGTTAGTCAGCTAATTGCATATGGCTAGTATATATCATATCAGTCATTTCCGTCTTGTGCAGAGAAAATGTAGTTTGTGTCTTACAGGTGCATTGATGATAATGATGACCGTGACGGTTGATGGCAGCGCGATGATTATCTCGTGTAAAAACAAAAAAAAATTATATAGCTTTGGTGCATGACAAAATGAAATCTTCGATTAGACCAATTGCTAATATTTAGATGCGCAGATTTAATATGATGCATTTGCAACGTGCCTCTCGATATGCTGACGACAGTGACGATAATCGTCATACGACAAACAACCGTTCGTTGATCTAAATCGTTTTATTTTCTTATTCCAGGCAGCGCCCGTTGTTATCATCATTGAACAGGGGTAAGAGACGAAGACTCGTACGATCATTGGCTGATGATAAACCGTATGAAGAATGCCAATGGTTGGAAAAAGACTGACATTTTTTCCTTCCAGTCGTGATAACCTTGAAAACGCATGCTCGAGTGGGCTTGACGAGGCTGCAGAAATATACATTTTTTAGTCGATTTTAAACAGAGTCTTCGTTATCGTCAGATAAATCCTGTCGTTAAATCTGTACTGTACAGCATCGTCATTATTGTGCATGACAGATAATGACACTGTAAGACCAAGGTGTTTTTCTCCTTCGCGTAAAAAGATATAAATTTGACAGTCCAGATAGTCGTTCGATTGTCGCTCTGACTTTTATGCAACAGCAGATTTATGTTGCAGTCTATGGATACAAGCCGGTATACAATCCAACGCGTGGCGTATCACAGGACAAGGAACAACAAAACAGAAAAAAAGGTCGTCCACCTCGTAACAAAAATGAATTATCAACCTTCAGCTCACCAAAATTAGGTAGGCACTATTGCGTACGATAAACTCATTGCCAGTTTACTTACAATATGGATATCACGTATCCATGAAGACTGTCAATTAATGATATTGACCTCAGTACTGAGAAAAAAATGTATAACAGGTTTATCGACCTTCCCTGTATGAAATATGTTAATCATAACCGGAAGTGACATACTGCAAATGAAAATTTCGCCATTGGTCACATTATCACAAACCTTGTCTTCCATCAAGGAAAATTCTTACGGAAGACACGTGTCCAGGATTTTGATCTGGACCAGTAAAGTAACCTCTGACATATTCATTGACGAGGAAACAGTTTAAAGACCGACGTACGTTCGTACGATAGACTTCGAGGTTAAGGTCAGGGAAGTCAGGGTCACGTAAGTAATCATTCTTGAGGGTAAAAATTGACTATACTCAGAATTGCAACGTGCAGCAGGAAAACTGTGATCAATAATCGGCAATTTTTGTGTGCTCTAATCACATAGCAAATCGGTGAAAATACAGATGGCTAATGCGTCCTTAATACAGATCTTTACTATACTGACATAAATATATATACTATATATTGTAATAACTGGACCTGTTTTCATAGCGGCGATTAACCTTCGTCTCTCTATTCTTCCTTCCTGCAAGACGTCATGGATACGTAAAACGTGACTCCAACTCCTAGCGAAAATGCGACTAGCATTAAGTACCGATTCATTCGGTTCAGCGATTTCCTCGGCATTCTAACCTCTTTAATGGAACCGACCTCGCGTACTCGGCATACGTATAAGGCATCTCGTGTGGATCTTTGACTTGATATAGGAAGATGCAGCAACGTATGCAACGCGCCAGATTCCATCTGGATTGAGGTATAAACTCAGGCACTACGTGCACTTGATTGTGGAGGACACTAACGTATATAGTACAAGAGCATTACAATGGATTGCAGTGAGGATGCATCACTATACGGATGCACTGAACGTCATACATAGTTGTAGCAACGTTAACTGGATAGAGCACCGTCTTCTTTTTGTATTGTTGCGTGATTATAATTATGAAATCGATTATCATTACGAAAAGAATTAATTAAAATTGTATTGTACTGTTAGAATTACTCGACCGAAACACGTCACTCTGATCGTAGTACGTTAATAAATGCATCATATTGTATTATGTATCATACATTTAAATCAGAGCGGATACCACGTAGGATCTATACCTTATAAATATTAAGTCGCTGGCAACACTGCAACAGGTGCAAGATAAAAGCTTTAACGGGCACTTTTTTTCTTTTGACTCTCCTGACAATTTTACGATAATTTCGCTATACGTATACGGTCTCCTACCTCTTACTTTTTCTTTGATTTCTTATTTCATAGGAACCTCTTTATGTTCTGGTACACCTTCGACAGGAATAAAACTTGTTCGAGGACTGAAACACTGATCTTCACCTTCTTCTCGGCGCGTGTGACTTTCGCAGACTGAGGCAGAGTGAAAATTTTCCATTGCCGCTGCGAATCGATAACGACCCTTCCAGGGAGAAAGCTCTGGAGCATGTGTAAGTGTTTACTAAGTTGTTTACTGGAATGATAGGAAGAATTTTCTTCTCGTGAGATTTTCATCTTGTTTATAATGTGACCATAGAGAATCTGAACGACAGAGAGTCAATTTCGAAAGTGTTGGGAGCTTTGTCAACAGACGGACATAGCTAGTCAAAAGAGAGTGGAAGAAGATAAATTTTAGCGTCGTTTTGTCTGGCTTTATTACACGTGTTTATTCTCCGTGGTATCAATTGAATTTTTTTAGAAGAAACGCCAGGCGTCGAAATTTTCAGATTCCGTCGTTAGCCGTTAACACCTGCTTTGTTAGTCGCTGGAAACATTTAAAAAATGGATTCCTTGCACAGTTGGTATGTTTTACGGTTCTGTCGATATTTTTTTCGATTGTTTGTCCTAACAAGAGACACTGTGGAATAACACCAAGAAAAATTGTCACTGTCTATTATTTAACATCCACTCAACCGTATTGAGTACTATCATTTTTCAATGGAGCATCGTTATTCATGTCTCCACTGTGTCGATACGCTAAACATATATCACAAACCTGAGTATTCGCAAAGTTGGTATTCCATTTCTTTGCAAAAAATGACGTAATACTAGTTAGTCAAGTAGAAATTGTAGCTCGTTATACCACTTGAATAAGACTAATATATTTTCAATTTTATTTGCCGCATACAAATTGCACGGAAAATACGTAAATCATTAATTCAAATAATAACGTCGCTCAGTACCCTGAATATTGTTTTCTATGGTTTAATGGCGGCAGCGTCTGTACATTTTGTTTGAAATTTTATCTTGAGTTTAATGCAAAGATATAAATTCAAAGGTGTTCTATCCGTCCACTACTGATATGATTGGTCCATCTTTTTTTTGGCAGTTATGCTCATTCTTGGAATTCTTTACCAAACTTTACCAGGATACATAGAAAACGATCGTTTCAATGTCCATTGAGACGCGACAGCAGCTAATTTACACGCCATCGAGGTCCCGTCAGTCTTTCGTCGAAAAGTATTGACTGTAAAAAAAATACGGGTTATTATACGTACGTACGTACATACGTGCACGAGCCCGGGATGTGATACTGTCCTATAGAAACGGCTAAAAATAATGGCGGGTTCCTTTAAGGTTTAAAATTGACATAAATTGCGCGAAAATATGACTGCCAGAAATATCCTCGTACCGTCTGGTAAGAATTTCATAACAAAAATTCGCATTCTGGATATCTCGAAGCAGTCAGAGAATCGTAGTAATTTTATCAGGATAAAAAAAATCATTGTATACTTAACAATAAAGCCGTTTTACGAACCTCATCAACGACTACAAGTGATAACAGAAGTTTTTCAAAGTTCCTAGAATCGTGGAAATTGTGTAACTTTTGATTATGCGTAACAACACACGAGTTTGTTTTTCTTACAATCCGTACAATCGTCAGCCACTATACTGTATGTGTAACAATGTTTGTTCGGCATTGTGATCGTAATCGTAATTGTCTCCGCGAGCGTAATCGAAATGGCGGGAAGTCAAGCCCATGACAATTAACTTGACAAATTAATCTTGGTTATTTAACAGGTGCTTGACAAAGTAATCATGATTGTTTAACAGGTACTTTTTCATCCTCTCTCTCTCTCTCTTGTATCATAAAGTACTTTTATACATTATCATGTACAATCAATAAGTACTTTGCAAAGACTATTGATAACCAAGACACGATTTTTCGTTTACCTACATACTCGAGAAATGCGTCATCAATACAAGTTCGAGGAAGATGATTCGTTTCTAGAGTTTCGAAATGACGTTCGATCGATGATTGTGATACAGGAATCATCAAGGTAAACAGTATACGTGGCCATTGTCACGCACGATAAGGGACGAGAGTTGCGTGCACAAGTTCAGTATCAGGTTTGTAATTATAATTGCGAATATATTTATGAATTATCGTATTATCAAAATTTGTTAAGTTCACGCCGTCAGTCCTTAACCTATTCTGACCGGAACGTAGAATTAAATGATATTAACCATTTGAGTCCCAAGCAGCGCGATCGCGCTGTTCAGTAATACCCCCTGGGACTCAAACGGTTAAAGATAACGCATGCATAAATGATTACAAGATAATTAAAGATAATGGACGATATCAGTAAGAATAATCAACTGCTATTGATCAAGATGAAAAGTTATAAGAGAATATCTATAAAGTTGTTTATAACATCAATAATTAATACATTTATCTTCGTATAATTCTATCGATCGAGTTTATTTACTTTTTTTAACACAAAATTAATTTTACAGTAACGTAATTTGATTTCCTTGTCACTCCCGGTTAAATTACAAGATTGATCGAATGTAGGCCATGTTAAAAATCTTATTTAAAATCCTAATCATTTACATACGTGTGACATTCCATATATATGCATAATACCAGGTATATTAAAACATGATAAATATAGAGCAAAATAGTTTTCTGATTATTCATACGTGACTTTCGTATACTTATTTGTCTGTATATTTGTATATACACCGTATGGCATTGTTATGCAGAACGTTAGTGATTTCCTGACCGCGAACCTTGTAATTTGCAATTCCGCGAATACACAGTCGCCACAACGAGCGCCATTCGATTATTACTTCTGAATATGTAGCATATTAATTTCATTCACGTTTCCTTATGAAGGCAACATCCAAATAGGAATAGCGGACGTATCGGCACATCTTGTAGAACTTCCTGCGAGAATTCCGTTCCGGAAAAATTACTAAACGTACGTAAACTCGCGAGACGTATCATATTTTCCTTGGCAATCCTCTTTATCACAATGGATAAGTTGTTCTATGAGCTGATAACATTCTTCAAATAATAAAATTCTTGCTACCATGCGCAACAGCTGTTTTTGACGTTTGTCTTTAGTCACGGAGGAAAAAAAGACTCGAACTATGCATCGTACATACAATCGATACGCACTGCACGTAGGAACGTGACGCATGAACGTAAAATTGGTACGCCCTTTTGCCTAATTTCTATGTAACAGAAATGGCTTGGCAAGTGACGCTTTTACGTTTGATGATTTCAGTGGGAAGTTTTAGTCGTTCGGTTCTACGAGACGACGGAAGTAGAAACTCCGTTTGTACTTAATGGACGTGATTGAATGCGGGATATGGCGGCAGGAATCTACTGTATGCATAATCTTCTAATCGCACGTCATTGAAATTGCAGCAAATTTAACTTGAGAACTTCACGGAATACGGAGAAAATGTTGATTGCTGTTATGACAAGGAAATGTACAGCCACGAGGTAAACCGTGATTGAACCGCAGAAATACATATAATCTGACGTTTGGCTATTATAAATTAGTATTACGGTTGAACGTCTTTAGTGAAAGATCTGATGATTCCACGATTTAAAATTAGTACTGAATCATTGATAGGTTAGGTATAGGGACTTTACATAGGATTACGTATAGTTTTAGGTAATCTATATCAACGTTGCTTTTATTACTGCGAAAAGTATTTGTTTTCTTTAGAGGATAGTTATTTGATTTTTATTGTGGAATCATGTGAAAGGGATTTGCCACGTGTATACATATACTTTTATTGTTATTCCCTTCATCATACAAAAGCTATTATTGAAATTCACATTGTACACGCAAATAGGAAGTAAGCATGCCACTCTGTACAAGTCACTTTAACCGGAAGTTGACGAAAACTCGAAATTCACTAGGTTGGAAAGCACAGTGTAAACGATATGCTTAATGAGATTCAAAATTCATAGAAATTAATTTGATATTTCAATTTCGAGTTCTCGCCTATGTGCTTCTTTATTCGTGACAACTGGTAGCGTCCCGACGCCGGATTCTACGTAAAAGATTAATATATCTATCGGGGGCTGTTACGGATAACCCGTTAAATTGAACAATATAGTTACAAATATCACTTTTGATTTGTCAAAAAATATGTTACAACTAAAAAACTCACGATACTGTACACGATAACGTACTCAAAATATATATAAAACGACCACTGATCTCGTCTTGAGGATTCGAAAATTCCCGCCAATTCTTACCCGATCTATTTTAACAAATTAGTACAAAGATTCTCAAGAGACATAATCCAAATTTTAATTGTCTCTTCTTCTATTAATTTTTTTTCTGTCGTCTCGTACAGGGAGCAAATTTTCTTATTTTTTGGGATCTACATCAAATCCCAATTACAGAGATTGGCACGTAAATTCTTTACAAATCCCCGCCATATTGGACGTGACGACAGCAGACCAATTACAATCGAGCTTAATAATATTCACTAAATTCAAACGTGTTTGTATGAAACAAAAAATGTCTCATAATTGCTTCTAGATCACCAATGATCATTTTCGTTAAACTAGACGATCTTGAATGATCGAGCGACGCACGCTTGTACATCGCACTGATATAATTCATTATAGATCGGTCGGTATATGTGGATTCCCTAAAACTATGGGAATCCCCAGGCACGACAAAGTGGCATTAATTTATTATTATCAATCCGCATACGGATTGTCGCCGTATACAAATATACTAAGGATAAATATTATTACATCGATCGCCAGATACCTTTGCGTACGGTACCCAGTGAGTATTTATTTACAAATGAATAATTTACTATTATCGTTATCAGCGAATAATGAGTAGGTCGAAAGTAGTTCGATAGAGCGGATGGAGTACGAGTATTGTCGACCGAAGACTAGGAGATTAATCGCACATCCATTTTGGATGTTCCGCACCCAAGAGTCTGTGCAGGTGAAGCGTCATTTCCTGTTCCCACTTTGAATTTTTGTATTTTTCCTTTAGACATAAAAAAAAGTCGCGGGAACAAATTGAAAAAGGCCTAAGATCAAATTGGCATTTGCATTTTATGCGACCGTTCTTAAATTATTCGAAAAAAAATTTATCACGCGTTTAACACGCCACGTTACACAGATGATTCTTGGGTACGGTATACGTAACGCGATTATTCATTCTTCCGGATAATTATTTATTATATTTCATGCGTTAAGTTTGACGCGCAAGCGACGATTTTAGATTTTTTTTTCCAGCAGGAGATTGATAGCTCTGAACAATTTGATTGTTAGAGATGAAATTAATAAGATACAACGAGAGGTTTCAGAGTATTCGATTGCGCGTTCAATCTTTTTATCGCGCGCTACACGTATAAAGTATTTAAAAAAATTATATCTTTTCGCTGCTCGCGAAGCTTGACGGTCGACACGTTCCGAATGTGCATTATCAGTCCACGAGCTTCGGTTTAAATTTAAGTCTGTCTTATCGTAGTTTATAAAAGGCCACTAAACAGGCGCGTGACTTCTAATTGTTGGATAAGGATAAAGAGAAAATGAAATTAAGCACGAGAATCTGACATGCTCATTAAAAATTTGATGATTAAACGGCAAAGATTAGCTAGATCAATCAGAGATCAATGATCATCGACGAAAGCTCTTAAAGATTTGAAAGCTTCGTATTAAATTTATGCGTTTATGTATGTAAGTATTGATCCGGCTGTTTCTAATATTTCCTTCGAGTCATTTTCAATAATTCCAATAAGAAATTTTTAAGAGATACAAGAGAGTAACCATGCTTTTTAACAGTGTACAAGAAGGAAGCATTCGCCAGCTTGGTAGCCATTTTTCTTAATTTCTTTACCGGCATTCGTAAAACTTTTCTGATTGAGAGAGATACGCCCGCACTTACTGCATAGAACATAAACATATGTGGAGCACAGGAGTACACGGTGTAATGTCGCAAGTAGAGTAAACAGTAAGATTTTAATTATTCGTTGGAGGTAAGACGTGCCAGCATCTGCTGAAAGGTGGCAGCACCGACAGTCGTTGACATTTGGCTAATACTGTTGAATAAAGCCTCAGCTTGCAAGTTTTCTGGCAACCTGGTGAGAAACTGGGCGCCCCGAACGAAATCCATCTCCAGGAGTTCCTCCTGGTAAAGATGTAGAACACCGAGAGCAGTTCTGAATAGGAACTCTTCGCCGTCCCTAAGAAACACGTCCCAGATCCTGCAGGCGACATCAAGAGGCATCGCCTTGGAGTAGATTGTGTATAGCCAATCCAGGAGGTAGAGATCAGGACTGAGACCGGCTGTTGCGAAATGAGCGTGTACTTTGGGTAATCTGTGGGCCAGGGCATTGCTGTATACTTTGTAGTACGCATTCATGCACTTCTGATCCAAAGTAAAAGCCGCCCTATGGCAAGGGTGGTTTAGGAGGTTGGCGAAACAGGCGAAGGCATCTGCTGGTTCCATGTTTAGAGATAGGACAGCTCCTATGAAGCTCATACCCTGGACATAGCCTACGTCTGGTCTGTAGACGGAATAGGCTGCTAGGACACCTTGCAGGGTTTCTGATAATGGTCCACCTTCTTGAAAGACGCACAAGGTGGGGAAGGTCCGGGATACGTCGAGTTTTATCGCTGTAAGGGATTCGTTAGTCGGGTTGGACATGGCTCGATCTAGACAAAGATTATAAAGGTTTGGCGTTATGTTCAGACGGTTACAAATAGCTAGTTTCCATACACGACCACGAATACTGGGAGGAAGACCGCGCCACCATAACTCGCGAACTTTCTTCGTGTCTTTGAGAGCTTCGAAACGCGGTAGAACCAGCGTGTTCCACGTATGGGAATCCTCGGTGAGTCTTTCTTCTTCCTTGAGTTGTTGTTCACGCAGCTGCTTGCGTTCCTTCTCCTCCCGCAGTTCCCTCTTTCGGGCTGCTTCCAAGATAGCATTGTACTGCTTACGATGACGTTCCTCTTCTAGAGCACTCTTTGCTGGCAGATTTGCTGGCCTTGGTTGTTGAATCAATGCCGTACTACCACCAACCTTGTCAACATTTCTGGAAGGACTACTCGCAGGAGTGGATTGACCAGATTCCTTCTGCTTCCATGTAAAGGTCTTTGAGAAGAATGTAGTCAGTGGCCAACGCTTTGGCTTGTCTGGTGAGATCTGTCTCTCATCAGGTCCTAGCAAACTCCCAGATGGTGAAACTTCACTGAGAGTTGATACGGTGCTGCTACAGGATCGTGGTAAACTACCCCTGGGACTGTTATTCACACTAGTGCTATCGTTATTCGTGCAGTCGTCAGCGTCAATTTTTGCAATGATATTTGAGGATCGCGTCTGAGGATCCTCCAGAGATTCAGGTGACACTGATGTAGGTGAATGGTGCGTACCATTACCAATGCCTATCTCATCCAATGAGTATATTTGTTTGGTAGAGGGATCATAAGCTATGGACATACTTTCCAAGGCATTATTCAAGGTAGTACCGCTAACACCAGTCGATATTACAGCATTGGCTGCATCGTACCATTTGTTCTCTCGTATGTGTACACACAGAGCCTTGGTCTTTGGAGTTGCAACAGATGCAACATCGCTCTCCAATGCTTCATCCATTGACACACTATTGCAGCGGACAGAGTCTCCATTTAAGGAAACCAATTGTCGTTTTCCTATCCGAGTAGCCACACCATTAGCCAAATAACCACTAGGCTCTCGTGGTCCAGTCTTCAAGACATGAAAGCTGTTAGCCAGGTCAGCGTGGCATGAGATCAAGCAGGGTACAGCACCTTGAGGTGTAACAGGGGGAGAGCCGTCCCCGTTCAAGCGTTGTGCTATGGGGCTCTTCATGGTTAGTAACTCTCCCTAACCTCAGAATTACATAAAATTTCTCTACGTCCATTAAGTCCGTCCAACAATTCGATGGTTCCGAAATTCATTCCTCGATATCCCATTTCTTGACTTTCTTCTTGCATCCATTATTATTCTATCCAGCAAAATTCGTTCCCGTTCAATGAAGAACTGACAACACCCAAACAGATATTGTCAAAATGAACAGCTGCTAGCTTTAGATCCTTTAAACTCAAGACGTAATGGAGTTAAAAAATGAACGGTAACTCCAAAACTAAACGTGATATACACTTAATACCGTAATTTCAATCGATTCACGTACGTCTTTTCACAAAATATGACATTCCTCTCACATTTTCCAACCAGCACTTAGATTTAAGTTGGCAAACACTTGAAGATCCCTGCACTATGAAGGCCAGTGCCACCATTTTGAAATTTCCAATAATAACTTTGGCTCCAATAAGATTTTGCAAATAATATTACACTATTATAAAATTGTTAATAAATCAAAAAGTCATTCAGACTTTTAAAAATAAAAAATTTGTATTAACTTGACGCGTTTATGATTAAGCTGTATTTTATAATCAATTTTTTAAGCTTGACAGAGTTTCCTAGTTTGAATTATTGGAGTAAAAAACAGTGTTGCCATAATTGCAACATGTAAATACCTAGACTTGTGAGCGAGAGAGAACAGCTGATCAAAGAGAAGGTCGTAGAAAAAGAAAATCCGTACAAATTAAAAGGATCGCACGAAAACTGGGTTAAAAAGGTGAAACCATCGACTTCTTCAGTGAATTTATTACAGGAGAGAAGCGTCTAGTGCTTTCAGAGGATTCGAAATACTGAACGTTCGTTGCCAAATGTAACAGATGTTTTTTGTGAGAAATGTCACAAATTGATATTAAGGATTTATTCGACGAGAGTAGGTAAGCTATTCACACTAGACTGTATTTATTATCTATCAATTAGATTTGTAATGCTATGCCTGATTAAGCATTATCTGTAACACCTCCATTTTATATTATTTATCCTTAACCTAAGCTCGCTGTGCTGACAATGTTTCTTTTGCCAAAATGGATCGCGAAACTATATTATTGGAACGTTTTATTTGCCATGTCGGATCCATGTCCTATTTACATCGTTTCTACTGCAAAGGTCATGATCTCTTGCTCAAACACTAATGACTCTTCGTGCTCCTGTTCATATATAATTATTCATGAAACGTAATTTTGTTTCTATTTTCTCATTAAAACCGCAATGTCATGTTCACTTATTTATAAGAAGAAGAATGTATTCTGGAATTTTTTACAGTATAGAAATCAGAGGTACAAGTAAATTTTTAGTACTGGATTCTTCCGTTCTCTTAGTCAATATGGAAATGTTATTAAATGTTTGAGTGGCCTTTTATGAAAAAATATAAAATCTCTCGAAAGTTGTAAAACATCGTACCAGATAAATATACTTTCATACAGAATAAATTCTAAATCTGAAATGTATAATAAAGCAATGTATAATAAAATAATGTAGTATACGAGTATGGATATTTTATCTTATGATACTATTTACTGACAAGAGACAGTGTGATATAATAATATGAATAATTTATAAACAGGTTTCCCAGTGGGTGGAGACTCGTGTCTTTGCTTCTGTATTCTCCAGTAGGTCTGGTCTTTGTTCTTCTACGCTTCCTAGTCGGTCTTCAGCTCTGGCTACTTGCCTCGGTCTTACCAGACTGTGACCCACTCCGAACAATCCTCAACCATGGTCTTGCGTTTGTTTTTGGCATTATTGTCAAGATCGATCCCAAGGGTGAGATCCCAGACCAACAATCTAGGATTATCATAGCGAATAATATCTCTGCTCTCGATCATTTCGCATTACGCAAAGGAGCGTCCACGCTCACGCCCAGTCTCTGGGACTTGCCAAGCGCCCTCAGCAATGCACTGGGACTGCAAGACATGAATATGAGCAGTAAGGATGCCCTAATTGCCAACATAAAGGAATTTCTTGCATCGTCACAATGGAACATAGCTCTACAACCTGAATTTGGCTCAACCAATTCTCGAGTGGCTCTATTGAAGTTCAATTCCTGGCCATTCAGCATAGAACCCTCGGTCCAACCTGTAGTGATAAGTACGAGAAGGCCAGAATTCGTAGACATACGTCTTACGTCAGTCGCATCCACCTGGTGGACCGATGTCTTCTGGTTCATGTTCGTACCCTACACTGTCTTTAATTTGCGTTATCTCAAAATCAAGAGAAACACAAACCAGGAAGTCCTTGCCCGAGAAGTTGAGACAGACATAGCCGAAGCATTGAACCTTCGCACGAGCAATCACACTGTATCAGACAAAACCGAATTCGAAAAGCGTTACGTCCTGGAGAAGACGCAAAGTCGAGCTGTGCAAAGTAGAGTCTCGACGAATCCTCAGCCGATGGCGAGTGTCGAGATGCAAAGAATGGCTAGACAAGTCAGTGAAGTGCTTCCATTGGTTCCCCATAACGTGATACTCAGAGATCTTTGTAAGTCCTTACTCCAATTCTATCAAGTAAAACCACTTGGCTTTACCTGTCACTGTACTGTCAGTATTTCCTCATTTTATTTCTTCAGTGAAAACAAGAAACGTCGACGTTACAATTGCCAATATTCTTGACGGCATCGTTACTTACACACCAGAACCAGCAGCACCAGCTCCATCCCCATCATCCAGCTTAAACAAAGTTAACGTAACGTTGCCAAAGGATGGTAGTGGTACAGGAAGTCTCACCTTCCAGCAAAGGAAAGCCAAGATGATAGCGGAAGCCAGAGAAAGGTATATCCAGAAGCACGGACTTGGCAATTGCTGACACTCTTATCATCAGCCGTGTGTCTTGCGACTGTATCGTTATAATTGAAGAAAGAAAGAAACAACAACTGTTGTACAATGAACCTTGCGCTGTATATGTATTTACTACCGTGTCACGTGAATACAATTTTATTTCTAAAATATAATCTCAATTGTACGAGAACGCCCCGTTCCTTCTGTAACACTTTGGAAGACTGTATTTGGAAGACTAATTGCACTCTACGCGAGTTTCATATATTTTTAATAATAATTGCTTCATGCATTATATCATTAGCCCTTTTTTTACTTTACTGCATCTTCTAAACTTTTTTTTCTTCAATAGTACGACGACAATATAAACGATACTGATGCATATAAGATAATAATACATTTTCATGTGAGCTTCGTTGGTTACCGTTTACAAAACAGTCACACGTGCTGCAGCGATATATTACAAAACGCGAATACATAATGTTTACTATTTTCTTGAGCAATATGAAAGCTCAATATGGCAGCAGTATTCTGTCATTGTAAGCTATAATTATATCTAAGAGACAAATATAATGATATTGACATTTAAGAAAGTTTGGGTCATGCAAATAATAGAATAATCTTTTTAAATCTTATAAAATTATGCAGAGAAATGTTTCTCTTGATGTAGACTAATGGCTGCGGTGTATATGTTAATCGATGTAAAAAAAACAGACTACAACATAGGAACCAATGATAATGAAAAACCTAATTGGCTTTCATCTCTGGGAATATTTCACAATTTACTGGAAGTACTGCGAATATCGTCTCTTTTTTCCACTGTGTACCTGACAAAGTTGGAACGATGTTCGCCACACTTGGAGTAAATTTTGAAAGACACTCTCAATAATTAAGGCTAATAATTTAATGCCTCACATTACCAATGCATACGTATTTAATATCTACATAGTCGTCAATACCGTGCGATGAACCCTCTCGTCCTAATCCTGATTCTTTGACTCCACCAAATGCTGCTTCAGCACAAGATATAAGACCCTCGTTTACACCGACCATACCGACCTCCAGGTTTCTGGCCACCCTGAACACTTGCGATATGTCCTGCGAATAGAAATACCCTGCTAAGCCTACAGGTGTGTCGTTTGCTATCCTGATGACATCATCTTCATCCTTGAACTTGTGTATAACAGCGACAGGACCAAAGATCTCCTTATTGTAGATCTTCATGTTCTCCGTTATTCCAGTGATAAGCGTCGGTGCATAAAACAATGGTCCCAGTTCCGGCAATGGACTTCCACCACAGTGAATCTTGGCACCCTTACTCTGAGCATCCTTTACAAGATCACTGACCATCTTTAGCTGACTGTCTTTGATAAGAGGCCCATGAGTTACGCCATCCTTAGATCCATCTCCCATCTTGATTTCTTCTTTGATCTTCTTCAAGAACTTCTCGACGAACTCGTCGAATATTTCTTCCTCGACGAAGAATCTGTTGGCAGAAACACATGTCTGCCCTGTGTTACGAAACTTGCTAGCCATTGCACCAGTAACCGCAACGTCCACGTCGGCTGTTTTGAAGACTATATAGGGTGCGTTACCACCTAGTTCAAGACTAAGGCGTTTCATGGTTGGTGCGCACTGTTGGTAGAGGATCTTCCCCACAGCAGTGGAACCAGTGAAAGAGAGAACACGAACCTTGGGGCTGTCACAGAGCTCCTTGCCCACAGCTGCGGAATTTTTTATACTCGTCGTTAGGACGTTGAGGGTTCCAGCAGGAATGCCAGCCTTCTCTGCCAGGTCGGCTAAGGCCAGGGCTGTCAGTGGAGTATCTTCGGATGGTTTGATAACACAGGTGCAGCCTGCAGCTAATGCTGCGCCAACTTTTCTAGTTATCATGGCGTGAGGAAAATTCCAGGGTGTGATTAAAGCTGCTACTCCCACTGGTTGTTTGAGTAACAATAGTTCTCTGTTACGCATAGGAGCTTGAAGCACTTCTCCATTAATTCGTCTAGCTTCTTCGGAGAACCATTCAACAAAGGAATTTCCATATCGGATCTCTGCTCTTGATTCAGCTAAAGATTTACCATTTTCTTTTGTCAAAATCTGAGCCAGTTCCTCAGAATGCTCTACCAGGAGGTTGTACCAATTACGCAGTAAGTCACTTCTTTCTTTGGCAGTTGTCTTACGGAATTCCTTGAAAGCTTGATTCGCAGCATCTATAGCATTTCGAGTGTCACTTGGATCCATATCTGGCACGCAGTCAATCACCTCATGATTTACAGGGTTCAGGATAGGGAAAGTTTCTCCTGATCTAGCCCCAATCCATTTTCCATTGACGTATGCCTGATTTCTCAGGATGCTCAAGGCACGGCTCATTGCAGGCACCTTAGGCCCATGCTGCACTAATAGGGATGTTGCGAGCATCATTATTCTGTAACAAATATGTATCTCCAATTTATAACAATGGCATAAAGTAACAAATAAGTACAATTAAAAAATAAACAATTTAAAAAAGGAAAGAGGTATTTTTCTTAAATTAATCATATATCAATTCATCAAGAATAGTATCAAATGCAAAAACACAGTATGTCAAACAATTTGTAACATACTCGTGCAATATTTAAATTTCTCACATAGGGACGACTACTGAATGTCAAAATAATCAAAAGCAATTCAAAGTAGATGACACCGGTAGTAGAATAGTGATAGGATAGGTTGCCTGTCAAGTAATATTGACGCGTAACTTTATGCAATAATAACAAGTAACGTACAATTAAAAAACCTTGTGTATAGTTATCGGTATGTTCGACAGCTTCTTTCCAAGTGTCGTCTATCAAGTGCCCACCCAATAATACAACTGATATGCAATGAATTGACCTTATATAACCAACGTGATTACCAGATTTGATGAGGATTTCTTGCAGCGACAGCGACGCCGACGCGCCGGCGTCTTCGAGTCAACAAACTTGTTTGTAATCACACTGCGCCTTTCTTTTTATTTGAGTTATAATAACTGAACGTAAAGGATATAAGAGCATTTTACAGAATGAGTAGCAATGCGAAAAGGACAATCTATGTTGGTATGTAAACATGCAGTAATTAAATATTATTGTTAACTTAAGACGTTACACAGAATTAACCTATGATACACATGCATCACATCGTTTTCTCATATTTTACATAAATTGAAATGCTATTCTAAAAGGTAATGGCAAGAAGTCATAGATTATCTTCATTTTTTTAATTATAACTGTTTGAAACAATGCTATGTCAAGATTTCATTAAATTTCTGCAATTAAATTAGAATACCTTCATACGTGCTCTCATTATTGAAGGGATAATAGTAAATAAATATGATGTAGAGTACTCTTAGTACTGTTTGGCAATTATATATAGGATGGATCAAAAGTTAGGACATACATAAAGTATTCTTAAAAATTTCAAGTGTGTCTAGGGTTTTGGCCAACTCAATATTTATGCAGTCTGTAAAAACTACAATTGTGTAAAATTATAATAAATTGTATCTATTAATTTGTTCACACAGGAGGATTGGCAGAAGAGGTGGACGAGAAAGTATTGCACGCAGCATTTATTCCATTTGGAGAAATAGTCGATGTTCAAATTCCCTTGGATTACGAATCAGAAAAGCATAGAGGATTTGCTTTCATTGAATTTGAAGCAGCTGAAGATGCAGCTGCAGCAATTGATAACATGGTACGTACACGTTGCAATAAAACATGCATTACAACATAATTTAATATGCTGCTAAGATTGCTCTTAATGAAGAGTCACCATAGTTTTAATTTATTTCTTTATTTATCATTTATAACAGAACGACTCAGAGTTGTTTGGTCGAACGATAAGAGTAAACATTGCTAAGCCTCAAAAGATAAAAGAAGGTTCCTCGAAGCCTGTATGGGCTGATGATAGCTGGCTTCAGGAACATGCTGGTGAAACTCTAAAGACAGATGACGCTGCTAAGGATGACGAAACGACGCCAGCGAAGAAAGGAAAACAAAATCCACAGGTCTACTTTGACGTTAGTGTTGGCAAGCAGGAGTTGGGTAGGATAATTATGATGCTGCGAGCTGATATTGTACCTAAGACAGCTGAAAACTTCCGGTGTTTATGCACCCACGAGAAAGGATATGGATATCAAGGCAGTACTTTCCACAGAATAATACCAGACTTTGTATCCCTTTTTTAAACACTGTCTTATTTAATTCATCACCATTTTTTTGATAATATTAAACATGCAAACATCAAATTTCCTTAACCAATACTCTCAACAGATGTGTCAAGGTGGAGATTTTACAAATCACAATGGCACAGGTGGAAAATCTATCTATGGAAACAAATTCGATGACGAAAACTTTGAATTGAAGCATACTGGACCAGGAACTCTTTCAATGGCAAATTCAGGTCCGAACACTAATGGTTCACAATTTTTTTTATGTACAGCACGTACCGAGTGGCTAGATAACAAACATGTTGTGTTCGGTCACGTTCTAAGCGGACTGGATGTACTTAAGAAAATGGAAAAATTTGGAACCAAATCAGGAACACCAACACAAAAAGTTGTTATCACAGCGTGTGGTGAATTAACATAAATCTCAGCTATTTTGTTGCTATAATTGTATTTTTATAATAATAAATTTATCTAATTTAACAGCAGTGTAATAATAGGCAATCCTTTATCCCATAGATAATAGTACAATATTTATTGTCCTTCGATTTCAATAAATATTCTATTAATAATTCTGTATGCAGCTTTTGTATGTCTTACGTACAAGTATTTAGAGTTTATAATGTACCTTATAGTCTAGATGTAAATCCTCCTGAAGCAAGTATGGTTTCACCCGTAATGTAAGATGAATCTTCACTAGCTAAAAATGCAGCAATACCACTAATCTCTTCAGGCAAACCAATACGCTGCATTGGAATTTTCGACATTGCAATTTCATGTGCAGCTTCTGACTCGTATAGCTAGAAAGTATTATATTGTAGAATTATCTATTGCTCTATTTTGAACCTAATTCAAAGAAATACTTACTGGTTTTGAGAATTTCGTACGAATGATACCAGGTGCAATACAATTCACACGTATACCACTGGTTGCAAGTTCTCTAGATGTTGCTTTGCAAAGTGCTACTAAAGCAGTTTTGCTAATAGAATATACACCTAGTAACTGAAATCATTTACACAATTATGAAATTTACATTTAATTTGTACAATTTGATAGATACAATATGACATGCCAAAAATATTACTTCAAAAGGATAATACGCAGCCACGGATGACATAATTATAATGGATGGAGTCTTGCTTTCACGTAAAAGTGGCAGAGATTCTTTCATAAGTAAGAATGTACTTTTGACATTAATATCCATAATTTTGTCCCATACTTCTTCGGAACAATCCAAAATTGAAGAAACTACTGGATTTACTGCAGCATTGGATACAAGAATATCCAAGCCACCGTACTTTGATTTTGTCTATAAAACAAATTATCAAATAACATTCAATGCACTTGAATAAATATTTCTGAATACATATTACTTCAATCATTTTATCACTTTTCTATACCTCATTCAGTAGTTGCATCCTGTCATCCGATTTTCCTACATGACAAACTAACCCAGATACTTGAAGACCTTCCGAAACAAGTTGGTCTACAGCTTTCTTAACATTTGATTCCTTTCGACTACTGATCATCACTTTCGCACCTTCCTGTGCAAGACGTCTTGCTATGCTAAAGCCAATTCTGAAATAAGAATAGGTTGTGTCAATAATGTTCAACAAAGATACACTCTACAGTTTAAACAAAAATGAAATTAACAATGAATAGTTCATAAAATGATATATAAACAAATGAAATCTTACTCACCCGTCTGTAGATGCTGTAACAACAGCCACTTTATCTTTTAATCTTTGACAAGACATTGAAGAAGCTGTATTGGACGTAAAATATCTTATTCCTCTCTCAATGGCAGTACGGAACATATTTAATTAAAATTCAACAAAAAAAACCACTTAAACAATTGCCTAAGAATGAAAAATATCCTTAATTCTGTGACTAGAAATCCATACCACTTGACCCTCAAATATATATTATCAGTATATAATAAGACGTATGTGGAATATAAGTATTTGAAACTGTAATCGACGATGCCAGCGCCACAACATTTGCCAATTCATGGTACAAAAGTCATTCGTATCCTACATAAGATGAAAATGATGGATAATCCCATACTATTGTTGCTTATATAAATCACTGATAATCATTTGAGATTGCTTGATTGAATATATCCATAGCAATATTCAACCCCTGACTATCTCTTCAAGATTCAAGTTGTTTTGCTTCCAACATACAGAATGCTCCAAAAGTAAGATCAATCATATGTATCACTATCATTGTAATAAAAATAATTGAAGAACTAAAATAAAACTTTTAATCCTATGCACTTTATGTGATACCAAACTTTATACACACAGCATGAATTACGAAGATATCGACAAGTCATCTTCGGAAGGTCTTATGTCTCCCTTTTTGACGTGTTATAACGCTTCATGTCTAAACGACGTCCTTGTAACAAGAGACGTCTATAAAACGTCAAAAAGCGAGACATAAGACCTTCTGAAGACGTCTTGTCGACATCTTCGTAATTTGTGCTATCCGGGTACCTAGTTTTTTTTTACGGGTTAGTAAATGTAAAAGTACTGTTATTATATTACAGAGATGAATTTATACGTACACCCTATAGATAACCAAGGAAGTTAAATCAAGCTACTTTAAAAGAGAAAAATAAACTAATAGAAGTCAAGCAAGGAGGTTTGTGCAAAACATTGCCAGGAGTTTATATTTGGAATCTTATACGAGAGTCAGCAAGAGTATCGAAACAAAGAAAAGCATCTCCACTCGGACAAATCTATTCGTCTGAAGTAATTCAAACAGTACACAATACCTTGGAGGCAATAATAATAGTGGAGCATTCGTTACGGATAAGTGAGTAACGAAAAGGTAAGTAAGTAAAAGTCAGAGTTAGTGGAACAAGGACCACGAAGGAGGAAAATAAGTGAAGTGAGATGAGACGTTTTTCCAAAAATCATAAGTCCTGATAAGATAAGGTATAGAAATCGCGGGAGCGCGTAACCGCCTGAACGCTCTATAAATCTCGTCACGCTGCGTTGTGACAAGATGACAAATGGGAAGAATAAATATGATAAATTTAGGCACTGCCAATCGGAAACCGTCTCCTTAACCATACACCACGTGAAACTGTTGGCCTTGTTACAGGATTACATAACGCAGCGCATAGTCTAACATTCGCTTGTTAGAAACAAAACGTTCAAGGAGTTAGTAACACCCTTTGTTATATGAGAAGTGAAATACTATAGGCTAATGGCAGAGAACGGTAGCATCAAAAACCCGTCAGCGGACAGCGGCCCCAGGAAGCTTCTTCTGTACTATCACCGGTACTCGTTTTACTCGCAAAAGGTATGCGATATATATGTATATAATGAATATATCTAGTACTAATTACCGGGTGTGGTTTCTGATAAGAGTATATAAAGCATTGTCAGTATACCTGGTGATCTACTTCAAGAATATTTGAAACAGTGTCTGTGAATTTCAGGTTTTACTGGCTATCAACGAGAAGAAATTAGTGGTTGACTTTTACGAGATTGACTTTGCGAATAACGAGCAGTGCAGTGCTTGGTTTCTTCAATTAGCATCCCGTGGTGACGTTCCTGTTCTCAAGGATGGTGACAAGATCATTGACGATGCCACGCCGATAATAGATCATCTTGAAGCAAGTTATCCTGGTGCACATTCATTGCTACCAAGTGATCCTACCGAGAAGCATAGAATACTGGAGTTAAGAAGGATCCTGGATCACCTGCCTGGTAACACCCTGACGGTTGGCTCTTTTCATCATGCGAAATTCGTCGATAGGCCCCGGGTTCCGTTTCTTAATCCCGTGAGATGGCTTCTTCTACGTGTTGAGTCCGAGAGTGCTGTGGCTTTGAGAATTAATGCCGATTCTATTCCTGCGGCTCGGGCTATACTCGAGCGAAAAGCTGCGGCTATGGAGAAGTCCCACGATGTCCTCGCCGATGAGAATAAGTTTAACGACCTTTTGGTAAGGGTGGAGAACACTTTCGAGAAGGTAGAGGACGCGCTGAAGACGGGACCGTGGCTGGGGGGTGACCTTTTCACTGTTGCTGATATCTCTCTAGCTATATTGTTGGAAAGATTAACTGCCGTAGGACTGGATACGAGACTCTGGGGAAACAAACCATTGATAGGGAGATACTATGACAGACTCCAGGAACGTGAGAGCGTCCAGGCTGCTGTACCCAAGGGATGGATACATGTGGTCGCTTTAATACCCTGGCGGAAACCTGCTGTGATCTCTGGACTCGCTGGATTCGCGTTACTGATTACGGTTTTTGCGCTTAGGAAAAAATGATTGACTGATTTGTTTTGAAGCAGTTTTACCGCAATATTGCTCGTTTTTAATTTCTTATCTGGTAATCCCGCCGAGTTTTCGAGTAACTGCAAGATAAATGGAACATTTAATACGTTTAATTAAGTCAAATTAACTTAATCTTTTACTTACCTAGTATTATACTTTTGAAAAAGTAAACTTAAAAATATGCTAAGTGGTAAAGTGTGCCATAGTTAAGAAACGTGTGTAAATATAGTCTATAATGGAATATAAAAAACGTGACCAAAGCTAATGCATCCTTTTAAATCCTTATCGACACGTTTCTCTTTTTTTTTTTCTTTTTGAAAATATCCATGTAAATATGCATTCTACGTGACTAGTTTGTCCACTCTGGAACTGCATAAGAATTCCAGGTATAATCTCAGAACGCATACCGAGTTAATCAGTCTATGACAAGACCACAATCTTAGCAGCTTTTTAAAACAGAACTTTTAGTAAAAAACAAACAAAATGCACCTTTACAAAAATTTGGAGTAAAAACAATCAGTGAAATTATTGAAATATTGGGATAAGGTCAAAAATTAAAATAATTTTAGAAAGTTAATTTATTAACTTCTTTTGAAAATGTAAAACAGTTTTGAGATATAGTGTAAAACCCAGCAAACGAATAAGAGCCGTGCAATACTTAAGTACAATACTGCATATAAGCAGATAAGTGCCCAGCAACCACAAAACAACAATTACATATCAGCAATGTCGTAATTGTCTGTTCAGAATTATAACAATTACGTACACGAGGTATATTTTATGCCTATTAAATCTTTGAGTTGGAAATTTTAACATTGCCGATATGTAACCGTTACCTTGTGTTTGCTGGGTATACGATGGCTAATAAGTATTAAATAATTTTTATATATTTGCTGGGAAGCCCACCGAATATTTATTGTAACAAAAATAATTTTATTATCATAAAGTGCATGCAAGATACATTGTATCTTAATAAATATTAGTGTGCGATTATCGGACCCTCGATGATTATTCCTAATTCATCAACGATGATAAGGACATTATATAGCGAAAAAGGGGAGATTCCCAAGTAGTGTAAAAATATTATCTAGCAATATAAATCATCCCACTATGATAATTTAATTGAATCCCCCACTGCGATACAAACACTTTGTTAATAACATAGTTTATTCAATAAAAACCACATAACAAAACCCAATATGGTACATCAATAAGTTATATCTTCAATTGTAGTCTAAATTGTCTTAATTAGAGTAAGGCAATAACAATCCAAATGGAGCTAGCGATTGGCTGTATTCTTCAAGACCCAAGAACGCCTTCGATTGATTGATTGATCGATTTGCGAGAGAATTAAGAATAATTGTCTTCAGCAATTACCTTGACAATGCATATAGAGATGAAGTCATGTTAACATGACGCTGGTACGTTCCAAAATTCATTGTGAGTATTGCGAGTATCATCGTATATTTGTTTATTTGTATGCATATGAGAGAAACATAGCCATACTCGTAGCACTGATACTGAATATTAGAACGTACCCCAAGAGACAAGCTAATTAATATAAATTAAAAAATGGAGGGTGAAATTATTTCCATATTTCTTTTTTTGGCAGATGCAATAGAAACTCTTCTTCATATGCATATTCTGTAGTACGTATGAAAATGGTAAAGCATCCAATGGTATTTTCAAATCTGGTATACATTTCTGGGAAGTAGATCATGTCGTAGGTTCAGCATCCAAGATGAACGTCATATCCAGGAGCAAGAAGAATTGTTTGTTATTTATTCCATTTGCCTGTTTTGTACAAATGCATCAGCTGCCTCTTGTGTTGTACGAATTGGCATTCCCATAAATCTAGGTATTGTACCATTAAGTGTACTGCGCCTTGATCGTGCAGCACTTGTGTCATGTGAACTCTTTATTTCGTTGTACTTAAAAAGACCATCACCTGGTGCAATCAGGCCGATCTTTGGTAATTTGAATAACCAGCGATACGTAACGTACCAAGTGAGAATACCAGCAACTCCACCAAGGAATTTCTCAATCATTATGTGATAATAGAGCATAGTTGATACTAACATTACATCCCAGAGAAGTTGTTGTAATGTCATTGCGATGAAGAGGCCTCTAAGGTAAGGTGTAAGTGCTTCGTGTGCCTTTTTCAAAAAGGCTAGATCAGTGTCAGACAGATTACGAAGTGGTCCTGTGCTAATCTCACTGGGAGCAGAACGTGCGTGCTCTTCACGCATTACTAAATCCTTTATACCCTCCCATCCTAATAAGGACGAGCCCTCTTCTGCTAGAATGAGATTGGAGTATATTAGGATGAACGAATGTCCTGATATATCAAAACCACTCCAAAATCTGCCAGTTTGCAGACACTTCGACTTTGCCTGAAGTTGGATGTCCTTAGTATTCAGACAACGTCCATAATTTGTCTCTATGTATTGGAAGAGGTTCGTCCAGAAGATCCAAGCCATCGTAGCTAATACCAAGCGTGCCAGGTGCTTTATAAGGATTGATCTTCGTCCACAGCCAAGTGTGTGGGCTGTGAGAGCAACCCAAGGTACAGTTATCGTCAGTAACCAACCCCATCCCCACTTGACAAAATATTGGTTGAATACATTGTCAGACCTTGAGAAGTACGTTCTTGGCATTGTCACAAAATCTGCTACGAGTGAGACAATGAAGATTGCTCCACAGTATATTGCCACTTTGAGTCTGGTGTCGAAGAGTAGTGACTTCTTGCAGACGTGAATAAACATAGTGACAAGGACCAGACCGATGGAGCTTGGTGCTGCAGTAGGTCTAGTACCACCTCGGTCTTCTTGACTAGAGTTTGGTCGGAAATTCAATCGGCTCGTCCTGAAACTACTACCCGACAAGCCTGCGGAACCCGCAGTCCCCGACGTCCCCGGGTGCAGCGGTCTTCGCTTTCCAGTAGTCATTGTACCACCTTCGAGGTTATCGTTCAACTGATAATACACGCTACTAATAATTGCATTTCACAGAGTGCTAAATATAGCCCTAGAACTTTCACGTTCTCTCGGTTCCCAACAGGTATTTTATGCACGACAAAACACCTCCGAATGTACTGTTCGCATTAAATTAAGTCAGACTAGGTTATAAATTAATTCGTAACACTGTGTCGTCCAGAAGTTCATACAGAGGTTGTCCCGGGCAAGTCTCAAAGTACAAGATTCCACGTTCCGTATTTTATATTCTAATTACTCTCAGCTGTTGATCGCGCGACAACCTGTTGAGATTTAACATATTGACAGATACTTTCTCTCTGAAAAATATGTATTCCTTTCACGAGAATTTTTTCCCGAGACTTACAGTGTGCTTAATAAGAGCGTATGGTAGAAAAATATGTACTTATGCGTATAATGTAACATGAATGTCAAAGTTCCTTCAAAATTGGATCATAAATGATTACGTATCACTGAATAAATTATTTGTACAGTAGAACAATGCCTAAGAATTGATTAAAGTTTGCATTTAAAATACAGTACGTGATATGTACTATAGCGGACATAATATCGAATAAAACAGAAATGTTACAATGATCAAAATATTTTAGATGATAAATATTAGTCATAGTTGATATGTTAATAATATTTAACGTTATTTAGATTCTGTTAAATACATAACTTTTGTATGTTTTTACTATATTTTGTCAGTTGAATAAAAATAAATTGACTCCACAAAGTAAAACAAAATGCAAACTGACAATATTATTGTTTTGCGATTATTAACCCTCGCTTATTATAGTAAGAGATTATTATAATATCTGTAAATGTATAAATGTTTTTACACGTCATAGTCATACTTCAATTAATGAAATAAAGAAATCAAGAACACATGTATATATGGAAGCCAGATATAATTGCCAAGGATTATCTTTATTGCAGTTGCGTGATATTACAATAATATACTGTTTACACAGGGACTTAATTACAATGGATACTTTATATGGCCTGGTTTTTCAATTCACACTGATTATTTCTGTTAAAAAAATATCTGTTCGACAAATGAGACCTAGCTTGAAGCTGGACTATTCACAGTTTCGGTAGTAGTACTGACATTATCAGCAGGTGGTTTTTCCTGCAACTCTAGCCAGGGTAGACGCTTCTGTAACTCCAGCCTATCAAAGTAAATAACAAACAATAAATATACCAGATGTGTTTCAAGACATTACAACATATCCGCCATAAACTTGGAGCAGTTTTCCAAAACGGATATGAGAGACTTGGATATACCTGTATCTTGGATGACTAATGGCATAGACATAAGGATCCAAACAGGCAACAGCTTTGCAAGCACAAGCAGGTATCATTGTCACTCCAGGAGTCAAGAGTGATTTATTACCAAAGGCTCCGATCAAAGAAAGCACACCGTAAGGAGTCCAGGCAGCAACAAACAGGAAGCAGATAGTGATCGCAGCCTTGAATATAAACAAGTGAATTAATACATATGGTTACTTTTTGTAAGTAATTGTAATACAATCAGTACTATATTGTATATTGTAAGTAGGCTCTTTTATTAACTAAAGATAATACCTTTGCAATTCGTATTTCAGCACTTTGAGCATTGGCATTCGCATTACTTCGCAGACTCTCGACGTTCATCTTCTTGGCCTGTTCTCGCAAAGCCTTCTCATGGTTCACCACATGACTGACTATTTGACTATAATAAAAAATAATCAGCGACATCGGTATGACATAAGAAAACGTAAATATGGTTCCCACGAAGTAACGTGTTTCAGAACTGTCAGTAAGGTAATCAAAGCTGCAGCTGGTTAAAAATCCTTCCGGCACGAATCTTCCCCAGACACCCATCAGAGGCATCAGACCCCAAGGCAATACATATGCCCAGATTAAAACGATGAACAGCATTACTTGACCACGTGAAAGTTTTCCATCCAATGGTCTAGCTATGGTACTAAAAACCGAAAATACAATTAAATTAATAATTAAATCTCACTGATACAAAATTTGTTCTATTCATAGATACAACTTATATGTATACCTGTATCTGTCATACGCTATGGCCGCATTGGTGATGGATGCACCGATTCCTGTAAGAGCGCCGATGAAGGAAAATATCTGACATCCTAGATGTCCCAATGCAAAGCCGGTATTAAAAGAATTATAAATAAAGATTGGAGTTTTGATCATCATGAAGAAATCACAGACAGCCAGGTTCACAACGAACATGTTCGATGGTGTCCTCAGGGACTTAGCACTGCAATGATAAGATCATAATGATATTATAAATGACGCTTAAGTATTAGATATTATTTTTTTATTCTACATTACTTTTCTTTTTACTTACGCACAGAAAATCCATATGACTAAACCATTGCCAAGAAGTGCTATGAAGGTGAAGAGTATGTATAAGAGACCTAGCAGATAGTGAAGGGAGGGGTTCGGCTCAGGATAGACCAGCCAATGCTCTGGAATATGGACCAGCTCTTCGGCAGGGATATTCCATCCCAGCAGACGTGGTGGACCTGCTGGTAGAACTCTCGGTTCCCAATGGATGCTGTCGTTGTACATGTTGGCCATACCGTCCACCAGCCCCTCACCTTATTCTCTGAACCGCGTGAGACTTCCTTTTATATTTTATTACAACCGACTATATCTCTTTAGTCTCCCCACAATTCGATTCTCTTCCGTGCCTGAAACCCTAACTCGCTTATTCAGAGGCTTCATGTGGATTAGCTAAGGATTATCCCTTGATGCCCTCGGTCAGCAGAAAATGAGTCAAAGTCAAATTTGCGAAAGATATATTCTTAACCGCTTTACATATTAAATGTACAAATTTCGTATTGGACCCTTGAAACTTGTATTATGGAAATCTTCAAGTTTGTATAATTATAGTGTTTATATAGGATAAGTTAAGATAGAGTGACGAGAATTTATTTAATCAGTAGATTGAATTTAAATCAATGATTTAAATATTGCCTTGGGCTTTTATTTTTTTTGCCATGTAGTCGATACATGAATTACAATATCAATTGATTCTTTTACATTATTAACCTTTTGCGAACGAATACCGCAAAGTAAGTGGCATCATGCTTCTACTTACTGGGTCAAAGGAAAAGTTCTCGTCCGCAAAGGGTTAATTTATACAAAATATTTTCCACTTTTCCTATTATATTGTAGGAATACTGTCGCTTGCATCATGCAGGAATATTTCATTGAACACTGACTGTGTTTTGATAATGACAAACCAGTTGCCATAAAAATTGAGATTAATCATACACCAATAAATATCATCAACAATTACACAATCGATTAACTATTACGTTAACGATTATATAACAATTAATCAAAAGAAACACAAGAATAATACTAATCGCAGGTTGCATAAATTTTTCAGTATCATACTTAAGCAAGTAATTTTTTCATTGATATATTCACAGTGCGATAGTAGCCGCTGTATACAGTATTTATCCGTTATTATTAATTCGTTTAATTATTAAAAATAAACTTTCAATCTAATGAATGTACGTGATAATAAATGTCGCATCGAAACTCACAAAAATCCCTTAAGTTTCATGGTAATCGAAGCTTGGCGTATTCACTCTACTCTAAATTCTACAAATTGTTCTACCATTCGAGTATCCAAAAAAACCCTAAATTCATTATCTTTTTATAAAAATTAACCGTTACCCTCTACCTAGTCGTTCAGTAGAGTCATCCTCTAGGAAATGCGCAGGCCGATACTGGGAAGGATCGTTAGGATCTCTTAATAAATTATTACGCTCGGTAGTAGACATAGAACCGATACTAGTATACCCTTGATCATAAAGACAGCAATAAGGAACCTTATGACTCAATAAAAAGTCCCAAACTTGACTATAGGTCCAATCCAAAATGGGACTTACGCGCATCAGCGGCGGCCAATCGCCATCGGTGGGTGCAAAGGGTTCTAATTTTTTGGAGCCAGGGTCGCCCTTTCGCGTACCCATTAGACAAGACTTCAAATGTGGTTTCTCTGCTATCAGAGCCCGGAGAGCTGATTTTATCGGTTGCTCCTTCCGTACCATTTCTAATCCATAAAATTCAGCAGCTTCGTCGACGAACTTGTCCGCCTGATGTGTCGATAATATTATCAAGATTAATGTGTTGGATCTAATTTATTTGACGTGTCAGTTTGATCTCATATAGGGGCGTAGAATAATTTTCTATTACCTCTGGAAACGTGTTGCCAGTTACGTAAAGGCAGACCAACCGCGGGGCTCCCTTCAGTTTGATAACGGAAGCCAACAAGTGTAGGACAACCGTGCAGTCTTTTCCTCCGTTGAAACTTATGAATATTTCATTTTCCTTATATCTGAATTCAACGAAAGATGGTTTACTCTACGTGGTACTGTGAGAGTTACTAAAAATGTCCAGTACAAGTATAAAAGTATGACAAAGAATTAGACTTACTTGTTGTAGCATTGCTCGATAATATCTAAAGCAGTTTTAACATGACGCTGTTCTTTGCCGCTGTCTATGACAGCCTCTGCTTGTTCAAATGTTAATTTATTACTAACTATATTATTTGTGCCGTCCAGAGACTTCAAAAATTCATTCTTCGCCATCTTAACGTCCTCCGGTTTACCCTCAAAAGTGATTCTTGTACTGGGACGTTCTCTAGATTGAGGATAACTACCAATGGCTACGATATCCTTCCACTTAATGGCAAGTGCATCCAAGAGATTCACAATAGTAAACTCGCCGAACGGTAAATCCAGAAAATCAGTGTGTAATGGCGTTGTTTTTTGTAGCTGAGGTATTATAACGGACACAGCCGCTTGAAAATAATTTGGTGAACCTGGTAGAACGTAGACGTTGGCTGCTTTGACAATGGCGAATTTTACTATAAAGAATTTCATTGGATTCAATTAATATTTTATTGCAACAAGGGTAAGTCCTGCTGCTCTTTAAATGTCTGGTATTACCTGGTACAGTAATGTAAACGAGTTCACAAGGATTAGGAACTCTGGCAAGTCTTTTGGCTTCCGGTTCATTGGGAAATAATTTTGTAAAATATTTTAATAACTCCTCGTTATAGTTCAGTTCTAATCCTAGACCCTTAGCCACTGCTTCAAAGGTGACGTCGTCATGGGTGGGTCCTACACCACCGGATGTGAAGACTGTTTCATAACGTTTTGAAGCTTCCTTTACCTCTGCTACAATCTCATCTACCTGGTAGGAAGCTTTGGAAGATTACAATGAAGACAGTAGCAGAAGGTATTGCGAAGAGAAATATATTTGTGTCTTTATGACAGAACAAATTCTTACTTCGAACACAAAGAGCTCTCTCTGCCTCTATAGCCAGTGACTTTTATTATTACAAGGCTATGCTAACTAGAAACACTAACTTGAGTCTGCATTAATGTAAATGAAATTGTATGCAGTTTTTGTCTAACGTTTATGTCAAGGAACTTAGATTTCCTGTTCAAATTTTACACGAATGACGTCTGCATTAGCATTGGATTAGGATATATGATTTGATGTGCTAATTTAATGTATTCAAAGTGAGTATGAATGTGGAAGTTTTAAATAATACATACAACGTCAGGTACTACCACAACGCGGCAAAGTTTCACTCCAATTGCTCTTAAACGTGTTGCCAGGTAAGATGTATTTGTGTCGGTAACTTGTCCACGTAAAATTTCATCTCCTATGACCACTAGTCCTGCGGTGTACTCTTTAGCCATGATTTGTGATGTTCGCTAAAGAAGAATATCAAGGTTTGTATTCTAATTCTAATAACATACAGTAATGGCTTCAAGCTATACATTCCCAATAGAACACACAGTACAGATAAGAAGCAAATAGTACATGATAAACATTGTAAAGCTTTAACAGTGGATCGTGCAGGAATTCATGATTTCATGTGAACAATATATAATTCAGTAACTGATATAAGTTTTATGTACAGTGTACATATTATGTATTCTTATATGTTATAATACAGTTTTTCTCATTAGACTGTATGTACAGGATATAAGTGTTTGCATAGCCATAGTGGTTACAAAATCTTTGCAATGAAAGTTAGAATTAAAAGAGAAATTTATGGGTTTGAATGAAATTTTGTAGTAACAAAGATTACGAAAATCATGGTTTCTTAAATTTGCATCTCTTTAACCAAATTGGCCGCTGTCTCGGTTTGCGCTCTTGTATTCACTCTTGGTAAATTCTGCTTCTTCTTCTTTCCCTGCTGTGACTCCTTTTTCTCTTGCTTAGAATTTTTCAATGGTTTCCCTTGCGACACTTCCTTGCGCAATTTCACCAGCTGCTCATCCACGCGGGCTGTCGTATCTGCAGTAGCTGTTTTATTGGCCTTCAAATCTAACTAAGCAGACAGAGAACGCCGATGCAAGTAAAGCAATCACAGATCAATTAAATTATTTTGAATTCGATAATTCATAGCAAAATTGTCCATGTAAACTTCATTAAAATTGTCTTTAGAAGAAGAAAGTGCTGTTACATTTATCATTAACGAAGACTGTTAGTTCAGTCACTTACTTTTTTCAAATCAGTCGCCACTTTCTGAGCTTTGGCTTTGAGCTTGAGGCTACGAGCTCCTGCCACCTTGAATACATTTTTGGTCTTGCGAGCTCCCTTGTTCTTTGCCATTGCTTCCTACAACATTATCTTTTGTCAGTGTGTCAATATTATCTGTTATCATCTTTGCTTTCTTCTTTGCTGGCTCCTCCCCTTGCAGAATAGTTTCAGTCAGTAAAAATGACACTCGCATCATTTCCTTGTTCGGTGAGACATTTCTCACATGATGAACAGTCACTAATATTTCAGGACGCAGCGTACAACCAAGTTTCTCCTCTACAAGAGTTTTAGCTAGAGCATGTGGATCTTCATCTTTTTGGATTTTAACAAAACAATAAAGATGAACAGTAGGAGGTTTGGAAACTATTGATTTAACTTCTTCACTTGAGAACCAGCAGTCTGTGAATACATCCAAAAATTCAATAGCCAATGCAGGCAAGTTCATAGCTATGTGTTCATTCCCTTCAATGTTTTCATTACGTCTCTTAAGTAGATCAGCCTTAACTTCATCTCGTAGAAAGTCTCTGCCATCCTTATTAAATGTTTTTATATTACTTTGAACTTTGTTGATCTTGACGTTTCTCTGAAGCCATTTGTATGACTCTGGATTTAAATCATTTGCCAGAACTTTGGCTCCTCTGCGAGCAGCAGGCACAGCAAATGGTCCTACACCTGCAAATACGTCATAAAGGACGTCGTTACGCTTTAGACAAGCTGTGAGAGACATGTGCTCAGTACATAATCGTGGATTCCAGTATACGTGAGCAAAATCAAACTCATAGGTGAAACCATTCTCCTTGACAGTTGTTGTGGTATTGTCTTCGCCAGCTAAGATTTCCATTTTAAAGTGACGGAAAGTGGTGTCAATTATGTTTAATTTATTTACCACTGTTCGAGCTATATTTATTTTGTCAAGGAAGACCTCTCCAATTATATTTCTGTAGGGCAACTGCGAATCCCGCAGATTCAAATGTATGATGTGACCCACTATACTGTAAGACGTAGGAACTTCCATGTTCTCAGGCAAAACTGCCTTCAGCACATCCTCTTGGCGCCAGTTCTCATATGTCAATGTTAATGGGATTTTCTCCAGTTCTTTCAAATGATTGATAGACAGCAGAATTCTATCAGCTTCAGGAATATCTTCTATAGACTTAACTTTGTGCGGATCAATGTACACTATTTTACCATCCGTCGTGTCTTGAATGGGTTTCAGCTTTTGTAACTTTAGCATATACTTCTTTATTGTGGGCATAATCTTTGCTAGTTGTACGTCTCCCAATTTTATGTGAGGCACCTTCGTTGTGGTGGTAAATGCATCACGATCCAAGCGAGTCATTCCACGTACCGAAGCTGGAGGAACCAGCAAGGAAGCCATCCTGGTCCAGTGAAAACGATATTGGCCTTTCACGGAGCAAACGACGAGAACAGCGGCCAAGTATCCACCAAGAACCATGTGTAGAATCAGACACTGCCCAACAATACCATATATTCCATATGATATCATCAAAGTAAACAATTCATAGAAAACAAATAGCATATCATAATGCAACACTTGATATACATTTTCTAACGTATAATTATAAAAAACAATTATGTATTAAAGTACATAAGTATATTAGCTAATTCATATAAGTAACGTCGAAACATTAGTTACCATAAATGTTTCTTCAATATCGCATAGAACAGTGTCTGATCCTTGATCATAATGGATCAATTAATATACATGTATCAAAACCCAAAATACATTGGGTAAAACTGCAGAATATGAGTCCCTTCAAATACGACCCATTTTAAAAAAAACTATACAATCCACAGTTCAGTGCAAGAGGAAGTCGTATTCTGCAGTTTAGCCATACATTGTGCAGTACAAATCAATGAAACCAATAAGATAATTATCGATTGAATAATTCACTTATGCAGCAACGTCCTAACCTCACACAATAAGGTTCCCATATTAACTCCAAAATATGACAGTGTTACATAAGCAATTAAAAATAATTATTTACCTTTATTGCTAATTCACTCTTGCAAAAGACAAATAGGTTCCTCTGACTGTATAATTATAAAATCTGCACTAATAGATGTAATTTTATGAACTCAGAGCGGCAACACGTACAAACAGAAATCAAATGCCACGTGCACAATCGGTTCATTTCCGCATTCCTCATATGAAATGTTCATAGATACACCTTTGTGCGTATAATAATTTTAATTTACAAGTATTTGTCAATAGAACAGTATATTTTATATTTGAAGATATAACAGTATAAAATTATTAAGAGTACCTTGATATATTGGTAATATACTTCACTATTTCGATGTGCATGGATTTTATGTTCAAGAATAAAAATGAAATTCTAGCATAAGTCGAATTTTTATTTGTATTACTTCGTTTTTTATAAATACGTATAAAATACAAGTTGGTAGTCCTAAGGATACTTTAACAACAGTTGATAAACGTCTAATACAACCAAACGTTAGACTATAAAATAATATTAAGGTACTAGAACACAACGATTTCTAATGCACTAATATAAAATGTATACTGTGCTAAATATAATACACTAGGCGAAGAGAGAAACTTAATTAAGGTTCATATTTAGCGATTGTTAGTTATGCGTTTCCTTGTTTCGCAGAGAGATAAATAAATTACAACAGGAAAGAGCTTGGAACATAAATATTCAAGTGTCACTTCTCATCACCTCATACCTACTTATCACCTTCTGTTACTTTGAAAACAGTAGAGAGCTGCCTGTAGATTGTGCAAATGTAAAATACACTTGTTTTGTTTGTAAACATTTTATAATACTGCATTCTTACCAAATAAAGCTTGATCAAATATTCTTAACAAGAATTCCAATGTCTGCGAAGACCAATTTATATAGAAATAGCTGTTGCTCTCACAGCAGCACTCAATAAAGGATTAGGATCTGGTTCCTCAGTGAGGATATCAACCTTTATCCACTCTCGTCGCTTGTTACTCCGCCTGAGAGCATCGATCACTGCTTGAACATAGAGACCATCCTCGAAGGTGGCTGCTAAGGATACCGGTTCCTTTATCCAGCCCCGTTTATCCTCAACAGGATGAAAAGCTTCGCCGAGAGCTCCGATCATTTTTCTAAGTCCTTTAACGTAAGGTCGAGGGATTGAATCTGTGACAGGTGGGCCTGACTCCTGCAGATTCTCTACATCTAGGTAGAGAACCTCTTCCTGACCAATGGAATCTTGCTCCTTTCGACAACCGTATAGATCACCACCACGTACGACAAGATGTCCACCAGCTCCACATATCAATACTTCCTGTGTTAACTGCCCTGGTAAATGGTTACTCAGAGTAGCAGTGACTAATGCACCACCATTCAATTCCATTTGAAAACTACAGAAGTCTGGAGATGTAACATGTCTTATTCCATTTATATGTTTTGTAGTTTGAGTAAATGTTCGTACAACAGCATGCACTCTGATGGCTCGTTGTCCAACTAAATGGAATATAAGATCAATCACATGACTGCCGACAAGTGCTAAAATGCCACCACCCATAGTATCATCACACAGCCAATCATATCCTGTAAATACAACATAATTGTTAGAATACATTTTTCTTTAATAACCATAAACATACATAATTAATTTCGCTACAAACCATTATGTAACAAGCTTCCCATTTGAACTCTGACATCTATTACAGTAACTGGACCGCCAAGGTATCCCTCATCTAAAGCTTTCTTGGTATGAACAAAAGCAGGAAGAAAGCGCAGACTGTGATTCACAATACTGATCAGAGAAGGATAGTACTGTGCAGCTCGCACCATCTTCAAAGCTTCACTCTGACTCAATCCAGCAGGTTTGTCACACACGACATGCTTGCCTATACCCAGAGCTTTAACAGCAATTTGGGCATGAAGATTTGGTGAACACATAATGAAAATAAGGTCGACATCCTTCCTAAGAAGTACATCATCTATCCGACTGGTGTGAAATGGTATATCAAGAGATGTAGCAACTTCAGCAGCTTCGGCAAGTGTCCTGCCCCAAACAGCTTCTATCTTGAAACCCTTTTCTCTCAGAAAAGGAACAATGACCCTAACCACGCTACCCGTTCCAAACAATCCTATACCAGGCAACATAGTATTTCTCTTCGCGTTTGACTTTTAACTAATAAACGTCGTTGAAAATCAGTCCGGAAAGCTTCTTGGTGACTGACGTTTCATTAAATTGACGCCACTTTTGACAGTTCGGTTACCGAGGCGTTACGCAGTCATACTTGGAATTCCGTAGTGCGGTCATCCAGCAGTAATATACAGCAAGTAATCATATACTTCCTCGATTTAAATTGTTGTGTTATAAAGTGTTGTAATTACGTTACGCCTATGGAATTCGTCGAAACATTCTATTATGTATTAACAATATAAAACATTTTCTGACGTCAGCGACCATAGCGCCTCTAAGCGGTTAAAATTACAAGTACTTACATAACGAGTAGTCAATTACCGACAAAACAGATACCCTCGGAGCCAAAATCTCTCAAAGGATAAAGAAGGAAGCGACAATACCAACCGAATTTCATGAGTCCAAAATTATCATCGTCTTCATATCACTTCCAACAGATATGGCTAGTAAGCAAGTGGCGCGAATATCGAATCTAGAGGGGACTTATCGAATTAACAAACAGGTGGAAGGATACCTGGTGTAGCAAGTGCAACAACGGGCTACAGTCAAGTCTTCGGCCGTTAGTGTTCCGCCAGCCGCCATACTAGACGCGGTGCCATTCCTTATTCCCTAGCTAAAGTTACGAGATCGCAATTACATCTCCCACTTCTCTCCACAGTCGTTTTTACTCCGTTGTTTTTATATCCGGAACTATGAATCCCGAGTGAAGACCCAAGAGAGGATCTTTGATTCTTCTCAAGTACAATCAGCATCTTCCCGACCATTAAAACAAGACAGAAGATGACGTCTGAACGATATCACAAGTAAGATGTTCCGGACTCGAATCCGGTCTTTGACTTTTTTTTCTTTTCTTTTATTGTTTGGACGCGCGTGTGAAATTCGTAACACTTCGCCGCGTCACACCGATTCTCTTTGGCATTTCCTTGCGTGCGAAATAAAAGAATAAACGTAGGAAGGGCTTATCTTCGCGTGTTTGGATTCATTACTATTGCTATTACGGTACCAGGAAATCGATACGTCCCAAAAAAATGGTAAAAACGTTAATTGTAATACCATGCTTTAACGTAGCAGGATGATACGAGCTCGTATATTGAATATTAAACACTTAGTTTTTGCGTTAAAGCATTTTTTTTCCTGAAAATTTGAACCTCGTCGATTTTACGTAGCGAATAGATTTACGTACGCAGTGTAATCGATGGTTCCTGAAATTTAGTGAGTTTTTACAGATTAGATTATTCTGAGTAATACGCGTAACCCTCATAAATTATCTGTATCGTTTATCTTGGCGGTAGAAAAAGAAAGAAAAATCTTACGTCGTATACGTCACATTTAAAATTCCTTTTGTGTTGTTTTTTAATGTCAAGATATATCCATAAGCTCCAAGCAACTTTGATTATTAATTCTAATACGGGTTTATCCATTTTGTACGATTCGAGTGATAAGCTCTTATCAATACGTGATCGTATTCGCGTCGTACGTTAGCGTTGAGTTTTAATTTTTTGTGGAATTCTCGAGTTTTTGATGAAATTCTCTTTTTGGAAGTCTTAAGGTGGTTATTAGGGTGATCAGGAAAAACTTGAATTATTAATGCGATTTAACTGTGCATTGTCTGTGACAATTGAAAATTTTTCTTTTTTGTTTCTCTTTTGCTTCAAACGTTCGTCTCTCTGTTTACCTACTGAGTCGTTGGAGAGGGAAAGAAAATGTACAATAAAATCTCATAATTCACGACGCCTGACTTTGTGGAGAAGAAAGAATTTCGTTGAAAACGAGTCTGACGGTTTAATTGGTGAAACGTGTAATTAAAAAATAAAAAAGTACCATCACCAGCAACGGAGAAACTGTCACGCACCGCATGTAAAATTCTCCCGCGTAGCTTGAGCGAGCAATTAAAAAATTATCATTTAATGCCTGAGACGACTTTTAATTAATTCAGGAGACGGCCAGTCGGTGCTTGACATGAAAAAAAGAAATAAAATCTCCAAGTAAAGCTCAATATTTTCATACGCCATTGGTCCGCGCCAAAAAAAGGTGCTGTCAAATCCTCATTAAAAAAAATCATTACACCAAAAAGGAATGTATCTCATTCCAAAAAAAAAAGAACTAGTCCGAAACAGCTTAGGTATAATTTTATCAGAAATCAAGAAACCAAAAACAAGTTCAATAAGTCCTCGAAGGCGGGAACAATCAGTGATAAGAGTATTGCCAATTTTTTTCATCAATTTCGCGAATCATCCAGTAATGAAGAGTAGTAAAAAGGAAAATATATATCCTAGACACGTGGTTTGGAATAACAACCGTGATACAAGTCACTTCCCGTATACCGTTACTGTGTATAATCTATCATTAATGGCGATGACAATGATAACGATAATAATGCTAATAATTATTTAAAAGGGCGGCGCGGGACAATGCTCTAGAGATTTTGAAGGAGTCAACGAGAAAGGACTGTAACTCTCGGGATGACGGTGGAATGACCCCGACGTTATGGGCAGCCTTTGAAGGTCACATTGAAGCTTTGAGACTCCTGGTAGCGAGAGGGTACGTTTATCAGTCGAATGATTATCATTCCACTAGGATGATAGCATTGCGTAGGTATAAATAAAGGTATAATAAGTTGCAGCCAGCCACGATATATATATATATCGACCATACAAAAACACTTGAAAGGCAAAATTAATGATGAAAGTATAATTGCACCCTATAGAATTTCAATAGACATCATAGCAATTGTCGTATATGATAATATCAATGTATTTATTGGATTAATCAAAGTTTTTGATCAGCCGATTAAATCCAGGAAAAAATACAAATATATCTTGACTTGTTTTGTAATCAGACTGTCCCAAATTTTCGATAGCATGTAATCTGTGAGATGTCAATTTGTTCTTTTTGTACAGACTAAGACAAATCTTCAAAGGATTCAGTGTTATGCGTGTTAACATGTTTCCGTCGATGGCAGCCATACAAATCAAGTATTGATTCCCTTTAACGTTGAGTGACCAAACACGTCGATCGATTTAGGACTATCAGATCGTCCTACGTTAATTAATTATAATTTATTACTGATGCTCTTATCGATTGCTACTCGTAATTGAGATTCGGAGTGTTGGTATTAATTGAAGAAAAAAAATTTTTCAATTAAATTACGTCATTAGCGGATGATTGGTTTATCTGACAAACGATTAGGTTCACCAGAGCAACGTGGATGACTGGTAATACTTTAGTCATTGAATGATCGTACTAGACAAGAATGTAAATGGGTTGGATAAATATTTTATTCAAATAGTCATGAGTGATCTTGACCTTGTTAAACGACAGTTGAACTATTGCGTTGAGGTATTGATATAAAAATTTCGAGTTATTACCACATTATTTTGTAGTCGATTATCAAATTTTATAATTTGGCATTGGACAGTGCTTACAGATACGATAGTAAGATACTGATAAGAGAAAAATATGTGAATGATACTCTTGGTTGGAAGTAAGAATTTATGTGAAATTTTGATCATTCAGTGGTTACAGTTTGCATACAGGAAGAGTATTGAAATTTGTAAGTTTTAACATTCTAAATTGCCATTCCTTTCAAGTGGTTTTGTATTATACTTTCACCATCAGCGTATCAAGAATCGTATTCGAATTTGAGAAGTTTTCAAAATTTGTAAGCAACCGTTCCTTCCAGGTGGTTTACATTGTATACATATATGTTCACCATCAACAAGTATTGATAGTGCAGATGTGTTTGACCGGAAGTGTACCGTGGTATAATCTGTATCAATACAACCCCACGTAACGGAAGTGACAGGGGGAGCAGTGAATAAAAAAACAAAGAGGGGGGAGGGGCGAAAAAAATTAGAATCAAGCCAGCACGAGACAAAACTGTTGTTGGAAATACGTACGAGACTTACTTCTTTTTAATTAAAAAAAAATCGAAAAATTTAGGTCACTTGCATTCTCATACGAGAAAGACCAGTTTTGTAATAAGGCAGTCACGTAAAAAAGTCCAAATATTTTGTGAAATACACTCACGAAATTAGAATGGTCATAACGTTTAAAACGGGACTGGTGCGAGTGACTTGTTTTGATTTTCACGTGGCGACGTAAGCAGTTTTCGAAAATTTCAACACAGTCGCCGTGCTGGACGAAAATGTCGCAACAATCCTATTTACGAAAACTGTACAATTGTACAACCAATAAAAGCGATTGTATAAATAACCGTAACTGTAAAACGTACGTAATTAATTTTTAACAAATTTTTCTCCGTACAATTATTACGTACACGACAGTGCTTCGTCGAATGATAAGAACAGCAGATAACGATGAAAAAAGAAATTGTCATCGAACAAAGTAATTCCTATCAGAAACTTCAGAAGAATATTCTTATCAGTTCCACGATATTCAATCTCGTCATTAAGTCAGACTTAATAATAAGCAATTTGCGCGTATCGATGACAGCGACGAAGTTCGAAGTAATTTCATTTTTAGAATAAAAATGTAATTTCTTTCCCGCGTTCCAGCAGCACAATAAAATCGTAATGACGAACGACTGTAAGAGTAGCAGGAGTGACGATGACCTTCCCTTCATTTATGTTACACTCGGCTAGTCGCGGAGGCATAACGCGCGCCATAGCGTGACCGGAAATAAAGCAGGACTGTTTTCCATGTTTTACAGGGGGGACCCGGATAAAACCGATTATTTCGGAAACACAGCCCTGCACCTTGCCGCGGCGAGAGGTCACGAATTTTGCGTCAAGTTCCTGGTGAAGTTCGGCTGCAACGTCTGGTCCTTGGACATAGATCGTCACTCGGCGCGTGAATTGGCAGCGATAAACGGTCGCGAGAAGATCCTGCAGTTTTTGGATCTGGCTCAAGCCGATCAGGAACTGAACAACCGTAAGAAGACACGAATGCTGCGAGAAAAGGCGGAGAAGGATGCGGAGAAAAGGTACTTCCTGAGAGTTTCTCGCAAACGTCAATTATACGGGTGTACGGAAGAGGTTAACCTAAAAATTATATTCTTCTCAGATTGAAGGAATACATAAAGAGACAAAGAGTGGCGGAAGTCAGGGCGGAGAAGGAGCAGAAGAAATTGTTAAAGGACAGAGCAAAGCTCGACGTGGATTATATGAACGAGACGAACATTCTACCGCATAGGCCGAGTATCCTAACCTTAAAAGGTAAAGTTAAACCTTCTCCGACCTTCAGCGATATAGTAGGAACGAAGAAGCAAGGAAGTGCAGTGAGCAGAAAAGCACAGGCACGAAAGGCATTGGACGATTTCAAGGTCGTGGAGGTAAACGTTAACCCGAAGCTTCTGATTCCCATTGGACGACGCAGCTATAAACGTAAAGGTTATTTTACAGATTGAAGTCGACGGTAAAAAATCGGTTCGTAGTCTAACCGGTCTCCGAAGAGACTCGGAAGTGATGTACGTTGGCACCTACGAGACTCATGCCCAGCAGATTGGTAAAAGAGGACACATATCCGACGTCTGGGGTACTTTGAACAAAGCACAGAGTACCCCGGACTTATTGGGCGATCGTGATTTCGATAACGACGACAGAAATAGTCAGGAGACCACGTCGGACGTCGTGGAGGAGACGGTGCTGCTGCAGGAACCGGCGAGCATCTTCAACAGACCCGGATTTGGCTCGGTGGCCTTCAGACGATCGGTATGCACTATAGTTATATAAAAAGAGGATGAAAACCTGTTGTGGAATTTTGCACGCCACAATAAGTATATATATATATGTACATACATATATCCATCCTATGTATGGTAATTGTACCGCCTTCAGATAACCAACACACTGGAAAACCTGCCGGTAACACAGGTCGAGGTACATCAGCAGACCGGAAATACACGTGTAAATGGATCGATAAACGGTTCGATAAACGGTCACAGAAATATTCACAATGAAGATATAAGTATCGGCAGTGCCGGAAGTCTAGCTCGTCGTCAGAGTATATGGGACGATGACTTAATATCCGGTACGTATCCGATTAAGTGTATCAGATAAATGCTCTGGTCATACGTCTAAATTAAATTCGTTTGATTCACTCCTGTTCCTGTAGAAGAGGAGGAGGACGTCGACGTGGAATGGAGTCCCCTGCAAAGATTCCTGGTCGCCAATAATCTCTCCTCGATACAGCCGACCCTCGAGGCGGAACAGATTGACTTGGAAGCACTGATGATGCTGACGGAAGCGGATATCGCCGCTTTGAAACTTCCACTGGGTCCTAGAAGGAAACTGGTGAACGCGATAGCCAACCGGAAGAGAGTCCTCGACGCGCCGGAAGGCGTCATTAGGGACAGTAGATTTTAAGGAATTACAGAGTGTATAAAAACAAAATGCCAATCGAATGGCCGACATAGTATTTATATTAAGACGTGCATTGACCTTGCGATTAAAGTAACCGGAAGTTGACGATTAATCAAGAACTTAACAGCGGGTGTAAGATTAATAACGTCCTCTTCTCAGCCCCGGAAACTTTACGTTGTTTCCGGTGCGTCATACAAAAGGTATGAAAGATTGTTGCCAGTGTACAATATCGTTGTACGATATATTACATAACTCGTACCGCTATTACAAAGTAAGAGAACGAAGTCTCCGACGCTACAAAATTAGCACGTAAGATTTCGCGATAGCGACAGAAATAAAAACAAAGTTTATATATAAAGAAGAAAAGCAAAGTAACAATCATTAATCCCAACAGTACTACCCGATACCACGAAACAATACTAAACGACCATTGTAAATTCACAAGGATTCGTTAACGAGTACGCAAAACTGCACAGTTACCCATAATATCGTGCAATAATTATTCACGCTCTTACGAATCTCCACGAGTCATCTTTTCACAGATTTATTTGTAAATGATTATCATACAAACAAGAGACGCAAAAATATACAAGCTTCTTATGTTCGCAAAAAAATAACAGCACCATTCTCGTCCATTTCGTAACGCAAATTCTTTCTTTCTATTTACGTACTACGCCAAGTCTATTGCGTCTTATCTCGTGTGATTAAAAATTGCCTACTGGGAGGAAAAGGAGCAGGGAAGGGTGTAGTGCCCCTCCCTCCCCACACTTGGCAACGCAGGAGGCATTTTATCATTTCTTTTTCTTTTTTCGTTTCTTCTTTAATCATTTTACTTTTTCCTATCTATCCCTTTTCACAAAGATGAAAACCGTTACATACAAAAGTCTCTCCCTTATCGCGTCGCATTACGTGGTACACGAGTGCGCCTTGTCACGCCTCGGCATGTACGTGCGTTACGTTACACGTCCGTAGAGACATTGTCACGTGCATGCGATTACAGACCCAAAATAGTGTAAAGATATTACAAAATGTATTACTGCTCTGATTCTCCATTTATATATATCTATATATATATATATATATATATAATCTTTCGTAACGCCTGCCAGCGCGCAAGCACATACCGCTCCGAATTCTTCTCTATGATAAATATTCTAAACTAGAATCATTAACGCCAACGACATAATTCTTGTTGATTAAAAAAAAATACCTCGTGACGGTCGCGACGATAATTGATTTTTAAAATAAAAAAAGAACCCGCGACCGTCAGACGAATTTTTTGTCTACCTTCAATTCGCGTCCTCCTTCCTCCCTCTTCCTTCGTCCAATTCTCGGTCGCCTTACTAATCGTCTGCTTTTATTTCCTAGAGCGAACGGAGCGACGGTGCAGTTTTTTTCTTTGTTACCGAGGGAAAAGCAGAAAAAAAATGGCGGAAACGTGGAAAGAGACGAAGGAAGGATTATATACGAAGAGAGACAGAGACGACGATTTCAAGTTTTTTTTTGTTATCTGTACAAAAAAGAGAAAAGACAAAACATCTCGAAACGATTAACAAAATCTCACGCTTACGGTTCTCGTGTATTTTTCTCTTTTCGCTTGCGAATTTTCCGTCTAAGCGTTGACTCGAGCATCGTTTTAAAAGGTAACGTACGTAACAGCTACAGGATAAAGTATGGCAACCCGGTGTGGCGATTCCCTTCCCTAAGGATCGTGAGAACAGATTTACCAGAGACGCCATCAAGAGAGACGTTCTCACATCTTGCGTCTTCTCCACCGCCGTTCGTTTGTTCTAACGTTCGCTTCGGACAACGAGATGGAATCGTGACGGGACGTCGGCTTTCCAATTTTTGCGCAATAACGCCTCTTCGTGCGTATTCGGCAGAATTTCTGCGAATGAAAGATGGCGACAGACACGAGATCGTTACAATCGTTCGAATCTCGCGAGCGCATCTTCCCGTCGTTCTATTGTTGTTGTCGTTTCTTGTTGCGTGATTCTTCGCTTCTTGTACAATTCTTTGTTTCTTTACAATTTATTACAGAGCGGGCAGGCTTGAGCTTTCGTTCAATTCAGATTCGCCACTTGGAAATACGTATCTACATATGTTTCAGTGGCTGTGTTTCCACCGGAGTCAAACGAGAGTTCAAATTACATTGAGCGTATACCTATAGTTTACTAATATATAGATATACAACACGCGTATTTCATCTCTCGACTTGACTTCCGTTGAAACGTAGCCAATGGCGTTCGACGATACATGCATTTTCCGTTAAGGAATTTAAACAGAAAAAAGAAATGAAACTTCGTCTCCTTCTTTTAACTAATGACACTTCCATGGCACGAAGATACTCGTTTATCCCTTTCGCTTTGATTTCATTGTCCGCGCGTCGTTACTTTTTTTTTCTTCTTTGTATCACGCTGATCATTTCGTCGGAAAATTCTTGCGTCTCGCGCGTAATCGCATCGGACACAATAAGAACCGAATCCTGATTGACAGAACGAAAATGGCGGTAGCGTTACTTGAATCCGAATTGGCCGGGAAAGTTGTAGTCAAGCGTGGAGAGAATCCTTGGAGATTTATTATTAATTGCCGATCGTTCGATAAATAGTAATGATTAAAGCTATCGGATAGTAGTCAATATTAATATTGATATCAATATTCAAGTTAAACCTAGTATTATCGTAATCGTAATCGTTATCGTTATCAATATACGCTATATTTACAACAGAATAACAACTCTTGCTCGTTTCCGGAACAGTGCGCAGAAAATTTTGTCAAGGATAAATAAGTAACGTGAAAAGTAAAGGGGATTAAAGTAAAGCAGACAGCCATGGATGCGGGGGAGGGGTGGGGGTGGGGGGAAGACATCGAAAGAAATAACAAGATCGATGGATTCCGATAGAAGGGAAGAGTGAGGAAGAATGAAGAAAGAAACTTTTCACAAACTTCCGGTCTGAGGATTTTCGACGAGCCCCAAAAGACGTCACACATTGTCAGAATGAAAATAGAAAGTACAGTAATCGTAAAGAGCAATACAACGACCGTCCATGCATATTATTTTTTTCTTCTTCGCAATGATAAAAAAATTGGGATTGTCGTCTCAATTGAGCTCGTCGATCAACTCCGGAACGAAGAGAGAGTGATTAGGAAACGGCGTGAAAAAAAAGGGAAGGAAATACAACAAGCCCGAGCGAGCGACGCACAGCGTCTTTGCAAAGGAGGGGAGAGTACGAAATTGTGATTAAAAATAAAAAAAGAGAACATGAGACATTAATGTATAATTACAAGTACCCGGCACGACGCGCTTTATACGAACGTACCGAGGGTACGTCGTTAAAGAAAAAAAAACTTAACGGACTCTTCACAAGATTCATAAATATAATTGCCAAGGGTTTTTTTTTTCGTCCTTCTCGCGGATACCCGACAGTGCCTGCAATGGCGATAAGCCAGTCGGATGCTCACTCTCCTTCGGATATAGTCTTGAGATTTATACAGTCCGACTGAATAGCAAGTGTCAAGAAAAAGAGGGAAACAGGAGGGGGGTCCCTCTACCAAAAAAAAAAAAGAATGAAGTCGACCAGCCACTCGATACAAAGCCTGTCGGGATGTCGCGAGCCACTTCGCCTCTCGCATTTAACGAGATGCATCTACGATGCACTGTGTGCCACGTCTCACCTAAGCCTATGCACCAACAAAAATAAGTTAGTATAGTATTAATGTGTCGTGATTATCGGTCACCGTTTTCGGTATTCTTCTCGGCAAAGGAGAGAGAAAGAGAGACAGAGAGAGGGGAGAGGAGGAGAAAAGGAGAGAGAGAAGGAAAACTATCAGCAGCGAAGATACCATGATAAAAAAAGATAATAAAGATGAACCAGTGGCAAGACTTGGTTCTTTTCTTCTTTTCTTTAACGATCTTCGTCCAACGTACGTCTTCGTTCTCTCGTCTCTGTCGAGTGTTTTCTTTTTTTTTTTCATTTTAAGGTAATCGTGGCTTATTAACTTATGATCTAGGCAGGGTCTAGAGTTTAGTTAGTAAGTGTCTATTTAAGAGTCTGTCGCTGGTTCCCTGAGCCGCGTGTTAGCTAGGTACCCAAAAAAGATTACATTTTTTTAAATTGTAGTCTTTAAAGATGGATACGGAAAGCATCTTTTACGTCATTATGCAATTAGAGTTTTTCCGTTAATTCAATACAACTCGTTGATCAGGATGACGTGGATGCGTTCGCCCGGTACTGGTTGTGATAGTAGGATCACGTGAAGAACGCGGCGCGACTCAAGTTACTGTGGAAGAAAAAGAAAAAGAAATATCGCTCGTTGCATTGCTGCTTCGACGTTGTTAAGAAAAAATGGCGTTTTCCATCTTTGCATTTCTCCTTTTCTTTTCTGTTTAAATTTTTACCAGCCCGTACCATGTATGACGCGACCAAAATAAATAAGGTGACGCGACTACGGAGACAAGACAATAAAATTAGTAACGTAATTTTCCTTTCTGTTATTGTTTGACTAACGTGTTATCACTGACGACAATAACCACGTTGATAGATGTGAAATTTCAAATAAATATTGCTTTACCCGCTCTCTCGTTGGCACTACGTAATCCAGGCGACTGACTTTGGATGCTCACGAGAAGAAAGAAAGAAAAAGTTTCAATCAAGTCGTTGTTAAAACATCTTACCCCAGTACGTTAAAGCGACACTTCCAATGGTTCTGGTCTATTCACAAACATTATACGAATTGTCCCCAGGTTGTTTCCAAGTTAATTGTAAACCGGCAGCCGATCGTATTTACGCACCAGATCCTTGCGTACATCGAAGACCAGTTCGACGAGCGACGTATATTGTGTCAAAGTATTTCATGCCAGGAACGTTTCTCTAGTTCTGTCAAATGTATAATATAGAAAAGTTTCATATACAATTTCGTATTTTCAGATAACAATGCCACATTCAAAGGCATAAAGAATAGAGCAGACTTTAAGAACGTCAGTAAAGAAATTGAAAGAGATACCGTGTAAGTCGGTCGAGTAGAGTAAGGTGTCCACCATAATTCGTATCCATATCGTCTGTCAATTTCTAGGATTGAATTAAGGATGCGTTGATGCAGTAAAGTCAGAAAAAAAACAATAGCTAACAGAAATAGAGATTATGTCGGTTCGCGGCTCAACTTGTGAAATTCGAGGTTGACGGTGAGAAGAGGCAGAACAGGGCTGGTGCGGGAAGGGTAGAAAGTCGTGCGTACGAAATAATTCCACCCAGCCGGGAACCACGTCGGAGGGCTGAACAATTAGTAATTAATTAATTAATTAATTAATAGGATACAGAGGGGAGAGTGAGGCTAGTTGACACGACGCGCGCCGTTACATAAAACGCGAACGTTTGTGCGTGGGAGAACCCATGTCCACGTCGTGAGATGCAGGTCGTTTATGATGCCGAGCGAATTCGCTGCTTATGAAGGCCGAGAGTTCGGCTTGTCTTCCTGTACGCCGTGACATTGGTGACCCTGAAAGACCAGTCGAGGTTGATGCACCAATCCGAGTGCTGAGAAAATCAAAGCGACGAATCCAGAATGGATCCGTCTTTCAACTACATGTGGTTAGGTGACGTTGTATGATTTTAAAATGATAAGTCGTGGTGATCAGATTCGACGTAGCTAAGAAAACTAAGGGTTATCCTGAAGAGGATACAATTTCATTCACTTACCCGAAAGCGCGATCGCCTCTCTAAATGTGTGTAATTCCGGATCTGGTTCACCACCCGGCGTCGGCGTCGGCGTGACAACCATACTTGGTGTCGGACTTTGTGATGGCGGCGAACCGCAAACCATCATACGAGGTTTGGGAGAACTCCTGTAATAAACGTGTATGTAATGTTAGCATTAGACTTGGCGTTGATATAGATTTCTCTGTTGTTTTTGCGGCACGTATTGATTCAACGCGTTATGCTTCTTTGTGTGCGGTTGATATAACAGAATAACAATAGGATTTAATCAGGTTCAAATTATTTCTATGGAATCTTTGACTGACGGCTATCGAACTGGAAATTTGACAATGGTACGAAATTTTGAGTTTAAACACCTGCCTACCTGAGAGTTGCTTATTCAGACCCTTTTGCGATCCTTTCTACTATAGCTGGAAGTCTGTGCTGTGTTGTGTTATCATAGTTGGGAGTTTAGTCTAGGGATACTGTGACTACGTTGTTGTGTTACCATATTTGTAAGTTTAGTCTAGGGATACTGTGATTACGTTGTGATATATTAAGTGCACGTGGTTGGAAGGATAGTTAAGAAATTTTGTTATAGTAACCTGTGAGAGTGAGGTCTCGGTGGTGGTGGTTTTCCAGCAAGATATGCCAGGAGGTCTTCTCTGCGAATCATACGCCTCTTTTTTCTGGCCCAGTTCATTATTTCTTTGCTACGTTTCTGTCTCCCCATTTCCACCCCTAATTCACTGCAACGTCGCATGCCATCCACAGAATCTGTTTGAAGAATAATATGAAAAACATTGCACAAAATCTTATCTCAGATAATCAATTTTACATAATATTTAAAGAAAATTGTTTTAAACTGCAAACTTGTAAAAATTGATAGAAAAAATTCCAATATGACAATCTCAATAAAACTGCCACACGAGTTAATGCATTTCTCAACATAAATCATTCAATGAGATCCAAAAATATAAATTACCCAAAGTTTCTTTGATCTACCATAACAAGCCACGGACACATAGAAATCCATATTACACCACACGCATAATTACAATTCACGTAAAACTTCTATATAACGATGTAAAACTCAAAATAATACCCCAAGAAGTAATACACACATGAATTCATGTAAACTATCATCCGGTGCTTAAATCAAGCACAACAATATTATCTCATAAATAACAAATGACAGCTGGCTAAGTTCTCAGCTAAAAGAAAGTGCTTGGAAAACATCCCAGAGGATGAGCCGGGTAAAACATAGAAAGAACAGCTGACCGGCGTCGAAGGTCAGCTGTTAGACACGCGCACGTCATAAAAAGATAATGCATAAAATAAAGTATGAGCAGGGAAAATAAAAATGAAAGACAGAGCTATGTAAAGAACAAAGAAAATTCTCCACAAGGATCTCACGTATAACAGATTATTGTTCGGAGTGATAAACGAGGATGAACGAGGAGAAAGAAAAATGACAAGGGAGTAAGGCTGATGGTAAAGAAAGAATGTAGAGAAATGCGTAAACAAGGTAAATACGTAGGTGAAGAGACGCACCTTTGTACAAGGAGGTGACGGTTCCTGCGGCAGTCTGAAAAGGTAACCAAAGGGACGCACCCTGCGAGCGATCTGTAAAAAGAAAGAAGGTAGCCGTTACAGATCAATATAGGAGGTCCTTTTGCAAGGCATCGGGAGCCACGGGATCGCTGACAAAATGGATGGCACGCAAAATGGCAACGAGGAGAACTGCGCTGCGGAGGTCGTCTTGAGACAGAGACGATAAGGGAACGAATATAATGTGACTGCTCGCCTTTGTAAAGCTGTGCAATGGCCGAAGCCGTAGTCTGAAACCCTGTCCAGATCTGTTGAGAGTATAGCTCCTTCTCACTGTGTAGCTGGTTCTCGTAATCGGGCTCGGCCTCGATCGCCTCAACGCATTGTTGCTCCCAATTGCTATACCAGAGGTCCATAATGGAGTCCTCTTCGCTTCTGTCGTCGTTCATGACTTCGTCTACGACTCGGCCTCGCACCCACTCAACACCCTCTTCGCGCACCTTCCTAGCAGCAGTGAATACACCGATCACGTTAGAGTCAGGTTGCGGCCATTACGATGTACCACGGATCACTCGCTTACTCGTTCACTCTCCACGATCACCGAATACAGAATACGGATTGGCAGCGTGAAACACCGACGACGTTCCCCTACCACCAGGGGTTGTCCTCGCACTGAACCCTGGGAATCTCGTGGAACTTTGTACATGCTGCCATCTTTTGGTATTATCATGGTAACTAGTAGCTGATTAGAACGTATTACAAACTTTGAATGTTCCATTGATATCAAAGCAAATAGGGTGTATTGTGACACGTTTTTGTATCATTTTAGTAACGATTTTTTATATAATAAAATAATATTGCGTGGGATTTGTAATATCATTCTGTCAAATTATTAATAAGCAAGATTACTACTGGCACCGTGTGCTACATTTCATTACTGGAAGAAATATTACTTTGTTGTGTAAGTGTATTTGAGGCTGAATATTCGAGTGTTAAATAATCTTTAAAATTTGTTCTAGGCTTTTGAACGATGATAAGGCTTGTTTCTATATTTAATGAAGAGTTATAATTTAAAAGAAAAGCTAATTTGACTAGAGTTCAGCTGATTCAAATGCAGATTTATCATCGCGCCATTATTTCGGTTCAGTTTACGCGTTTGAATGTTGCGTCTGTGTCTTCTAAGTGTTTAAACAAATTTTTGTGCGGTTTAATGAAAGTTATTACACAAGTATTTTTATAGATACAAAAATAAGTATTTCCGACGACATTTTAACCAAGAATCAAACCAGTTAATCTCGTATCAACACTATAACGTTCGTGAAAGTAAAATTGCAAGATGCTATTGTTGGGTCGGCCATATTATTGCACGAGCAGGAATTAAATGAACGCGAATATTGTGAATTAACAAGAAATTCCGCATTATTTATGGCAAAGTGAAAGGATTCCTGTGTGGGACTACTATGTGTGAATGAAATAATAATTCTAACAACATGTAGATACAACAGACTCCTATATTCAACGACCAAATGAATCCTCTCCATTGTTCTCGTCGCGATCAAGGTAAAGCAATTAAGCCATACTATTTTAATAATGATGTTATATTTGATCGTTATCATTGATAATCAGTAGCAATATTCAGAACAAACAGCTGTAAGAATGCTAACCAAATATATCCACGATCAACGTGGGACACGTATGTCCTTGGGAAAAACCAAAAAACAAAGATCATTGAACCATCCCAGCAAAGACAATTTGTAACAGTAATGTATAACAATATATAATTACATAGTTTTACTAGCACATATAATTACTAGATTATTGTCACATATTACGTACCAGTATGCATATAGTTATTATATATGCAGAATGTTATGTGTTTAGTAGAGTCCCAGCAAACACATAACATTCCAAATCTAATAATCTAAATACCATATATAATATACAACGATAATGGTATACATAAGAAAAAATGTTGTACGCATACTTAAAATACATTATTGTTACAAAATATACTTGTTAAAATGACGCCATCTCCACGTATCAATTTTCCATATTGACTTATTATTTCTCTTGTTGCAAAAACGAGTATTTACAGTTACAAATTTCTAACATATATGCATTCCTATTCTTCTATCAACTCATTGTCTCGAAAGAGATTACAGTTCCACTTTAAATGACAAAATATGTTAGTCAATTAAATATCATTCGTACATAACACTGACAGATATTTATACTGTTCATGGATCGGTGCATCGATCCATGATTTTTATTCCTGTACACAGTATTAAATGCTCTGTTAGAAAAGTCTACATATATATATACATATACATGATCAAGTCGTCTCCGCAAAACAGACCTAATATATACATTACATATATTGCGTCTACTTAAATTATTATACAAGCATCGCATCGTGGCTCATAAAATATATATTAAGTACATAACAAGGAATGTCTATTAACTCGTCAAACTGTACACTGAATTGTCCGTGGCATTACGTTTCATATAAATCATCTTAGGGCATAACAATTTCTCTTGCACAACTCACTAACATGCTCTTCTGCGAGCCCAATTTATATTCTTCATCACTTAACACACTTCATTATACATATCATGTCTATTGCACGTTCACGACCATTTGGATGCCTTTTATGCAGTCGCGTAATTACCTAACATTATGCTATCAAGACATGTCACTGTATATATGCATATATACCGTGCTAAGTCTTCAACACGTTTTACCGTCAATTAACGAATGTCACGTTTGTCCATTATTTTCCTCTTTTGCGTTAAATCTTCACTTTTGACATTTCGAAATTAACACCTTATCTCATATCCCAAGCTGTTTTAGATAAGAATAAAGCATTTTCGCTGATACATTCTGCAGCTTCGCAAATGTCGCACGTGTAAGGCATGCGCATTTATTATGATGTATTAGGATACTCCGTTTGATCCACTAGCTGATTTTTCTGGTAGGCATTTCATGATTGTTGGTTCAATCAATTTCCATACTTCGGCAAGCTGTAATAAATATTACATGATTTAATGAATGATTATTGATACTGAGAAGAACGGTTTCATTTTATACAGCGTTAACTGATAGGAGTAAGGTAGAAAGTGTTACCTTATGATAATCCTTCACGATTATGCAAGATTGAGAGTCGATTTAATTAATGTTAAGCGAGGGATTTATGTTTATTAATAATAATAGAATTACCTCGGAATGACCGCGTATCTGAACATTTACAAGACTTTGCAATACGGCAGCGAGTATTTCCAAATGTGCATGTACAAGCTGAGTCTCCATATGCAAGCAGTGCAAGGAGAATGCATTTCTGAGCTCCACGTTTGCTATGACGGATTCCTGCGCCACCATTTTGTTCTCCAAGTGCTCCACGGTGTCTGCCTATTGCGAAGAAGATACGGTAAATACGTAAAGTTACTGATTCCGAATGGATGCTTCATTTTGGTACGTTTAATATATATCTTACATCAGTCCCACGTATGACTCCCTGCATCTGTCTCTTCTTCAAGGAAAGCATCGTCGACAGGGCACGTTGATGATCCGCACTGACACCACGCTCGTGTCTCTCGCAGAGGATTCTATGAGCCACCAGAATGTCCAGTAGAAGATTCAGCCTCTCGCAAACCATCGTTTCCTCTCTTACTGCTTGCTCCAGAGCTCTGGTGGAGAGAAGACCAAATTCCCTGAAGAATCGAAATGGTATTAAACTTTTTTCTAACTTTTCTGATAACGTCATATAAATATTCACGTGGTATTATTACTTAGAGATAACGTGAAAGCCTTTCTTCATGTCCTGCCATATCGTGGAGCCACCAGTTACCCAGGAACTCGTGCCGTGTGGCTCTGCTGCCAAATGACTTAATTGATTACCTAATTCAGCCATATCGACAGCGTAGCCATGCGACCTAATAGCAAGACAGTCAGCAATGGTTTTCAATCTTGATATTCCTATTAATATTGTTCTTATTTGATCTCTGCTATTGGCGAATTCGGTGAGCGTCTCCTGGGGCACCAACTCCTTTGCCCTGGATGAGAGTTCAGAAGTGGCGAACTCGTCTGGAACTCTTCGAAACACTTCCCGTATTTTGTACTGAGTTTCCTCGCCGGTGTAGGTGAAGAAAAAGTGTACTATGGGATCCTTACTGACCACTGGATGTCGGGCGATCAGAGTCAGGAAACGTAAGAGGGATCTCCTTCGTTCCTCCAGGAATTGGGAATTTGCTGAGGGATGTTAAACGATTAAATATATTTATTATTTAAGAACTCTTGATCCTTACGTTTCAAGTTAATTATAGTTATTACCTCCGACGATTTTCTTGGGAGGTAATTTCGGTATAAGCCTATATGGGAATCTTGCCAACAGAAGTTCGTGTAATGATATAAAGTCATTGTAGCGCCTGTAGACTATGGAATTAAACCGCTAAAAAGTTAATAAGGTTAGAAACAGTCAGTTTATTCAGAAAACAAGGGAAACAAGGAAGAACATACTTTACTGGTTATTTGATACTCCACGTGCTTCAAAAAGATACCTTTCTTCTCCGGTACTAGATTGACTTCTATGGTATCCAAATTACATATGTCAGTATAGCTGAGATTTAGCTTCGTAGGGTTCGTCCCTCTGTACATCCTCTGGGCCAGTAACGTCACTTCCGTTAAATCTCCCAAAACTGGTATGGGTAGTTCTGTGGTATGAATAAAGAGAAATGAATTACAAATCTGTATAATTAAAATTCTAGAAAGAAGTTTCTACGCACTTGGCTCTATCTCTACTTATCATTTGATTATGTAACTCTCTCTATATATCTATACAGAGTATTATAATCTATAGCATTTTTCCTATCGTTAATGTCTGACCGCGTCTAACTACAGGGTAGACTCAATAATATCAGCATCAGTAAATATCAGTATAGCGACAACGGGTTTTCTATTTGATTTTTTAATTTTTTCCTCTAAACAGTTTACTTACAGACACGCCAGTAATCTACTGGCACAGTAATCCGTAGTTGACGAAGAGAAAGTATGAAAGGGGACATGAACGTCAATTATTTTTTCGTTTTGTTAATTCTCTGTCACGACAAAAAGGAAAATCAGCTAACGGTTGCGCTGGTCACTGACACCAAGCGAACTGAATTTAAAAGATTTAAGTAGAGCGACTGTTATCTAAATAGCGATACGATAAGAGGCGCATTAAGCTTAATCGCGACTCAGTAAATTTGCCTAATGTCGAAAATCGATCGATAAGAAAATCTTGGATCGAAGCAAACGAATTCGTTGAATTGAAAACCAAAAAAAAAGGAAAAACCTCGAGATTCGGAATTTTCCAGGAGTTTGTCGCTCGGCTGTTTTCCTTGCTGTGCAAACGCGACCAAAGCCAATCCCTTGTAAAGGCCACTGCGCGTCAGATAACCCATCTTGCTGTCGACGAGTTCCCATATCTGGAAAAGTAAATTTAAAAAAAATAAATAAAAATGACGGTCGAGACACAAGATAATTATTAAACACGATTTAAATCATTAGAAATCATTTTCTCTCTGGGTCTCATTATTAGAGTCGATCGAACCAATAAAACTGGTCATTATCTAATTAAGACTAAAACGATCATGAGAATTGGTCCATGGACCACAATCATAATGGAGAGTTCTTTAACGAATCTTCATAGCAAGAAACAAAATAAATATTTATCTTAATAGATTCAAATTCAGAGGATCATCAATATCCATTCAGACATAGGTACGCGTCTCCTGTCACTATCTTCTTATTACAAAATCACTCCATGTATATATATATATCCTACCATTTATTTCAAGGATTTACGAGATGTTTTTCATACGGAGTATGCACGCGAGAGAACGCAGCTTAAGGTTAACGCCAGCGAATGAGAGTAACGACATTCCATGAATTTTTCAGGTAAACCCCACTGCGATTACTCTCACGATCAGCCACTACACGATCCCATCTAAACTTTCTATTACAAACAGCACAAAGCATGGTTTCTCCAAGAGGAGATCGATACCAGTACATATTTACAAATCCTGAGGAGTTAACATATATATACGCTGCTGATATATATAAATAGTGAAAAGTGAGAAGAAAAAAAAATAAAAAAAGACTGACAGTCGGTGCAGGTATAATTATCCTTGGAATTTGACATCTCAAGAATTCCAATCGTGTCTTCCTTGAACTGGTATCATCCTCGACCATGAATTAAGATGAGTATAAATACATATAGACTTGTCTCATAACAATAAAGGACGTACAGGATGTGAAAGATTCGTCTTAACGTTTTAGATGCATAAGAAGATGGTCCAGATGTCTCAAGGTTTTGATCTGCGGCTAATTGAAAATTCCGAGGCGTAGTTTAAACAGGAAGTGGCAGGACCGATTGGGCCTTAAGGCGAGAAACAAATGAAATGTTATTAAATTAAATTAGCCTCGTCCGTGACAGAGAAGAGGAGGGTGGGGATGAGATGAGATACGACAGTTCCTATACTGTAATACTGTTGTGATACAAGTGTATGCAGACTCCGTGTATCTCACGTGCGACAAATGCGTCCTGCGTTTGTGACAGTTGTCGCTTGGTACGTGATTTTGCGTCGCGACGGCTGCGACGACCACGCAAACATTCCCCGGTGCGTCTATTGTTCGCTTTAGTATCAGGGTAATTTACCATATCATAGGAATTTATGAAGCAGGTATACATAACAACACTGTCAATGCTTTAATCATTGACAATCACTCCAGATATTTGATGACTTAATTAATCAGATTAACATATACTTATACACAAACTGATTATTAACAGTAATGTATAATTTTTTTTTACTATCAATTTTGCCAAGCAACAATAGTCTATTGAGTATTATTATTCTGGAATGATTCTAATGGTTAAAGTCATTGTATCAGTAAGCTAATGATTAAAAAAAATCCCCTGACAGTTATCTTGTTGTGAAGTATGAATCATATGGCATTACCATTCCATATCATACTGCTTATGATTTCATCAATTTCTTTGGAAAACTTTTTCTCGGTGTACATATGTTTATATAGATTTTCCATGGCATTATTTATCCTGGATGACTCAATTCCTCGAAAGCTTAGCTTCATAGGTATAACTGATAAGCAAAAGTAAAGTCAAAGAGATGCGCTCCTTTTTGATCTTTGAGATAATCAGCGTCTGATACAGAGTACCGTATTGTACTGTTAACTATGCATGTCTCGTGCTTTACACTCATCGTATGTTATACAGGTGGATAGTATTCTGGGGTGGTAAACGCAATGAAAGCAGTAGACTAGAAACTTATATATAATTACAGAACTGTATTATAGTATATAAGATACGTTTTGTGTTAGTAGATAACTTTTTGTTGAATCCATCGAAATTTTAAAATCATCCTGCACTTTGTCACTAGCCTTAGTCATCATTATCACTATGAGCTATTTGACAATCTGAGTCTGCATGTAGATGCGAGCACTGTACCCAGGATTTGCGTAATATCGTTAGGGGGCGTCCACACTCTATCTACTATCCGGAGGCCGAATAAATGATAAGGGGTATCGAAGTATCCGGAAAAGAGTAACTATAAATTCCACTTGGTAAAGTTCTACGTAATATTCAATGAATCCGAGTCACTGAGTCTGGATTCGAATAATTGTAAATATAAAATTAAAACCATTCAATTCAGAGTAGCTTATGTATTTACCAAAATACATTTACTATAAAATACAATACAAAATACATTACCAAAATACCAAAACATCCATTTCATTAAGAGGTAGCCTTAAGGCGTTACCTATTGTAGAATGAAAAACCTGTTTACAGGTGTTTTTGTCGTCAGGGAATTTCCTGATGACGCATAGGATCTTTTTTCATTGTTTAAAAAGTATAGTAAATATTAATACAAGTGAAGGGACGTTTCTGGTAGGCATTATATATATTTTTTATTATTAAAATCCACTTATACAAGATACGCGGATGAAATTTGAAAATACGAATTTCTAAATGACTTGTGCGAGTTTACATTGAAAATATTTCTGTCATCTATTTCGAACGATTGATTTTATTCAAATGAATCCTGTCGCTCTATGAGAAATGATATGGGTGTCAAAGTTCGATGCACCTTACTAGGTATTCACACGGCAAGTTCTATCTCGTAGACTGTGGCAAAGGCGTGCTTAGGTCAGACGAGACTGTAGCATGAAACTGTACTTTTTTCCGGCACACACTATACATATCTAGAATATAGTGGTACTACGTTTTATAAACGAACCTGACTGAGGACAGAGCTGCTTAGCTGAGATTTCACAAGGAGGGATTTAAAAACTTCTCGTTCCACATTACCACCAGAAGTCGAAGCAATCTTCTCATACACCTCTCTGTAGAATGGCGGTATAGATCCTGATAGAATCCGAACAACGATAGTTGAATAAAAAAGAAAGAAAAAAAGATTATAAATCCCAAAGACAAGTCGATCCCTATCGTCGTTGACAATTGGATAAACGACGAATAGGACGACAGGATTAATTGTTATTTATTTATTTACCGGACGACAGATCGGTCGACGCCATTTTGGATCACAACGTTGATCATCCGGGATCCTTCACAGGATCCCGCGAAATCCCAAAGAATTATGAATATTTTATTTATCTTTTTTTTACTCGCAACCGTCTCGATTGTCACATTACTCTTGTCAACTTATTAACCGGCATTCGATTGATTATTGGCACTGATTATTCCTTTGACTGTGAGATACGCGCTACTATTACTTTCTGATGGACACGACGAGCGTTTATTAACCAAGCGTCATACGCCATTGCCGTGTGGCGTAGAACTGACAGCAAACCAGTTCTTTCATCGCGATTCTTGTTTCTCGCGCCAACCGGGGACCTCTTACGGTTTGGTAATCAACTACTGTATAGTATATAATAGTAGGAACGAGTAAAAGAGACTTGAGTAATAAACTATTAATATATAATGGATATATTATAATATATATATAGTATGCAATAAGCCTCATTGATAGATATTAGACTAGAGATAAGTTAGAGGAGGTTTAGTGGTAATTATAAAAGCAAATAAAAATATGCTTGGAATTGTATTATTTTATTGTACACTGATAATTTGCGTAGGTTAAGTTAAAATGTTATTAATTCATTGCGATATGGTATAACGTTAAAATATATAGTTGTTAATAACGTCGTGTATGGCAGTTGTAAAATTAATTAATAACAATAGAGCTCTATTGTAATGAGTTGTGTAATTATTGATTAGATTTTATTCGATGTCTAATTCTCCTAATGGAAATACTTTAGCTGCCGGTCGTTTGTATTTACAGTTACCTACGATTTCCTTGACTTCTAATGATTTCTCTTTATCTATCGATTCTATCAGTCGTATCTTTTGGGCGATCTCCTGATGTATTATCGGACGATATTTTTTACCCTCGCCCAAAGATTCCATCTCTGTAAGGAACTCCATCCTTTCGCGAATCCCTTGGACGACTGAAATTGTTGTAATATAAGTTAGGGATAACAGTGGGACTTGTAAGACTTTTGGGAATACTGAATGTCAATGTTAACTTACTATCCTGAAGTGGATCCACGTCGTCCGGTAATTGAGGTTCTTTGCGTGCTTTGTGAAGGATTCTTGGTCCGTGAGGAGTGGGTGGCATGTCTTTGCCGTAAGCCATGATGCAGGCAAGATGTCTTTTTTCTCTTTCCTTGTTGACTGAGAAAGAATAGTTTAAAGAATGAAAATAATAATTTTGGTTTATTAACGAAAATTAAATAACTATTCTTACGTAAAGGGACTGTTCTACGGTACTGATCTCTCTCGTAGGCGCCACTGCTTATTATCGCATCTTGAGAACGTTTTTTCCATACTGACGGAAACATTGCCTGATCATTTTAAAAGCGAAGATCAGTGTATTGTCAATTGATATAGTATTTAAATAATAATACGGTTTAAGTATTCACTTGAGATTCCGTGTATTTTTCTTTTTTCGAATTTATTTTTGAACTTGGCGTTGGTAACGGTTCTCCTCTGTCTACAGCATCCTGAATTGATTTTCTTTGCATCATAGTCAGTTTCGACTCTTCCATAAGCACTGTTACAAGGCAATTAATAAAGGATATTGGAAATAAAAATTTGTTTTAAACGATATTAGGTTATTTAGTGAAAGTTACCTTTTATTAGATTTCGAGTCTCTTCGCTATACTTAGCACGGGGTGGATTATGAAAAGCGCCAACTCCAATACCGACTCTCTGCGTTCTTGGCTCCATGATTAGATGATTTTACTAAAAAATTCTAAATTATTAATAATTTTCTTATTCGACCTTCTACGTACGGCGTATCAACTTTCAATGGATCGCTGATCACGTCTCTGCCGAAATTTAGCCGGCATCGAATTCGTGGTTCGTTTCTATGACGACTTGAAAGATGAGTCACCTCTGATCGAACTAACTTTCTATGACAATAGAATTCGATACTGCGTTCTGAATTAGATTGAAAATTCGAAAAAAGATATTACCTAATTGCATACAGATATAGTAAACATATTATACAGATATAGTAAATCATTATATGATGATTAATATTCACTCAATAAACATAAATACATGTTATTATATTCAAGCAGTGAGTAACAGTCATGCGAAACTTTATTCATTAAACTAATTGAGATTTATTATTAATAAATGTATCTATACATCATCCTTACTTATAGTATATGTCATTTATTATTAAAAGAAAATAAAAAATAGAGGAAAGTTAATAATAATGCATATTTTGTATTTCTTTATATTTCATCGTCTTAGGCCTGTTTTGTTTTAACCAAATACAGGTTGAGCAGGAAAGTTTTAAAAGAGCGCAAGTCCACTATGAAACGACCAGTAATAAGTCGCGACTTTAATGCGCATGACGGGCTGCCGGTAGGCAGGGGCTCGCGAATCGGCGTGAGTCAGGAAATTAATAATTTGCGTGACGGCGCGTATCGCGGTGTTAAAATTTTCGTGAAGACCTTAAAGGTTTTCGTGACAGTCACGTGGAGTACCACGTGGATAAGTTTTTAGGTTGATTAAATCACAATTAAGAGAAATAAATCGTGTCTCTGTCAGCCGTCGACGTTCAGCGCCAATGTTTTGTTTTGGAGCTGGGAGACAGTGAAAGTTATTGATTGGCATTGCACGCAGGACGAAATTTCAGTGACACCTGATATACACCCCCGGGCACAGGTAAGCTGTCAATACCAGTATACACTGTCAACGAAGTACCTGAATCTAAACTGTCAATTGTCAAAGCAACACTTGTACGGTGGAAGTATAAAATCTGTGTGAAGATAAGGGAGAAAACTGAGGAGAAAAAAGGAAATGCAGTCAGTAAAATAATTTCCTGTTAGTTTCATCCCTTCGCAGGATAAGTGCCCAGGAGAAGGGGTAATTAAAAAATTTCAGCCCTGACTGATTGATACAGTGAAGAGTTAAGAAAATTATCTGAAATAAAGAGAAGAGGGTCAATATGAAGTTGATGTTATTATCAAACTGCATGTTCCGCTTCAGTTTGAGGCAGGGGACCATTGTCATCGCCATATCTCAAATAGTACGTAATGACTGGGGAGTAATTAATTAATCCACACTGTGATAATAATTTTAATGATTTTTTTTCCTTACAGTTCTTATCAGGATTTTGCATGGCTGTCTTGGTATTGGCTTTGGCACATGCTATGGAGACTAGGGAAATGGTCGCCATTGACACTGAAGATGCTTTAGAGCGTGAGGCTCTTGAGGAAATATCGTCAAAGCATCTCAACACCAAGAGAATGGATATGGGTCACCATAAAGCCACGGGTTACTTAATATAATTTAATAAAAAGAAAACAATAGCGATAAGAGTTTCGAGCACTCAGGAGTTTTGTTCTTTCAGAGGAACTTTATTTGTTGTATTGCGTCCTGGTGGTCACTGTTATACACTTCATAGCAACGATTTTATTGCTGTATGGTGCAGCCATGGTAAATATAAAAGAAAAGAAAATTGTTCATCCTCTACACGTTATATTTTATTTTTAGAATAATCGTCACTTCATGGCACCATGGATAATGGTGAAGATGACTGAACTGGTTGCCGGTGTGATATCCTTGTTCTTGGTCCAAGAGAATTGTCCATTCATAGCAATAATAGGCGGAAACGCCGGTGCACCAAAGCGTAAGTTATATATAAAATAAGGGATGATCCACTTGAATGTCTTTTTTTAATACTGAAAGTAGTTCTCCTCAAAATCTTATTAGGTGTGACGGTATTCATCGGCACCATGTTGGGCCTCTACATATGGTTCGTGGTGTACAGTACGTACAAGAGTCTGGAGATAAAGAAGGGTCTGACCCATGAGATTCACGACCCAAAAAAACGTCCAGCTACCCCAATACCTGAGAATTCAAAATTGCGCGCCAGCGGTACTCAGCCGTTTGAGGTTTAAAGAAAGGAAATGTGACGTCACCAAGAACAATTCTTAACAATACCATAGCCTCGTCACGTGGTAATTCTGCAAACTCAGTGACAGGACTAGATGGAAAATACTAAATAATAAAACGCACGGCCTCGAGATTTCAAGAGAAATTTTTTAACCGTTCGACACCGAGGTTCGCGCTTACGAGAGTTTCCAGTTGAGAGAAAAGAAACCACGATGATCCTTTTTATTTGGTATTTTTTCTAAAAAGATTTTTAATCGGAAGGAGGATACAGATACATGCTAATGGAGCCTATCAGTAGCGCGCCAGGAGGAGAAGTGTAATTTTAACGCTCTATAAGTGATATTATAAAACATATTATATGAAACAAGGTATATAATATAATGATGAGCCACTCGTATATTATATATTCGTTGTAATCATCGGTAGCATATCTATGAGAATTTGGAAAACTACTTGAAAAGCAAAAAAAAGAGGGGAGAGAGAAAGGAGAAGCGAAGGAATGAAAATGGATGCATAATCCGCAGTCACTGGAACTAAATAATAAAATATAATTCTACGGCTTCGATGACGACGTAAAGCACGTATAAAGCAGTTCAATTATAAATCAGCCGAATGTTTAGACAATTGCGTAAACAATAAATTTTTATCATTCAAGGTACACGGCCACAGATACAGAATAAAATTGCAGGCAGTCGTCTTACACAATATTGCTGGAATTTCAAGGAAATAATCGTGAGTTACTTAACGTCGCTGTCTCGGGGCAAGACTGAATTTAAAAATAGTCTCTCAATATAGTCGATTAGAGCCACAAGGTCATCGAATGACTTGCGCATAATAGTAATAATAATGGTAATAAACTAAAAAACGTATTAGGAGCACAAAACGATTGACATTCTTCCGCGTAATCGTTTCCTTTTTTTTTATTTCCTTATCTCGAAACGAACATCTCCGTGAAATTACAATCCTAGCCGTTTCTCGTGGCGATATCTCGATATCCACTGTTAAATATAATTACTTAATTCTTGTGTATATGTATAATAAATGTATGGAAACCTAAGAATAAAGCTTATAAAGAACCTATTAACGTTTACAAAACAAAATTATGCACTTGATATCAGTACCAAGATACTTAATTAATATTACTTCGAGGTACAATCTTTGCCGCGAAGATTGTCCAACGTCGTCTTGCGAATTTCGCTCATTTTATTAATTTTTTTTTTGAGAGAGAGAATTTAATTTAGATCACGGTGTGAAGATGGTCGTGATTATATAATTAATTTTGTATTCTCGCCTATTATCACTTTTTTGTTGTGAAAATTCATCGAATTCTTATTAAACCCAGCCGAGTATCTTTGGATTGTTCAAGACACTTCAACATCCTACATGGTATAATCATGTACAGTCCTGTGCGAATGACTACTTTAAAATTTATGATGATCACAATTTATGATGATCACAATTGGAGTCGTGCCAATTTGGACTGCACACAAGAGACTTGTTATTGTCAAAAAAAAGTTTCATGCGACAATATAGTAAACATTGCTTTGATTTTCACTGTTGCGAAGAATAAAGCAAATTTGTAGCAGGTGATCTTGAGCCAATAGAAGCCAGGAATTTGCTAACATTATAATTTAACTTGTTTAGTGGAGACAAACAGACTCTTATTAATATTCTTTTCTTTTTGTTTTTACATACTAAATCAGTCCGGGGCGAGAATACATGTGAAAAAGAAAGAACAGTGTTTACTCTAAGGACTCGACTCCACTTGGAATTCACACAGCCCCTTCGTTTGGTCCACTCGTGAGGTCAATCCAGGTCAATCTGACTCTGTATCTCAGGACGTATGCGTACCTCGCAAGCTCAGCCTCTTCTTTCGAGTAATTGACGGACAGAACGAAAACGACGTCGCAACGCCGTGAGAACGTCGACGCTTCGTGGTTAGCTAGGTTCATCTTGAACGTCTTCAAATCACATTTTGTCGTCGGTCATCTCCAGAAATTGGGCGTAAAAATCCCTTGTGCACTCGCCTTTGTTGTTGAACACAAACTTATAGTAGCTACCGTCAGCACATATCACTGAAATAAAGAAAAACATGAATAGGTTAAAAATTGAAGGATAAAATCTGTGATTATGTGAATGATTGTACGAAGTTTTATAAGAGTTATTATATATGGTTTTTGACTGACCTATAATACTATTGTTATCTGTGCCAAATGCACACATACACTGCGGACCACCTGGCACCTGAAACTTGCAAAAGCTCCAATTTGAGCTGAAGTACTTTGGCAGGAAAGTGGCTGACGCTAAGCTAGATTGACGATTCAGTTTCTGATCCTCCACAGCAAAGACGTGAACGGTACCGTGGTCGCTGGCCACGCACAACCACGTCGAGTCATGATTAAAGTTTATACTGTAAGAAGTATTGGTTAGAAATCGGTGGGTTTAAGACAATGGTTATTCTTTGTTGAGATTTTTTATAAATTACCAGTATATATTCGCATGATTGGCCCCTCTTCTCAGTTCATTTATCATATTTCCGGTTTGAGTGTCAAAGACCCTTATCAAGGTACCCTTCTCCGAGGCTGTAGCTAACCTCGTACCCTGAAGATTCAATGCTATACAAGAGAGAGGAGTTTCATGTGCTTCTATATTCAGAGGCTGTTTCTCTGTGTTTGCCAGATCTATCACTGTAATCAGAAAGCTGGGTTATCGTACCAACAAGTTATTTAGTTGTGTGAAAAATAAGCTTACCTTGTACATGTCCATTCTTGCGGCCAGGAAAGGCCAGTAAGGAATTATTACTGTTTGGACATAAAACACACAATCCTCGTGGATTGGGATTCGTCTCGAAAACATGTAACTGCTGAGGACTTTGCGTGAAGGTGTAAACTTTAATAACACCTTCAAGTATAACGACTATTCTATCACGGCGTAACTTTACTCCCTTCACGGGTGCATTGAATTCCAACGTTATGGCCGGTGACTTCTTGAGGTCATCCCATATCATCACTGAAATGATTGACCAGTGCTTGTTCACTCTCCGATAAGCTTTGTTGACCAGTTACAATGTACTTACCTCTGTTTGTTGGATACATAGGCTTAGCCCCACCACCAACGAGAGCTAAATAATTACATCTGAAGAGCATTTCGACATAGCCCAGACCCCCATCACTAAAATCGTGTCGTTCCTTCTCTTTGAGAGGATTACAGTTGTATACCCTGTATCCATTTTCCATTCCGCAAGCGAAGCATCCTGTAGAAGTAAGAGTTAATATATCAACTTGGAGGAATTCCGATATTGCTATCTGTTTGTTATGCATATGTTTTGTTATTTTCTTTTTTGAAACTACTAATGAAGCTTTCATTCTGTTTTTATTCATTAATCAGTATACATTGGTGAAAGTGCACTGAGAGATAATACATTACATGATCCAAAGGACAGAAGGCAAAAAAATTATTATAAAAAATATCCAATACATATTGTAGAGATCCTATTGAGAAATCCGAATAATTCACTAATCATATAATACAACAATTTTTATCAGACATTATTCAGGTACAAGAGGGCATACATAATTCCTCAATAACATACTGAATAAGATATAATAATAAATGCTTATATAAAACAAGAAACAATGAGAAAAAGTATTAAGATAGAAAAACAATTATTCGTCGGAGCAGCAAAATGAAAATGAGCATTCACGATAAGGAAGAGAACCTAAATTACATAAAAATCTATATAAAATAATCCACTATATGCTAAATAACAAAAATAGGATGGTGAGGTTATAATAAAAAAAGAAACATTCACTCCTTGCCAGAAATTGACTTTATTGCAACTACAACATATCGCACATCCCAGCATGAAAGTTTACCTGGGAAATTCAAATTTAACGCTACACTAACAAACTAATGTTCAATCCAACGAGGAAAAACTAAACGTATAAGGTTACGAATCTTAAAATAACAATTCTAACAGAAAACTATTGCACTGTCAAAACCGAGCAGAAATTCTTAACCTACCTTGATCCTGATTGAAGCCGGCGTAGAGCAAGCCATTCCCGTGCGGATTTCCCGCGGTTAAATTCATTGTAAACCACTTCGTCGTTCCTCGTCCAGCCACGGGACAGTTTACGCGTCGAATTCAATCACATCTTCGCCGGCAAATAGCGCGATATCGTCCCGTTGCTACTACGGAATAACGACACCATTTTCGCGCATGCCAAGAAGAATCAGCTGATCAGCTGATCGAGAAATACTGCGTGATGCGTGGAGCTCTGAGTTTCTTGGATCATTCGCAGTAATAAGTTGCGTGATCTAGCCGCTAGGCGGCAGCACTATAGTTAACGCTTTATATTACCATGGATCTCGTGTGTTTACGATAATTTATTGAGGATAAAATGATGTATTAATGACGTGGAAAAAGGATTATTAATAAAATACGGATCTTGGATAGCAGCTAGTCTATAATAAATTAATTACGCAAGAGGAGAGTGTGTGTATCGTTTGGAAGGACGTCATAACCTGTATCCGGTATACCGATTAGGTTGAGTAAAGAATGAATAACTTTTGGAAGAGTTTGATGACAGTCCGGTGTATACACACTTCTCGGACGTCACTACGTGAAACACCGAATAACCTCAAAGGGAAGAGTGTAAGCTCACAGAAATGGTTAGTCAGACACCTGAAGGATCCTTACGTGGAGTTGGCCAAGCAAGAAAAATATCGTTGCCGCAGTGCGTTCAAACTTATTGAAATTAATGATAGATTCAACATTTTCTCTCCTGGAGTTATTGTTGTGGACTGCGGTGCTGCTCCAGGAAGCTGGACTCAAGTCGCTGTTAAATGCACCAATGCTGATGGAAGTATATCGCAGAAACCAAAGGGCATGGTCTTTGCGATAGACAGATTACCTATCTATCCTATAGACGGAGCAACTGTTGTTGGGAATATGGACTTTACTACACAGCTGGCTCAAGATACACTGAAGAATTTATTGAATGGAAAACAAGTTGATCTTGTCATGTCTGACATGGCTCCAAATGCGTCTGGAATAAAACACATGGACCATGAGAATATAGTTAAGCTAGCTTATTCAGCATTGAGATTTGCTCTTCAAATTTCGCAAGTGAATGCTACGTTTTTGGTTAAGCTGTGGGACGGTGGACAAGCCCCTCAGTTTGAGCAGGATGTAGGGAAGTTTTACAAACATGTGAAGATCGTGAGACCTGCAGCAACGAGAGATGAATCTTCAGAGAAATTTATACTTGGAAAAGGATTCAAAGGACTAAAAACTAGTTGAAAGTATGTCATATTAATTAGTTTACTTCTAACTGAGAAGCTTGTACATAGCAAAAGTTTGATAACAAAATAAAAAGTGATAATGTAAAAATATAATACTCTCGATATAAGTGACATTTTTTAAATACACCGTCAACTTTACCTTGATACTATATCCCTATCATGAAAATGATATTTAGATCACGACTATTGTTTCTTATTATTCTGAAAAGGTCAGGGTATAAAAATAAAAACGTCATAACATTTGGCATAGTAATGTCATCGGTACAACTCTTTAATATTGTTTCCTCGCTTTCATCTTTCCATTTGCGATCAAAACAAATGATCATACGGAACACGACATACGTAATATACATCAATATATTTTAGCTATAAATAATACAATAACGTTTAATACAGTTACAATTAATACATCATCATTACAATAAGTGTTAACGTTTGGATTTTTATTATGCTCTATATACAACATTCTTTGATAAAACTAATATGTACATTCAATTGATATAATTAATAATATAGTATGCGACACGTTACACAGTACGTTAGAACAGACGATAAATAGACAATACAATTACTGGCCGCATTATTGGACATCGAATAGTTTGCTATAAAAACAGGAAGAGAAAGAGACCAAAAAAATGGAGAAAAACCACCAAAGTACTCGTACCATCCACGTGTCTTATTCGATCTCTCGATCAAACCGACAAGTTAAGACATTTTCATTTCTTAAAGAGTGATTTTTTTTCTTTTCTAATTTTCGATTCCTCTACGTATGCCACTCATTCACTCTTAGCTCTCTGAATAGCCATCAAGATTATTATTAGACTACGAAAATGATCAAAACTACCGATGACCACATCGAGTCGATTTTATTTTCCAAATAACCGACGCAGGGTTATGATAAATTGACTAATTTTTTTTTTAATCGCATACGTTAATCATAAATATATAGGACACGTGCGTTAATTGTAAAATACACACAGTACACAATACAGAGCTTTCCATTAAGTTGAAGTGATATTATGATTCGTTTTCCTTTGACGACAAGGGCACAATTGTTTATTTATCTGTTTCTTTGTTTGTTCATACGCTCCGTGTAATATGATACAATATTCTGAGCACTTCGACAGCAGTATTTGGCCGATGAAGTGTTGCGATTTCTTTTATTCTTTTTCCGTTTTACACGAGGAAATCAGACATGAAACACACTCATCTTCTTGTCTCTTCGGGATTTCTCTGGGAAAGCATTCCGGTTTATAATTATAAATAAAATAATACACTACGATCAGTCTGTTTTGGTAAAGCCTTGTCGCGCTCGCGCTTAGGGACTCCTACGAATTTCACGGGTTGGCCTTTGTATATTATATATATATATATATTATATATAGTCATAGTGCCTATACATTTATGTAGTCATAATATGCATCAGGATTGTCCTTGCGTCACGTACCGGAAGAATCATAGAGCTGGAAGAATTCACTTCCTCTACTTCATTTAATTCAACAGTGGCTTGTACTGCATGATATAGATTGTGGTGAGGTGAAAGATATTTTCAAAATTCAAATTCATAATCTCATACTATTTGGCGCCATTTTCAATCTCTTCCCGTTCCTTTCGACCGTCTTGGATAATCTCATTTTTCATTTATTCAGCTCCTGACTCCACGATGGATCAGAAAACACAGCATTCGGTACACGGTAGAATTATTATATTCTTTTTATTTAATTAAATCTTTGACTTGAAGTTAATTGATTTTATTAATTTTTTGGTCTTCTTCCACGCAGATAATGTCGTACGTAAATTCGATTCTTCATTGAACACTTGGATAAAATTATTGCACAAGTTTCTTGGCTGCTTTCTTTCTGCTTTCTCTGTGTGGTGTGACGTCGAGGAGTTTTCACCGTCGCGACGGCCCGGTACGCCATTGATTGCCCGACGACGAAATCGCACTATAAAATATTAATAATACGCTACGATCAGTCTATTTTTGGTAAAGCCTTACACGTCCGATTCGTCGTACCCTGAGCCAACCCGGAAGTCCCTAAACGCATCTATTTGGCACCGTTCCGAAATTCACTAAGGAGGATCCCTCTCAGGACGATGAAGGATTCTCAACTCATTAGGCTACCACGCATTCACCAGGAGTCTTAGCCTACGACCGGAGCACGTGACTTCTGGGTAAAGACCCTGTTCACGTCTTGCGTCGACATCTCCTTGTAGAAGTTTGTCCTGTGCGGCAAAGCTTGGGAGTAACGCGTCTGATGGCTTCTTATTGGCTCACCGTAAGAGCCGGAAGTTGGACTTGGAGATGAGTATAAACTGGGATCCCACACGAGTGGCATCCTTTTCCAGAATCTTAGGAGCATAGGACCTTGCTTCTGCCTCTGATTTGGATACTGCGACGGATATTGTATATTCTGTTGACGATCCGTTCGCCAACCTGATGGTAACCACCAGTAGGATTGTTTCTGATGAATTGGTACACTGCTCTTTGTACTCGTAGACGATTGTGAGAGGTCCTCTAAGTGAGGTGACCTGTTTTTATAATCCTGAGCGTGAATGCTGTTCGCTTCTTCTGATGGGAACCTTACATAACCGGATGTCCTTACCGGTTGTGGTTGAGGTTCTTCATAATTAGGAAATCTGACGTAATCCTGGTTAGGTCTGTATCCTACAGGATTGGTCCTGAAGCCGTAGTTATCGTTGAGGTTAGGCCTGTTGAAATAATTAGGTACCTTGACCTCGGGCAAGGCCAGGCTCTCGCGATTGTACGAAGCTTGTTCGTCAATCGTGTGAATCTCTGGTACCGGATCTCCCTCAGGGTAAGGATCCTGAGGTTGAGAATCATACAAGAGCGCCTCTGATTGCCCTGGGGATACATGGCTGCCGGACAAGTAAGGTCCTGTGTTCCTGATCCTTGAAGGAGGATTTAGTCTCAGCTGCTCTGCCCGTTTTTTACCATGGATATTAGTGGACACTGTGCCATAAGATTCCTGAGGTGATAACACGACCTCAGGTTCAGAGATTAATTCCTTCTCCGCTTCCAGGAGTTCCCGGAAGTCGTCGCAATCCCCAGAATCGCAGGTCTTGTTCCTGTCCGACGTCCTGGAGGAATTCGTATTCACACCTAACAAAGTAGTCTCTACGATGAAGTCTCCCTTGATGCTGACTTCACTGGATACGTTACTACTGATCTCATCACGCTCTGAAGCCGATGGTTCATTTCCACGTTGAGGTTGCGTCAGATTCCTGGTTACAAGTCTGTCAGGATCAACAGCATCTTGGGGATTCTTCCTCGTGTCAGGATCCTCTGGTTTCTGATACATCTGCTTGTCCAGGGGAATTGCCATACCTGCTTCACCATGCTTCAAAATCTCATCGTCCACTTCCGTAGAATCTTCTTCTGGTATATCCGTGGAGTCCAGCACATCCTCATCCTCGTCGTCGTAAACATCCAACGTGTGATTTCCGGATGTGGAGGGCGAGTGCACCAAGGCATCCGGTACAGTGACGGATATGATCTCCTTGCCGCTAGAATTTACTGTCACGTTCTCCGTCCTGACGAGAATATGTCCAGCGGTTCCATTGTGAACCAGATGAAGATCTTCTACGTTGGGCGTGGAGACTGTAAGGGGTAACTTCGTCGGCGACAGGACTAGGAGCAAGGTCGGTAAAGGAACATCTGTCGAGTTCATTGAACTCTCATCCTTAGTCAGATTGGTATCCTTACTGATCTCGGTACGATTGGGATGAAGTTCCGTGTCCGTACGTATCTTATAGTCCATAACGTCGGTGAAGTTCTCATTGGCGTCATCTACGAAGTCAGCGACAGGAACCACGATATCAGTCGTCGTAGAACCAGGAGTATCTTTTGCAGAGGAGCCAAGAAAAAACGTCTCCTCCTTCTGATGTTTTGTGTCATTGCCAACCTCATAAACTGTTACTAAAGCTTCCTTCTTGTCCTTAGTTTGATCCTCCGCCGGCAACTTCGCTGGTTCCTCAGCATCGTCTCCGTCAGTTTTACTCTCCTGAGAACCACCAGAGAGTAGCGGTATATTCAATTGAAGTGGTCCAGTGACTACCGAGGATTGTGGTTTCTCATTGGCAGTATTACCATTAGCATACATGGCGTTCAGCTTTTGCACCAGGAGATCAATGTACGTCCGTCGCGTGATATCGTTCGCGCAACGTCCCATTTTATCAGCACTGTAACCTTCAGGACAATCCGGAAGAGCCGGTAGAGCTGGTGCTATGAAGACGCTCTTTGGCGTTATCCGTCGATGAAGACTCGAGGAGTCGAAGCCAGAGTGGACACCAGTCTCAGTATTGACGAGGAGCCAGGCTTGCCATGCAAGTTCACTTGGTGAACCGACTTCCTGGTCTGGCGATAGTCTCGGCGACGACGTACTTGATACACTCGTCGGCGCCGATCTGCAGACACCCACCAGGAACAGCAAGAGGAGCATCCGGATCATCATCTTTGCTTCTTTTTCCTCTTCTGTAATGACGACGAAGCTCCTAGTGCTCCTACTCATCAACTACTTCCTGGACATCGGCGCATCGGTACCATCTGGAACAAATCATCAAATTTTCCACGTTACTTATCGTACTTTTTAGTCACTAAAAACACTGTAGAATTTATATCTTAAGTATGGATATCTGTTAACTACAAAACTTTCAGTATGCACTGTACTTTCTCTACTGTATCTATCGATTCGCTATACAATTCTAAAAGCTTTATCTTAATGCCTGTGTTAGTGTTTGTACAGTATATCAAGAAATCTTACAGTAGCGAATACCCGGGATTTTCAGTTATCAATCCTATATACAGAACGGTAATAACTGCGTGCAAATAAGTATAGATCCGTATAACTAAGAGCGGCAAACCTTGCGGATTCGACGGTCGCAAACTGGCACCGTGTAAAACTTCAATATTGACTGGTGTAAAATGTTAAACATCCAAGCACAATTCCGTCTATCGTTCATGGCTGTGTTCATAACAGTGCTCCATAGCGTATAGAATGTAAAAGTCGGGCCAGAAATATTTTGAACATTAAACACCGATAATCGTTATCGGTGAGACCGTGAGATTTGCTCAGTGCTTCCACATTAGTCGGCACGATAATTCCCATTATGCATGCATAGTAGGTAAAAATATATAATATAGGTAGCTTAAGGATATTTTAAATTATCAGAAACATTTAAAGGGATATATATATATAAATACAGAATGAACACCGATGGGTCAGGGCTACCTGGGGCCTTATTCTTAGCACACGTGCGGAATCCTGACCGCGTGTACCACTACAGGATCCTTGAATTCCTTTGCCAGGCGTCTGAGTGGTTGGATCTTTACGAGCGCGGGAGTGACGGCTCCGCGAGTCCAGAGGGCATTATAAATATTTATGAAAGTGAAATAAAGAGGGCCAAGATAAATAAAAGATAGAAATAAATAAGTATCGTCCAATGCGTGCGGATTAGAGGCTCCGGTACTGCACTGGGTCTGATTATCTATGCTCCGAAAGTCTCTTAGGAGTATATATGAGATTGAAAAAAAAAGTAAAGGAAAAAAAGGGAATCCGAACGACCCTGACTCTTTATTTCGGTCCTCGACTCCCACTCGCCATAAGACTACACCATGGGGATACCCTGTACCGTTGGTCAAGCCTTTAATATCCCAATGAAATTATACAAACAGTCTCGTTTATATTCATGCTGAAGTGTCTTTTGAGTGAAGCACGATCGGCCATTACGTCCACCCTAGGACTACTGCATTCGCACGGCATAGATATCCATGTATATTCGCGCTTGCCGTTAATATATTATTATAATAACCACCCAGTATATAACGCGATCATTAACAAACGATATAAACTATCTGACTACCCGCTGACACTGTCGCCACTCGCATTAGTCGTCGTTCCACTTTGTGAATCACCCTGTATAACAGCGTTTATTTATCTCAGCATGAATTTCTTTAATTCCAAAAAACTCTACCGTCCTTTGACTGTCTTTAAAAATCGTACTGCATCCTTGTTAACGACGCCCCAATGTACCATTAGCTAATCCCAATAGTTGTACCTACGCAGATAAGCATCTGTATAATTAATTTGAAAAGTGAAAAAAAAAGTTCTCTGCGTATCTACGTAAATCAATGTACATCTACACTCGTAAAGCTATCTGAACGCGATTCGCAAATTTTCAAGGCCATTAGACTAATTGACGGCAAAAGACTTGGTTAAGGCTAAAAGGACACTGACCAATTAAAAAGCGACGTGCCTATTGGTCAGAACCAATTGCCATTGCAGTATACTAATGGCGCGTGATTCAATATCTGAATAATATAGACTATTCTCTATATGACGTTGGTCTCTATCTATGAGATTGATTGTATAATACGTCATCGGGTGACTTGACAATTTGTAACCTAGTAGCGTCCCGACGCTCTTAAATCACTGAGAGAAGGAGAGAGTGAAACTTTCTCCTCGATAAGGGTACTAATTGTCGACTGACGTCTGACTAATGATGAACGACCCCTATGATTTTTGACATCTCACGGCATTATCTTACCGTCTACTATCCCTTGATATCTTTATGCAAATTATTATTGTATATATCCAATACATAAAATAAGATAAGAAAAATGCGCACGACCATACAGCATAAACGTTTTGCTCAAAACATACAAGATGGCTATGGTCGCAAGATATTACAAGCGACGTCTGCGTTACTAAGGCCAGAACTTATTTTCGTCCTATGAAGAACGACGTCTGACGTCGCGGTGACCAAACTGACCAGCGTCTTCACTTTCCTAAGCTTAAAGCGCTTAACGTATTTTATCCACTGTTCTGATGATTCAGCCGCGATATTTCTCTCTCTCTCTCTCTCTCTCTCTCTCTCTCACTCATGCAAGACACGTCTTTAAATAACGCCCTCGGCCCAATTAGGATACATATGCCGTTTCTTGAGCATCAAAACCAGGGATAATCTCGTGTTTGCTTAAGCGTCTCGAAGCGTCCCGACGCCACTGATCCCGCGGTTCCGATAGTAGCAATTAACGCTCCTTTATTCCCTTGGCCAAGAGCTAACGCAGCACCGCACGGATTTTCGAGGTTAACAAACCCATATAGCCTGAGGGATTGCGAAATCTTTTAACTAGCATAATTAATTCTAGTCGTACTTCCACTTAGAAAAGGCCCATCGTGGATTCTTTTAATTTCAACCCATTTACGAAGCTTATCCTGAAAAATGACTGGGACCATAATGGCGGCCAATGATCGTCGCCAGGCGTCGTCTTCACTTTCGACCACATACTATAATGCGTGCTTGTCTATACCTAGTAGATATAGTATAACAGTATACTATATTGCCATGAGAACCATTAGAGAAAGGGACTATGAATATATATATCTATACCGTATTACTATATATATATACACACACACATATAGGTATACTACTCATGAAATATATACAGGACTAGCTAGTACAACAAAGTACCAAAGCAGAAGAGCCTAGACGAAAGGCTACAAATACGTATAGTAAAATATCTACAGTAAGACGCAATACACATTTCCTATAGCAGCTAGAAGGATATATCGGTGCTTTCGTAAGAACAGCTCCTAAGCGCATTCCACAGTATTGTAATTGTAGCATTTTCTCGGCTTGATTGTCCGCCATTCTCCTTCGCGGCTGGTCGACTGCCAGTAACCGACGTGCTCCAGTTATGGGGATTTCCGATTTAGCGTGCCCTTATCCTCTCTGCGTATACGTAGATATAGAAATATTATACATTATACTCCGCGAACGTCTGATCTTGCTTATACCAAAAAAGGAGACATACCACTTCCGGTATTAAAGACACGGACCATTTCCCGCACGCGATTCGGTGTAAATCCGCATGCGGCCTGACACATTTCTCCAAGAATGAAACAACAGCTTTGGATAAACTACTGAAATATGGAACAATGGAACAAATGACGAATCGTAAATACCATTAGAAATAATAATTACTATATACAGTAATAGCAATCGCGCGTATACACAGATTCAAAATGGGATCGCAGAACCTGGATTATACAGGTATATACAAGAAGATGGAACAAGGTTGCTATAGATAGTACAATGTTGCATCCACGGGCCAATGACTCATGCATGACTCTTAGTTTCTTATTTTTTGATCCTTTTTTTTGTTACTCTTCTTACTTTCTTTACTCTCTACCCCCCTTCTAACGCTCGCCGTGTATTGACTGACCTTTGACCTCATCCAGGGTATATATACCTATATCAGATTCTTGTACTACCAAGACACTACACTCTGGGCTATATATATATAGTAGGCTATGTACTCGTCTAGAGATCTTATTGTTATTTAAATTTGTATATATATCCATATGCGGAACAGTGACTGTTATCATTACACATATGGTAGCTAGATTAGACCTGTTATCACGGCTGGACATATAGGGCGTCAAGGATGAGCACGATTCCTTATGGTTAGTTTGTTCATTTGTCCCTGGCCTGCGGCAGTGTCTGACGTTATAAGAATACGTAAGACACTTGGAAGCGTATTTAGTATGTTACTGCTGTGTCTGTATAATTTACTGTACCTGGTGATTATATTCTAATTGTCAGGTTGACAGGACATGTGTAACGTATGTATGACGGGTTAAGAAGATTTTGCGGGGTCAATGAATCTGATCTGGTCGTATGTTTTTACTTGAGTACATATGTATCATACGTGCGTGGACGATTCTCTTGGAGGTCTCGGAATTTACCCAGGGGTGACCTCGGTTACGTTTCTCCTCCTCCTGCCCCCACCCCCCTCTGGAAGCACGTTCGTGTTCCTGCGTTGCTCCACGTATAGATTACGGGAATCGTCGGGAGACAAGAGGCTGTGAAGGGAATTTTGATATACTTTGGGCAGTGATAAGGGGATATGATAAGGGGAGGCGTTATCGGGTCAGGGATCGTGGCAATTTATTTAGAGAATTTTTTGGATCGGTGACCTTGACTTTTTAATGTACCTGGAGGTTTAATTAATTTTTTTAAATATTTTATGCGGGTGGGGGGTCGTACCTGGTGTGAGGTGGGGTCAAACTACTCGGTGGAAATATGCATGTGCAGCACCTTTCGTATCCACCTTCATGATCGTATTCCTCGAGTTATCCTTCACCTCCATGCTTGATCGATATTCCGATCCCGTGCAGAGAACGCAGGGAGCTCAAGGGGTCTTGGTGAACACGCACCATGGGGGCCACAGTCTTTCCGCAGTGGGAATTCCAGAACATGTTTGCAACATGTCTGGCAGTTTTCCAAGGAGGTTGGAAGCGTAATAATCCTAACCGAAAGTTCGTCTGGGTCGTAAGAATTAAAAGTATTGGCGACGTTCCAAGACGCCCCGCGAAGCGCGCCGCTTGACAGTCTTGATACTCTTAATCATCGGCACCTGCCCTAAGCCCTGACTAATGAGTCTGGATGACTGGAGTCTTAAAGTCATTTACTTTTTTATCCTCTCATCCTCATTCCTCCGTCGGAGTCTCTTCGTGAACCCTCCACCAGGAGTTTACACCACGTGAAATCGTTCAGCTTTTCTTGCATTTCGTTGCGCTGCTCTTGTTTATCTCGTGAGATTTTTTCTTTCTTTTTTTTTCGCTTTTGGAAAAAAAATATAATGAAGCAAAACACTAGGAGAGTATTTTTACGACGGAGTTTCCTTGTCACTTGGATTCTGCGTCAAATGAAATATGCCGAACCGACGGGAACATAGTGCTCGGGGACGTAGTTTGTAAGTGACTGACGTTTATCGTACTCTAGAACAACGTCCCGACGTCGTATCAGCACGCCTTAGGGAACGTTTACTTATACTGCGAGACAATACGGGCAACCCAGAGATAACAGTTTGTTTTGGTTTTATTGTACATAACTGTGCTTTCCACTGACGCTTCTACTAATGTAAATATTCCGTACGTGCTCGGTACGACACGCCGCCATGTTTTTATGGTGTTTATATGCTTCGTCGATGAACAGTGGAGATAACGAAATTCACCATATAGATATATTATAAGATAAATATATTCGCATATTGTTTGAAAAGCCAGTAGTCTTCTTCTCGGAAATAATTTTTCACATCGTCTTCAATAATGTTTCGCGGAAACGCAAAACGATCCACTCGCGATTTCTTATTTCCGCGAAGAATCGCGCGAAATTGATGAAATTCGTAGAAGCCAGTAAAATCGCTTCAAAGAGAACGTAAAAGTTCTCTTTGTGTTTACGATAGACGAGAGAGAAATGGGTTAGTTTTATGGGAATCTATGTTTCCCAATCAATTAAGTGAACATTCAGAGTTCAGCCACCCGTTAACGTGTGGAAAGTCACGGGACCTGAAAATCCACTGTGAGTTTCCATTTTTTTTGGGAGGGGGGAGGTTCTTATCGTTTTTTTTTAATTTTTTTTTTGTTTTATCTCTCTGGTTTCTACGTGTCCTCTCGTATAGGGCTGCCCCGAAAGATCCGAAGCCGGATTCTAAATCTGTCTCTACACGTTCTATATTTAGAAGTAAATGTATTTTTCTCAGCGTGGTACTTATGCCGGCACTCCTGTTCCTTTTTCTCCACGGATCTTTATTTCATAGTTTTATCTCCATCGCACGGGACGCGACGCGACGCGCCTGAGCGACCGGCTGAGATAGATAGACGGCACCACCATTCCTGTTTGGGCCGGAGTTCTGAACTCCCCCTTAAGGCCGTCTCACACGTGACGAGATCCTTTACTTTGTTCCTTTCCAATAAATATTCCCATAACAGTATAAACATGTATTACAGAGAATTCAACGAGACTCTACATTACGTCATAAAGTCTGCGACAAGCGTTTCTATGTTTTGATGTTTTTTTTCATTCGGCAAAAAATATCCAATTTTCTTAAAATCCCTCGACGTGGAATAACGTTAAAACTTATGTGAATCAGCCTTAAGAGTCTTCTCCTTGTATCGAACGAAGGGAACACATTCGAAAGTACCTAAACGTGTTATTGGACGTCGGTTTCGATGAAATAAATTCGCTTTCAGCCATTCAATTAGGCGTAACATCACATATCGCTACGGCGAAACGACTCATGTAAAGGGAACTTTAAGCGGGCCTTATGAAACGTAATGAGATGGATGTCGATGCTTGTGCACGCCTCCGTTGCTCTCAACAAAAACATTCTTGCCTGCTGAGCTGTGAATACGACTGTTCAACAGAACCGAACTTGCGCATCTGATCGTTTGTGTGTTTTGTTGAATATAATCGGTTGCCCTAAAGAATGGAATTGCAGTTAAGAATATATCCACCTTTGTTCTACCTGATACAAGATAATTTCAAATTGTTCGCCTATTATATTCAATATAATCAATTATTTTATCAAATGGAATTGCAATGAGTAACAGCCACCTTTGTCCTACCTGATAAAAGACAATTCCAAATTCACTAATATATCCTGTATTCCACTTCCTTTCTTGTACGAGCATATTTCATGATTGGCCCACTTAAATACTTCTCCAATATATTTATACTCATATTTACGATACTACTTCACTACCAATTCTCTATCTTCAGATCCATCGATGGAAACAGGTTTTTCCTCTTGGGAATTTCTTTCACTTGGTAGTTGCTGCAGCTACATATGAACTAAGGCTGTGACATAAGCTGGATCGTATTAGAGAGCTTGGATACCCAGTTCCCGGAGCTCACTGGATCTTACAACAGGTATAAATATATATATATATATATCAACATCCATACCATAGAGTGGTACTGGAATTGCAGTACGATCGTAACTGGAATTGATTAAAAATCAATGCAACTCCTTAGACACGCTCTGATAGATACCAACAACCACGAGTGTCAACACTCGAACGGTGGGTTCTGCAGTATTTCTTTATATATTTTATATATATTCTTCGTTTCTTCTTTTCATCATTATTAATATTCCTTGTATACCTTTTACAATCACGTGCAGAATATTAAAGATCATCGACTATATGACGTACAATATATTGGAATTGGTGAAACAATTGGACACAACATGTTGGTAACATATGGATTTCATTGTTCCTTGTCTTCGACGAAGTAACCACCAAAACCTGCAATTCCACATTTCCTGTTTAAAGAATCCCTACTGCAACTATAAGATAGTAATTTTATTCGTTAATCGCGATAAGAGGTAATTTTTAAAATTAAAAAGTCATTAGTAAAAATTGCACTGAAGAAAATTAATACAGCTCCCATATACATACGTAAATTCCAGTTATGTATATTTTGTGTACATGCATTATATATATATGAGTCAAGTAATAATCGTACGAACGATAGGAGTCACTTCCGGTCTGTATAATGTTATTCTATAAATTGTCATCTGAATATAAACATCCGTCCTTTCTTCCTTCATCTTTATGATTCCATCTATAAGTATTAATCTTATTATTTTCAATCTTATAGGTTATAACGATCTCACGGTACGGATACAGCATCACTGGATCTCAGGAACTTTGTCAGAATGTCTGTAATGTATTCAAGTGGGTAGTACTACGTGTACCACTAGAGAGTATCAGTAAGTGAACAGACGATATATATATACAGTCATCAAAGAGAAGAGACGTCCTTGAGGATTCACAGGACCTCTCAAGGTCTAGTAGAGGGAGTGGAACTCCGACCCGTAAGAACTTCTGGCTGGCTTTTTCATTGTTGGGTAAGAAAAGGCAGAATAAAAAGGGTAAAATTTTTAACTCACTGTATCTCGATCACTCGAGCAGGTGGCAACGTGCTGAATCGCGATGAAGAATCGAAGCTGAGAAGTGTGAAGCGTACCTAAAGGTTAAGCTTGTATTTATGCCTTCTATCACTACGATCATTTTCTCTGAAGTGACCTTCGACACTCCCAACTGTACTTTTAGACACTTTACGTCATCATTGTATACTATAACGTCTACTGGATTACGTCCAAGCTTTTGTTACTTGGACAACTATACCTCGAGTGCGACTGGATGAAATTCGACATTGAACAAGTTCAATAATTCAATGAGCATTGTATATCATTAAGCAAGATATATACTAACTGTAGGAAGCATACTAGACAAGAAAAAAAAGGTCAAACGAACAGGGAATGTAGGTGGTTGGTAAGTGAGTGAGAGGATAGAAGTGAAGGTTCACATTTCTAAAAGTGAACTACTCCACGGAGTACCCAGAATCGCGTACCTTCCTGTGGTATCTGCTCAGCAGCAGATTACAAGATGCATCAAAGAGGAATAATAATAAAAAGAGAATACGAGAAAGCAGAGAAGAAGATGACCAATGGGATCCAAGAGAAATAGGTATCCCTGGTTGAACTGTCATACGATCCATATACTATAAGGAGACCAGTAATTCTCAACTGTAGAATTTACATGTAGATTACACTTAATCAAAAGAATATATTAGCTTTTGGTTATATTAAACAAAAAAATCTTATCTACAGAAGAAATGATATTTAGACCCTTAAATCACTCCAGTTGGATATATCCATAAGTCAGAAAGATATTGGTGAGTCATAAATAAGCCATGTGTTTTACTTTGACTAAAAATCACCAAACTTAAACCTAACCTCTGGAACACAACGCACTCGACCGCCATTGAAAAGTGGCACGGCTCAAGAATCCATAAATCATTGGATTTGCGCAACGGCACCGTTCTGGATGTTATATGTATGTATACAGATCTATAGATATGTATATGCTCTGCTTGAATATTCTTGAAGGAGGTCTAAGAAGATGCCAACCAAAACGTTACAGTGGAGAATTTGAAGAGCAATACGATTTCGATGGATGCCAAACACTCGGCAGTGTTTAGGGGGGCTTCTGTTTGGTATCAATGTCGGCTTCTAATCACACCACGGCCATCAATGTTCCCATGCTTCGTAAATATTATTCCTATCGAGAGCACCACCTCCTCCGTCTCCATCTTCGTCTTCCACGTCATCTTATTCCTCTTTCGATAATTCCGTAGTCGCGTATTGCGCGCCCAACTGTCTGGAAAGTTTTGGCTTGTCGCCAGATCGCAACATGTGAAAACTGGTCCATATGTACGTTGGGAAATTTTGACCGTGACTGACAAATAATACGTTGGACGATGACGAATCATTCCAGGTGAATTGTTCGCGCTTAGTTTTTACTTAAGGACTGCGAATACTTTAAGACGTCGCTGTACGACGATGATTAGAGATAAATTGGTCATTTGAATTTACCGCCAAATGCTTCGTTAGGCTTTATCGAGAGTTATGATATATCTCGTTAGCTTTGATCGCTCGCAATGTCTTGTATTGACGATTCTGGGAAAGGCTGGATCGATCGTAAATTAAATTAAACCGATTATCGGTTCCGACGATCTGGTCATTCTTCTGACTAACTGGTTTAGTCGACGAGTTGACCCGATTGTTAACCCGTAACGCGTGAGCTCGTGACAGCTTCTTCTCCTCTTCTATTTATTACTCTACTTCTTATAGCCTTACCGATACTATTATAGCTACTACTAGTAATACATGACCAGCACTGTCGCTATTACTATTAACTACTATACTTAGTGACAACTATGACAATACTGTTGCTGCTAGTGTCATTCCATGGACAAGATTTTATAGGGTTATGTACGTCTAGCTCTCATTCGTATAGACCTAATTAGCAAATTTATTTAAACTATAATTTATTTATATATCACTTAGACACGACGGTCTTGTGCTAAATCTAATTTTTCATAATAATTTAATTGCTTTGGTGTTATCAATTAGGTATTTTAATAATAGTCTCTACACTGTCCTCCGGGTTTCTTAAAAAATTGTCACGCGTTAAAAACAGTATACTGTGACAGGTACTACTGGAGAATTTATTCTGAGACGTCAAGGTCATGGAAAAGTTTCGAGAACAGTCCTTGACTAGGAGAAATTATGTATAATTTAGTATTAGTGAATGTTTTACTCAAACGGCACCAAGATACATCCTTTAGGATCTCTATAGCAAAGTGCCATCTTCTTAGACACGTGAATGACCTAGGAGTAACTGGAGAATTGTCTTTTAGGAAGTATCATTTCCGTTCCGGAAGTTACGCCGTGATTTTATGTTTCAACTAGGAAGTGAACGAGTACACTAATTGAGACTGTACATTTGGCTGTGCAACGGTCACTTGATACTTGTACGGGGAGGCCGTCTCACGAGTTGTGAAACAGTGTCAGTGACCGACAGCCTAAGGCCACCAGACCGCCTTGCACAGGCAACTTTAAGCCTTAAGCCACGTTCACACTAAAGGTTCTGAATTGCTATTTATTATTTTAAAGAAATAGGAGGGACGTAGTCGATCCACGTATGTCTATTTCAATTATATCAAACATCTAAAAGTACATACTATTTTAATCTAAGTACACTGTACCAGTACAGTACACAGTAATAAGTAATAAATTTTAGTATAATTTAATGTAAAAAAAAAAACAAATCGCAAGAGGAAGTAGATCAATTTGTTAGTAATAACCACTGAAATATCGAGGTTACCATCTAGCGATTTTCTGCTCTTGTTCCAAAAACGTATTCAAACTGACCCAATTTCCTGCCTTCCTTTCATGGATGTCCATTCGCACTTCTTAGTCGGCCGCTCGTTAAGAATTGTGTAATTTCATTCGAAGAACCTGATGGAGATCGTTTTTGATTCTTTCTCCATGGTTGCTACTAGGTAATAGAGTTGTAGCTTGTCAAATAATTCAAAATGATCTGACCAATCGCTCCAACGTAATGGACCGCTCGACCGTGAGGTTCGATCTTCGTGGGAGATCGGCAAGAGAAGAAGAAGAAGCAAAAGAAGAAGAAGAAGGTTTGGCACTGACCCACACAGTCGTTGGCCCACTTAGAATCATTGGTGATGGGTGTAACACACTTCGTAAATGGTATCTCCGAAGACTCATAAAAGAAAAAAAAAAAGAAGAAGAAGTAACACCCAACATACGAACATTTCAAAATGGCCATCAAGGACAGGCTATGCCGAGTATATATTTTTATAAAATCGTCCACTAGAAATCCTCACGAATAACGTGCGATTATCAGAATCTGAATAACAAATTGTACCACAGACATAACGATCACTGTACACAGTTCTGTCAACATTTCGAACAGATACATTTGTAATAACAGCTGTTCCGCTGTGTCACTCTACAATTTATGGTATCCATCTTGAATTTAATAATTACAGTCTTCTTTTCAAAAGTAATAACTCAGGTAAACGTCTAATCTATATGACTCATCGAAGCACCTGACATTTGCGCCAGGTATCACAATTTAACTATTGTCATTTGTAATACAACCTTTATAAGTCCTTTTCAATTTTATACTCGGTTCTAGGGGTATTTCAAAAACCAACATGGCGTCTTCCCACCTGACTTTACGACGTCAACCAAATCTAAACGAACCGGAACTTCGTCGTCGGGATACGTGAGTCTTCGCCACGAACGTGATACTTCCGATCGGACGTTAATTAGCCGAAATAGGAATGGTTCACTATTATGTAGACAGGTATAGGTGTACCTTAATGATTTTACAACACGCACGCGAGGCACCTCTGGCGCATTTCCGATTGATCGCTAAATCACAATCTGACAGATGACACCACGAAATATATCTAATGTAAGCAAGTAAGGTTATATAGTTAATCTATTCCGATACATCACTACGCGTGGACGTATCTAAGCTGTTCTTTGAATACCATATGAAGTAGAAAGGTACGAGAGAGCCAGACGGGCGGATATCCTGGCATTATGTAATACCTTAGTCAAATACCGACTGGTGGCATACAAGCCCCTTCCTTTATTCTTTCCTGTATCTCTTTCCCGTTTCAGCTTACCTTTCACCATTTCACCAGAACCAGCTGTCATCATTGGACACGTCCTCTCAAATCATTAAGAATAAAGAAGTTCGCACCAAGGCGCGAAATTCAAAAATCTACTAAACCAAGACTTTACATCAACAGGTATATACTCTCTGTGTGAAATTATTTGTCTTTATAATAGATAAAGGGTTATACCATTGACTCTGGGATTTCCTGTTTAATATTCTATTTCAATATCCATTTGCCCCAATTGGCACAGTTTCTCAATCGATAGCTACGCCTTTCTAAATAAGCATATCTAACAGTGTGCATATTACTTTATGTTTCAGTGGTTCGAGAAATGATGTCTGCTGGTGTTGGCCCTTTTCTAAATGACGAATAAAGCGCGAAAGAGAGGTTAAAGTGGGCACGACGCAGCAATAAAAGAATAACGACAAGTGGTATAATCGACGCTGGTCAAATGACCAGCTGTCGTCGAGGCGCCGGCTGATTCTCGGCACAGTTTCATGACATGGCGTTGTTCCAGAAGTTCGGTCTCGACGTGAACCTCTTAATGGAGATGGGTAGGCGTATATACGGGAGTATATAGTGTATAACAGTATATTACCACGCATATAAAGCGCTATAAAGATACAGAGAAGAAAAGCTAGCGAGACCACCGGCCATTGTCTCACAACCATCAGTCCACGATGCGTCTCTCCTGTGGAAGTCACAGGTGACTTCTTTGGTTAGGTTAGAATATACCGTAAGAAGAATACGCTGTCACTTCCTGATTTGCTTCCCTAGCCTCTAACTTACAAGTGTGAAATGATAACAGAAGTGAGTACAAGTATGACCCAGGGTAATCTTAAATTGACTGACCAATCAGTTGTACCGTCAAAGCATATACAGAGCCGCCATGTTTACAGGACAAGAATAAATAAAAGATAGGAGGGTAGTAACAAATGCAGACTGTACTGGAATTACATAGGGAAACTCATCGGATCGTAAAACGTGGAATTTTCAAATGACCAGTTGCAACTCGTCGACCTTCCCCGATGGGCTTTTTTTTTAATTCTGATTGACCAATATAAGCCCGGCTTTAGGGGGGACACCAGTGCGTTACGACTGGATGGTTAGTCAATTAAATTGCTAGCTAGGTTAGGAGCGTGGTATTAGATTAGAATAATTAAAAAAAAAATGTGATTGGACTTTATCCCTTGAGTAAAGCCTTAAACAATTATCACAAAACCTATAACTTTTATTTCTCATTCATTTTTTTTATTTACCTCTCGAGTCCTCGACTGAAAATCAACTCTCAACGACTCTTCGGCAATGGAATCACGATCGACCCACTTGCACGGATCGGTCGTACTACTCGGTACTTTCTTTGGCTTCTGACAAACGTGAGATGAATCTCGGACTTAACAGTAAGGTGGACAGAGTCCATTTAATTTATCTAGGTTCAATCGTGGCGTACCGATTGAATTCGATATTCCGATCGGGTCTCGTTAGAAAGTGTTGTTACGGTCAGTGGTTCGATACGTATCTCAACGATTGGTATTACCGTGATTATTAAAGGTGAATAAGTGCCAGACACTACCCATGGATATATTACAAGAGTCAATGGTATTGCAAGACACCGATAACCATAGAGAAAACTAAGAAATCAATTGAAATTTGTATTCTCTAAACCATCCAAGAAGACAGCCATTGCGCATGCGCGATTGCCATTCTAACCTCCGCATAATCGTAATGGCTGTAACGCACTACGCGATCTCGATAAATTCCAGTTGAAGAGGCGCCCGGCAAAGTCCACCGTTAAACGAACGATCGCAAAACCACATTGATCCCGATCCGTGTCGATCCGCTTCTTCTTGGATCGCGACCTAGCCTCGTTAGTAACATCTCCGGAATCCGAGTGGCCAACTATCGCCTGACATTATTTAACAATCAATACGATAACAGAAGCGCGACGATGCACGGTGCATTGTAGCGGGTAAGTTTGAATTGTCGGCGCATGCGCACTCGCTACAAAAAGAAACAAGTACTTAACCTACAACGAGCAACGGAAACACTAATATAATAATGTACAGGTCCTTCTGTCTGCTATATAGGTATCTCAAGATTAACGGGACCTTTAAACGGCCGAAACAATTTGTCTACGGAACAGTTTTAAAATGCCACTAGACAAATTCGCACAGTGAGGATAATAATACGAAGTAATAAGAAAAGTCGCTGAAATCATCATTGTCATAACTGTGAGCTGCGTGTTTTGACCAGCAGCCATGAGTCCTGAACACACAGTACTTCGACTTGGTATATATTATAACACCGGCCGACCGAAAGTACTCCGATTCGAAAGGAAAGTGGTTCTCATTCTAGACATTTAAATATATTTCATATATCGCCGTATCATCCTTTATATATTACAGTGTGAACCAACGATCGGTAACGTCTCAATGATTACGTCCGACGAGATGAATGCTTCGCTGCGTTGTTAAATGCCACGGGGGACAAAGACAAAAACGATGACAGTAAAAAAAAAAGGAAAAGATTAAAACGAGGAAAACAACGTGAAACACTCACCAAGAAACTCCTTATCGCAAAGGGAACGGTCCGTGATATCCAATAACGCAATCGGCAGCTGCTTCCTATCACACAAGCTGAACTTCTCGCACACCACTAATTATATTGCAGCACGTATATATATATATATACATATATATATTACACAGTGCGTCCGTGCAAATCTTTGCGAAATCGACCAGCCCCCCCACCTCCTCCCCGCCAAGATATTAGTAAATAAATGAAGGAAGTACGAAACTGACGAAATAATATCGTGCCCGTACCCAAGAAATTCGCTTAGTGAAATATCGCCTTGTCGAGTGCAAAGCGCTATTAACAAACTGACATATATATTATTATATATCTGTCTCTCTCGCGCAAAAACTCTCTCTCTCTTTGTCTGTCTGTATCTCTCTCTCTAAATTCACGCCGTTCGATCACTTCTCAATGTATATTCACGTGCAACTCATCCTTCACTGATTACGATAGCGCAGCATCGTCACTAACACGTTTCAGTTTCATTTGCAGGAGAGCAAAAAAAGGAACAAATGGGGATTCCAACGAAAAAAAAAAAAAAAACCGATTGACCAAGGACAACAATACACACTTCACACCACCCCGTAGAAGTGTCGGCTTCCAGCAGCCGCTTTTGAACGTAATAATTTCACAAATTCAGTCTCTTCATGTTGACGCTCGCATTAATCTTTGTCGATGTGAATTGCCACGATTCAAGTGTCTCGTGTGTGTGCTATCGATTAATTAAAAAAAATATCGTTTATGTTTTATGTTATTCCAACGGATAGACTTCTACGCGCTGTACAGCACTGTACTCGGCCTTTCCGTTCTGTACGGGTGTCGAGTGGCGACTGTCGTTTCTTCCGACTGTCGACTCGGTGCTGGCTGCCTGGCTCGGCTGTCCCTTCCCCATCGGCTTCTCCCGTTCACGAACCACGAGCGTACCACCTCGTACTTAAGCTATTGGTAATGCGGAAACAACCCTGAGAAACCCTGAACAACCCCTTCATACGTACGGTGATGTGTACGGTGTTTTGGAGTGACTGGTATGACTGTGGTAGATAAAACTTCTTTGGGTCTCTATGGTTATTTTCGAGAAACAACCCTTGGGAAAGCTTGTGGAGGCAATGGTTGTTAGGGTTAATAAAGGTCAGTCATATTTAAATGACCTCAACTTCATTGTTTGCTACTACCTGTAGTACTGGGCTTACCTTTACCGATAAATAGAGCTGTTATTCGACGGAGAAATAGGGTGAGATTAAGGGATGACTAATTTATTAGGATTTTTTTGTCATTGTCACAATTTCTTTTTTGCTTACAGGATTATTCGCACGGATACGCAATAAATGGATACAGTTTATGGTATTGTGGAGTATTGTGGACTTATCTGAAATTCTCATAGAGGAAGCAACCCCTCCGACGTATTTTGCAAGCCGTATGAAATTAAACTACCCTTGGTAGATGGTACGCTGTGTTGGTAGAATTCACTAGGAGACAAGAGAGAATCCCTTATCGGAGGTTGCGCATGACGAGACAGACTAATTGTGTTATCACTGCACAACAAACGCCATCCAACGCCCTGACGCTCCTCTTCTACCCCCCCCCCCCCCCTAAGTTGAGTTCCCTATTGCTATCTTGTCGGAGTCTCTACGTAGTCCTGGTGTAGTCATCCTCGCGCAAACAGAATACACTGTAGGATAGACGTTATGCACCAGATGTCGCTTCGGGCAATCTTCAGGATCTAATCGTATTATCCTATGGAACAAACATTCTCCCCATCTTGCCAACCCCCTTTTGCCGTGTGCCATAGCAGTGTTGGGATTGTATATATATATTTGCGATTGTAGACTGTTGTATACAGAGTAAAGTCTACTGAAGGATTAAGGACACGAGACCGTGTGCCCTGGGGCACGTTGCTGAAGCTTAAGGGTTGAAAATAGATAGGGATGAAGCGACACGTTGCACACCAGTGACTTCTTTATTCGCGGGAATTATATTCCTAAGGTATTTAAATTTGTAATTTGATATATCGCTCGCGTGTCATTCCTTAATATATATCACACACTGCATTAGAGATTATATATGTGTATGGCTGAGATCATTTATTATTCTATTAAATTCGTAGATTCCCATCGGGGTTACTTTCACCCTCTATCGCCAACCGGAGCCTAATGGGATATTCATATAGAAAGTTAAGGGATCGCTCTACCCAGGGATTGCTCCAAATCATAATTAAGTCACACGCTCCTGGTTTACGAGACTTTTTTATATGGTATATTCTCCATGGTCTACACGTGCGCCAAGTTGACGAGTTTTTTTTAAATTTACCGCCATCGTACCTAACCTGTAATATATATTTTTTACTTACAGAAGATCATTTCCTGGGATTATTTTACTTCTTTGAATATAATCTATGGCCACTTCGCCAGGGACTCTGATAATTCATAGAGTTTCTGTTCCGTGTAGTACTCTAGTACAACGTTGCCGTAGGGCTTCTCCACTAGGAACCACCAGGACTCTCTGATGTACAGGTTATATGCATTAGTTTGCCTAAAAGGGTTGCGCCATCAGTCTCTCTACGACGGGCATCCCTGTACCGCACACGTAGAACTCACCCTCGAGGGAAACGAGGGCAAACAACCCCCCCACTCTTGGCGTAAATTAAGTGCGTTGCATCAGCGGCATCCCGATGAGTTAGTGCCCACGTTAATTCGCGCTAATGGACAGGTTATGAAAGTTTAATTGCCAGTTACACCGTACCCGCTTCGAGAACCGACTGGTAAGCCGTTCAGCCTCGACGATTCTAAAACCGTTACAGCAACGTTACACCTCTTCTCTTGATCTTCAGTGCGTCGCGAGATTGGATGAAAATCAGTAAAAATAATCCAGGTTGATACAGAAGAATATTATGATAAGACCTTACCGTCGCCATCTTGGAGCTGTGTATTGACTCCTGCAATATTTCTGTACAGAAGAGATAAATGGTACCAGAAGAATTATTTCGTCCTGGTTCATTGGAGCTGGCAGAACCGGTCATAATTTCAAAAGTCATGCCATTATTTAATGACTAATCGATCAGCTCGTGATTGTCGATTGCGAATATTTCTTAGGAAATTCTTATCGCTTTAAAATAGCGTATACAGCTATACGCCATCGACGGTTGCTAATTATATTCATCCATTGACTCATTTGTTTAAGAGCCACTGGTACCCGAAGAATTTCTTTTTCATCCAGAAGAATTCAGAGAAGAAAAAGAATGGATGTAGGATCGATTATTCTAGTCTGTTAGATAACCAGATATAGATTCCCTGCTGGTTTCGTCAGCGTATAGCCCATGATGATTTATCGTGCTGTTATCCATACTCGTGGTCGCGTGTGCATACCAGTAATTCGCCTGGTTCGGCTCTTCTCAACAAGCTGTAAATTTCTTTACACTCTGTTTGGCCTCGTTTGACTTTCGCGATGACGCAAACTATTTTGCCCACCAGCCCAGGGGTCACGCAGTTTCTACGAGGGTAGCCGAAGGAGTTATTAAAAGTTAAAATAAAAAAATACAGAGAGTGAATACAATAAGAAATTGTAGCAGAACAAAGAAAAATTTCATTATTTCTGCCAGACAACGCATTAACAAAGTAAAGTTACGTATTGCGTGTCTTCTTAATAGACACAGCAGCCATTTCGTTTTGTCAAATATTATAGAGAAAAAATGGCCGACTTTTTTTTACTATGGCATATCGATCTCTTCTCTTATTTATGCTTGTATAGTAATAATAGCCATGCGGAAGACGCCATGCGATTCTTTTCTTTCCCATGAATCTCTTTCACTGACAACTCCTCATGACAGTGAAGCTTCTAGCTACGTTTCTGGTTGGTTTACTCCTCAGGATTTCCTGTTTCCTGCGCCGAGGTCATCCGCGGTGTGCAGTTGCACTCGATGCAACTGCAACTGAGGCGACTCGTTGAATCCGCGGCAATTCCGCTGCTGTTACTTTCTTGGTGGTTGCGATGGCTCTCTTGCACCTAACCTATCTAAAGCTGCAGTGCGAATCACGCAAGGCGAAAAACAACGGCGAGACTTAACGCCTCGTGGACACGCTGTTACCGTGCAGAAACGGCCGACTGACGGTAACAATACGTACCTTTACAATTCCTTTAAATCCCTACCACCTTGAAGGAAACTTCTAGATTCCTTGAAACGCAGCAGTAACAAACTCAGAATGATACTGCTAACGAACCTGTGTACAAGCATGAATTAATCGAGGTAAAGGAAGATCTTTTGAAAACAAAAATATTTTTACTCACTTTTTTCATATTTTTTTTTAGTTTCCTCAATATCACCGCTTCCTGCACGACGGTAGCTACCCTTTTGGATTTACTTCGTGTTCCCTGCTGGTTTGCTTGCTGAGAATACAAGGTGTTGAACGGAGCCCGAGTTTCGAGCCAATTAAAACAAACACTCCTTCATGGAATTACATTATTACCTAGACGCTGCGCACGTGTTCGTGGAAAGTGCGTAGAGCGCCAGGGAACCCATATGCGTATACGTAGAAGCGTATATAGGCGCTGGAATTGTCGCGAAATTTTGCAAGAGATATGGCATACCATACTTCCGGAACAATAAGCTGGGATTCGCAGTAAGGAAGTAGACAAGAAGGAACAAAGCCAGCGAATGCATCTGGTAACAGTTACACCTGAAATACATAAATTTCATGTTATTATACGTACATACAACTCCTCAAAAGTTATATATAATATTGTAGGACAAATGTGTTTGCTGGATAAGTTTGTACCAGTGAAACAAGACTAGGAAGGAAACACACCACCTGGGTAATAACTGCGCATGCGCTCTGAACGTAGATAAGACGCGTAATTTAATGCGTGTAAAACGTAGAACACGCATAAACGAGAAATGGCGGCAAGTATGCATTCATAAAGGGCTCATTCACTCTGAACTCTGATAGTGACTGAGTATTAATCTCGGCCGACTTTACGCTACCATCGTATATATCTACGTCATTCGCTCTGTATATTCTGTGCTTGTCTATGAATGCACTTCTGTATGCAATTCTGTATGTATTTCTGCGTAAATTTCTATGTCTCTTGCCGGCATTTATACATTACCCCTTTCTGGCACCGACACCCTTTAAACACAGTGCACAGCTGTGTCTCTGGAGTAATTAGCGAATTCATTAATAACTGCCTGGCAGTCTCAAGTTCACGGATCGAATATTTTTCTCTCCGCTTTTTTATATATAATGCTTCACTCACTTTTTCTTTCTTTCCTTCCTTTTTTCTTTTCTCGTCCACTCTCGTGCCAAAGAATTTACGGGACGATCCCAAGAAAAGTCACTGATTCAATATTGGCGGAACGTGACGATGTAAGTGTTCGCGCTCTTCCGTTTATCGGCAGATCAAAGGAAACGTTTTCACGAATTTTTTTTCACCAATTTTTCTACAGCCTCTTTCCGGGAAACCATCGGTACAGGCGAAGATCAGAGATTCCTTTACGCCTCACAGCTCCTTCCAGACGTTCTGAAGTAAGTGAATTTCGAATGAATTACAGTTTCCAATAACACGCATACGAGTCACGAGGTCATAGGTCATTTTAAAACGACTTAATAACAGCTGAGCTTCTGTATGATTCAGAATCTATTAAAATATTCTCGGTATCTATAACGTTATTCCTACGTCACATCCTACCTGTGTAAAACATGGTCATGGAATTCCGAAAATAGCTACAGATAAGAACAGAAGAAATGGTAGGAAAAAAAAAGTAAATCCCACCACAAACATATAGGCACTATCCAGCCAGCAAAAGTGCACCTGTCAGAGAAGAAGTTTATCCGGGAAAATCCCAAAGGGCAGATGCATCCGGTTCCAATACAGTAGTAAAGCCAAGAGAAAATATGAATAAAGAAGCAAAGAGAGACGATAAGGCAAAAGGGAAAATTAGTAAACAAAATCATTAGCGAACTCTCATTCCTCTATCATCACTGGAATATTCCAATATGTGCGTCCCGATGCGTTGCGACGCCTCGCGTCTGTCTATCCTCGCATGACTCACGTCGAAAAGTGTCGCCTAGCTGACATTTATTGCTTCGACTAGTTAGCATATTTTTTTTTCATTCCCCATCGACCCACGGCATCTTTACCCTACACCAAAGGCTTTTACGCTCGTTAAGAAAACGACCCGGAACAGTCTCTCCTTCTCTCTCGTATACACAAGATACCATGCTCTCTGTTTCTCTCTTGACTTCTCCTATCGACAGATCTTCCTCGTCATCTCTCACTGCACCTCATACTTATCCTGCTCCTCCACCTTCCAGTTCATTTCTTCTTATTACAGTTCAAAAGTTCCGGGCGTCCCACTTTCCGCCATTGCCCAATCGCGGGGTTGCATCTTTAATCCATAATACCAGAGTCAAGAGAAAGACTTTCGAGAAACGTGTTTGACGTAATACCTGAGAATTTTTTTTTAATTTTATTTCTTATATTTTTCTTTCCATTAAATTTCAGGTCGGGACGCTTATCCTGACACAGAAAAAAAAACTGTTCTCTATATCCAAGATGGCCAATGACGTTTTAGTGGCTTTTAATTAGAAGTCTTACGCCTTACGCGTGTTCCCTTTACACAGTATATTCAAGATGGACGTTTGAGAGCAATCGACAAAGACTTTCTTGTTCTTCTTCGTGATCAGGCAGCACGCCGCAATAATATATAATGTAGTCGTTATGATGATTGCGTGTGCTCTTGTGCGCATGTGTCGTAAGTGGGTTAATGGCTGACGCCATGGGGAGACGAAAATGATAGTGATCGATGTTTACGAGCCTTCTCGCACGTACCGGAAATGCATTCCGTGAATGAGTATGATTAACTTATAGTTGAAATGATAGAGAACGGTTAAATCCGGTTTACGGATACCATATAAATTTTAAATGGGTATCAATATGGATTGCCAGTGTCAATGATTTCGTATCATCTAAGAATATTCGTAATTTATAATACCCTTTCATGGAAACAGTAATAAATTAAGAAATATTTGAAATTCATTTTTTCAATGACTCTTATTACTTACCGTTAGATTAAGCGTCCGTTTTCCACTCTATGTTGTAACAGGCGTAATTAATTATTCTCTTTTATTTTGTCCGATTCATCGTGTTAGGTTCATGGCTAAATTCCACATGCCTTGTAAATCCCTTGGAATTTTATGCTATTGTTAGCTACCCTCGCAAAAAAGGATAGAGGTAAAAAAATTACCAACCCTCGAAACGTGCCGGTGATCTATTGCGTCAGTTTTAAGGTTAGGTCTTGTTTTTCATACCTAAAGCCATATCCCTTTCGCATTCCATACCGTGCTTTGAAAAATGGACGCCCTGGGGCGTCGCTTCCCTGGAGATTTCCTTACTGACGGATTCTTCGCTCTAGAAATTTTGCAGCAGTCCACTTTCTTATAAATATTTCGTCGGGTTTCATACACGCGGATATACGTGAACGGTAATCTAATCGCACTGGTACATTTCTTAATTCAGGAATTAAAAAGAAGTTGGATAATGAATAAATCAAGTACTTACAGGTTATGTTTCTCTTATTCGTATCGCGCTAATTCTTATTCCGTCTTTTGTATTATTATCTTCACTTCCTCTTGAGTAAAGCACAACGTATTATCTAGGGATGGAGTGAGTCTTTTGTCTACGTACTTATCTAACGTCCCTGCCACAGGGACGCAATGTAAATGGCCTGGATGAAGACGTCAGCAACGTCGGTACCGTCGGCATTCCAAGATGACAGGAAACAGACTGTTCGTTGGAGAAAAAGGTACACGAGGAAAATCCGTGACGTAGTTACTCTTATAATCTTGCAAGGAATTTGGCGTAAGACGTGCTTCTCTTTATCTTTTTTTTCTCCTTCATCTCTTTCTTCCCTCAGGGCACCATCCTTACTGGACCTCTCATCCATCCATCCTTACTGGACCTCTCTCAAGAGCCACCCACCTTGTAGGGTATACGTCAAGGCACCTCGAGGGATGAAATTTGTGCGACTGCAGCCGACCTGACCAATCTTAAGAAGGGAGAGAAGGGAGAAAATATTAATGGCGTCGAAGATTTTCAAGATAACCGTACTGAAAAATGTCGCTGTTCCCACTTTTTTTTCTTTCTTCCTTCGCTTCACGAGCATCTCCTTTGTCAGACACCTGCAGGTATTTTTGTTGTTTTTCAAGAAAATTCTTGGCTCTTCTAAAAATTCTTCGTCCAACTTCTCAAAAGTGTACTCTGCCTTCCTCTGACTCTGTATTTAACGTTTCTTCTTTTTTATTAAGACACCCGTTAGATAAACGCAGTCCAGACATTATAGACAATCTTACAAGTTAATATTAGCTACGGCAGAAACTCCAGCAGTTGTTATAATACAAAAGTCGATCTCTCTGCCTCGGATTCTTCTGCAATCAATTGCAAGGTAAACCGGCCGGCGAAAGGCGCGACATAGGTGCAGGTGCATTGCTGTTTGCAATTACACAAATAGCCGAGAACTGCATGTGCAGTATGTCGATTAAAAACGTGATAGCGCATCTGCAGTACCGTATACATTAACCGACCAGTTGTATCAGTTGATTGCATTAAATTAATAAGACAGAAACACAGTGGAATCTTGGACAAAGAAAATAGAATGAATTAATTTATAATTTTAAAAAAATTCTTTTAATCAATTTCGCTATCTAAATCAAATTAGTGCTATTAATAGCATTGGCTTTAGTGTCTCTTTCTTTAACGTACGTATACGAAAGTCTATAAGATCACCCAGTACCCATTCACTTTCATTAATGAAAGTGCAACTTCATTCGTAGTTGTATCGAATGTGGCGCATAGTTACTCGCATACCATTTCCTTTTCGTATTTTGTTCAGCTGGCTAATGCATATATATATCTATATATATAACGATATACTGGCGTGAAAGGTTCGAACGCATGTGTTCACTGCTGTGTAATTGTCCATCTCGCCAAATGATCCGCTGGAATTGCAACGGTAATGATGGACTTTATTACAGCAACTGCAGTAAGTGGCTGCCAGGCAGCCTTTACATGGGTGAGACTCGTAGAAAGGAAATTCATTCTTTGTATAGACTCGTTAGTTTTATTAATAACAGTAGTAAATTAAGAAGAGTGATATGACTTTCTTGTTTTTTTATTTGGATTTGTTCTCAGGATTTTATATCTCCAAGTATTCATAAAAACAGGATGTGACGTCTCTTTGATGAAACTGAACGACTTTTGTGAAGGAAATCTGTATGGAATGTGATGAAAAATAAGATACGCATCTTCGTGGGTCCCTCGAGGAGAGAAGTTTAAAGAGAAGGAGTAAGAAGAAGAAAAAAAATACCTCCTCTATACCTGACTGTGCGTAGTTGCATGCGAGCTGGCGTTTCTTTCTCTTCTATATACTTTTTTTTTCCTCTCCCTCATCAGGTTCCATCAATGGCGGATGGTCAGAAATTCCTGGCTGAGTTCACACAAGAATTCAGTATATTTTTGTGCAGGTAAAGACATCTACTCGTTATGATACATGGAAAAAGGAAGTGAGGGTGGGGGAAAGGCTTTTACTTTTACTTTTAATAGATTTTCAAAATGTCCAACGGAAATGGTGAATTCAGTAATTTTCTACTTGACAATCTATATACACTGTACACTGCATATGATAATCAGTATTGGTATATACTTACTTTCCCCGGATTAAGCAAAATTTCCGACTGTCAATTTCCGCATTCAATCTGACACGAAGAAACCGTGAAACTCGAAACTCGAGGAAAAGGTCTGTTTACGCTGCTGCTTTCACGTCTTTCGCCATTTACCAATTGACCGAGAGAGATACACGAAAACGATAAGTCTATGAACCGCGGGTAAAACCACCTGAAGAATGAACGGTAGGAGTACACCAAACCACGAAGTGCGTAAATTTCGAAATGCGGCACAGATCGCCAGTATCTATCACAAGAACGATGATTTCGAGAGGAAATCTGGCATATCGGAATTCGTTCACGGAATCTTTCATCTGGTTCAGATTGTATGTAATTTTTTTCCCTTAAATTCTATTAGACAAATCGCACGCACGAAAGACACATTGAAATACGAGATTTTCAATGTTCTACCGAGAAACAGCAATTTTCGCAGTTTTCTTATCGGTAACCTAATTAATATATATTCTCTTAACGAATGACTACGTGAAACATTAGACCATTTGTCAGATGTATCGTGTCGCACGCAGTTTGGTGTCACTTTACTGAGCACGCATTAAAAAAACTAATACGAAGAAGGTAACTGGGTCGACGTTAATATCTAGAACGTAAATAAAATAGGGCGTAATCTTACACCTTAATGAAATTATATATATGGACTTCCTCGAGAGATTAGGCTGTTCTCCTTTTTTTGGCCTAAATATGCATACACGCAGATCTGCGAGATCTTAAAACGTGTTAGGTCAGTATGTATCTCGGTTTACATAACAAAGTTATGAGACATCATAATACACAGATGATGCCTGACAACTATACAATTAAGTATTACGATTTAAATTACGTATCTTGTACTTCTGATTTAAGTTCAGTTTATTGGAATCGCCGTTAGAACGTCCTCGACCTCGATTAACGCGATCCTGAAACTGAAGTCTCCATCCTCGCTTTTATATTCCGCATGGCAATCCTTTCCCTCGATTTACGTTCTTGTTTGCATATAGCGGAGGTCGTTAAACGGATTTATTCTGGGAGCGGTTCCACTGTCCCTACGAGCCTTGATTCTCGTTCTCTCCAGGCTGTTGCCGTGCTGCTCATTGTTTTTCATCATGTTCATCACGCGATGAATCGCCTCGCACAAGAACAGAATAAAGACGTGCCGACCTTGCCGGAAGAAAAGAATATTGTCTTCGCCGTGTTTCCGCTTTGCGTGGTGTTCAGTTTGATATTGGCGATATTAAGATTTGGTACCAAGAGTCTTGTCAGGAGGCCTGCGATCGTGAGTCTGTGATTGAAATAGAAAAAAATCCTTGAAAAACTAATACTGGTTTGTTTTAATACTTTAAGGCCATGACGATTTGCTTTGTTTGTGCATCGCTTATGCTGATCGGTGCCCTAGTTGCTATGAGACACGCAGAGATATATATAAATATCGAGGAGGTGTCTGACAATGAATTACTCGATCACCCGATTTTTATTCATAATTATGTCATTTGTTTACTATCGGTTGTTGGATGTTGCATGTACCTTATACAGTCTTGGATACTGTACGATTTTTGGCAATGGGTAAGATTGGGATTTTTTTATTGAGTTTCGTTATGAGAGGAATTTTTAAGATAAATTGTATATAAAATATATATATATTTGCAGGAAAAAAAGGAACAAGAACTTCTTAATACTGTCAATGTGATACAGCCGGGTTCGAGTAGTGTCTCGTTTAATGATGCACCTACAGTATCCGCAGAATCAAGTAACGAACGACGACGATGTATCAAAATTAAAACTAAAGATAAGAAGAGCAAAAAATATAAATACGGCATGCAAGAAAATCCTGGTGTTTTAGATCCTGTCGTGACTCTCGACACACTCCCGACGTATCCAAGAGAAAGTCAGACAGACATTGATAGTGTGAAATTCGTAAGAAAAAATAGCCATCTTTTGTACGAGATATGTTACACCATTGTATTATCGCTCAGCCGGTAACATATCTCCTGTCGGTAATATAGTAAACGCTTTGTTCCGTTCCAGTCGGTAGTACAGATCGCTCATTGCCGCGAAATCCGTTCGATCTTCTTTACCATATTTTGATATTCTACAATCAAATTTTCTACATGTTTCAGAATTCAGAAACGGAACCTATGAACATATATTGCTGTTGCCTAGACCTGTACACGTATACGAACATAAAGCATTTCGTGACGCGACCAAGGCACGAGTTCCAAGTCGTTCACGTGATGTGAATCCGAACCTCAGGGGTCACGTATGAATCCATCTGATCTAGTAATTGAATTGGAGTAGCCGGATGCTTTCGTAATGGAGAAAGACATTACTATTTGGAATCGATAGGCGTCCGAATAGCTTAACCAGCATTCCAACGTGTACGTAATATTTATTATCGCACATGATGCAATATAAGCGACGCTCTGGGTATTACGTACAATTTAATATCAGATCCAATTTATAAGCTACCTCTCGACATATATATTCCACAATATTTTACAACTAAAACGACATGAACGTGACGTCTGCACGTAAACGGAGGAGTGAGGGGTGTTTATGCGGAAGACATGATGTCACGTCATAGGCGTAGATACCATATATATATATATATATACTCCTCCTCAGTCATCATCTAATGCGATGAGACACTCTCTGCGATTACGTGTATATTGAATCGGTAGGAAGTCTAATCATTCCAAGAACTGTATTGATATGTTTTGATATCAATTTCAGATACAAATAAAGAATACATTGCAATCTATTGAAATCTGCCGACAAGGATTCATTATCGCTTAATACACGTTTCCTCGAGTACACAGAACTTGTATAGATATCCCTGCTTCATCTAGACGGAATAAATATTGTACCGCGTTACACTCTTATATTTTGTATTCTTTTGCAGTGTGCCGGCTAATCCTTATCAGTCCATACAGGACGATCGAATTACCTCATGCAAGATAACTTGTGATTACTCCGATATGTATTTGTCCCTGGATTGAGTAGTCAATTCCAGAAATTCCATAGCTGGTTGATAAAATGATTCGCCAGTGAATGAGTAACTGATATATCTATGGATCTAACGTCATATTGAATTCCGTGCAAGGTCTGTATATTGTACACTGCACTATTGTTATTATACGAATAGACCACTAGCATGGAATTGTCATGGTAGTAGTAGTGAGAAAGCATGGAACAAAACTAAAAGGCAATACTACCGAGGATACACAGTATATGTTTCTACTGACCATATCATCCAAGTCTATACATCATCCTCATGGTGGCATCCTATTGGTCAGTTGGATTGGCCACTGTCAGTGTATCTTCTGTCAGAGACGCATTTGCTCGTACTACGAGTGGGGTTATTCGCGGCAGCGTGTGTTTTGTGTGTGAATAGTGAGTAACGAGTAGCGAGTTGAGTAAGGTGGAGAAGAAGAGAGTGAGAAAGAGAGTTGGGAATAAGAGAAGGATGAAGGTGAGGCCTGGCGTGGTAGTAAAAATCGTATTAGAATAGCGAGTGGGGAGTACGCCCTCGCGACGCTCAAAGAAAGACGCTGAATTTCGGGACGCCAGTCACTCCGAGACTTTCGTTTACGACGCCTTGTCGACGCGTTAACCGACGCTCAGCACTTTACGATCGTCACGTCTACGACGTCAAACGTCAAACGTAAGTAGCATTCTACTGTTAGATACGTCGTGCACCTGTTGCTCATTCGTACGAAATGTATATAGGAATATTTTGAACGTTTTACAGTGCGGACGCGTCTTAAAGTATTCGTTACTAGAAATTTATATATATCTGTGCCTACGGGTACAGTAGAATTCGACGCTTCTTCTCTGGCGTCTTAAATGCGTCTTCTACAAACAATCCTAACCGCGCCGTTCGAACTCCCTTTGTTTTTATATGCATTGGATCCTCTGTATATGTGGTTGGTACGTGCTCAAGGAGGATTTTGGAATATTTTGAAAATTATTTCTACGCTGGATACGTGCGTGCTTCGAGGTAGAGACAATTTTTGAGGAAACTTACTGTATACAAAACTGGGCGCGCTATTCTAAGATCTACTATACAGGACGTTACACAATCTCCATTGTTCCTGGTTAACAGTGTCCATTAAAGTCTCAGAATTGATTTGCATGCGTCTCTCTGTAACTAGTAACTCAATCGCGTTATCGCATCGGTGCAACAAGCTTTAGTGCATGCATTCATTCAGTCTTATTGTAGTGCATCCGCGCGAACTTCACAGTCAGTGACTAATTGTTTCAAGAGGCTCGACTAATGAACTATTTCCTGACGATACCAAGTGCGAGATACGCAAACAGAAGTCCGGCAGGAAGTCTAACCATTCCCATGAAACGTTTTATGGGTTGATTAGGTTTGCTCAGTGACTTATTATATCAAGTATCAAGAGCATCTCTGAAGGACTTTCTTTTTTGGACCAATGCTACATTCTTTCCCACGGATTAAGCTGTTTTTTTCTCTCTCGTAAGACGTTAACCCACTTTCACAGCTACTCTTGGCTTTACGTAAATCCCTTTAAAAACTACCAAATGTCATGGCGATCTCAACGCGGTCAGCACCTGCGCCATTAAATTTTGATACTGCTTTTGTTAATCGTCGTTGCCTGCAGGCCAGCGTCGCTTTTATGCATCTTTTATTATTCTACGTATATTTATACGTGCATGCAAGAGCGACCTGCTGTTCTTCATAGTCAAACGAATGCTCTCTGGATACGTATTTTTTCTTTTTTCAACGTGTTTACAATTGCAAAGGCAATGGAAAGCTTGCTCAACAGAGTGACATAAGTATTCAGCGGATACATACTAGGCACTCGTCATCGCTCACTAGTTTTTATTGCATTCTGACCATCTTTGGAATCCCACGGTCGTGTTTATTAACGTTCCACTGACCCAGCTTTTCGAAGTGACGTTTCTCACGTACCTATATATAAATCCATGCCTTTTACTACGAACAGCAGTGCACGTAGTAATACCGTATGGTGCACAAAAAATGCCTGACGTACATCTGCACGTACGTGCAGATAAATGGAACAAACAGTGTCCATGGTTTTACTCCGGTATAAATCTCCTTGGAATTTATGGGATGTAATTATAATCCAGAGCCCAGGGCTGAGCTTCGAAAATAGCTAAAGATCCGTGCGAGGGAGACTGTGAGGAATTTGCAAGCGATTATACCTAAGCTTTGAGAAGAGGAAGAAGAGCGAACGAGGAGTAATGAAATAATATAAAAAGTAAGACCATTTAGGTCAGGGTTCGTGCACTTGATATATATCTTGTGTATATATATTTCTTTTTCGATGACTCACAGTCTATAAATATATATATAAATATACTCACGATTTCTTGTTGACCAGCTAGCTAGTCTATAAAGATGCCCCCGCGTGTTTTGCGTCTCTGACAGAAGACAAGCGTAGTAGCACGTAAAAACGAAGAACGCGCAAATCGTAACGCCAGATTATCTGTAAAGTATAAGATTTGAGATAACAAAATGACTTTCTTTTAATCGCGATTTCTTTATAATTTTTACAAATTCACCATTTTTAGAAATGGAATCAATGAAACGTTATGACGTCAGTTTTCAAAAATAATCAAAGATCATGATAGTGCTCGAACGGTGTCGAGGTAGTCAGGATTATTTAGATGATGATCTCACGCGAATAATTCGAGCCCCCCCCCCCCAATCTCCCCTAACCCCTCTTCTCAACGATCTTCCCGCCAATAGCGTTACTGAAGGGAAAAAAAATTCGTCCTTATTAACTCAGGTACCAGGAAGAAGAAAGTCGATCGAAATCAACGTCCTGTGGCAAATGAAAAATCCTTAGGGTGCTCGCAGGTCACGAAGTTCTTTTTTTTTATACCGTTGAGTAATAATGACGCGACGATATAATTCATAGATTGTAGATATCATCTGTTACCACGGTGTATGCGTGCCTGCGTATTCTTCTTGTACTCACGTATAATATTGGAAATGCTAAGAAGTGATGATGTAATTTTAACGCGCATATTAAAACGCGTTTTCATGTAAATCGCGAACACGCGAGGCACCTTGCGAGATGCGAATAAAAATTATGATAATAAATATGTATACGTACAGCAAGTATATATATAATATATATATACACACGTGGCGTGCAAAATTGACATTTCTTTTCATTGACACTGTCAGCAGAAGTGAAATATCTTTATTCGCTGTGCAATATCTGTGGCACTGTTTTATCTAGATTTTATATGCTCATGGCTTTGTCTTATTAATAGGTTTTATATTGATTTCTATAGAGTTCATTAATCATTTATTGGTTTGCGCAACTGTTTACGCTCTACGTTTCACGAGATTCAATTCTAACCTTGTTTCCTGTAGCGTCCGAAAGTCACTTCCGGCTGGTTTATGTTGACCTTTTGGGGACGAGAATTTTTTTAAAATGTACTTACCTGTGAGTCGAAATTGGCGGTACTCGTCCGCAAAGGGTCAACCGACAGAAATCGTCACTTGACTGGAGTAGTGACTTTAAAAATGAATTGACGATAAAGTCAGTTGATCGTCATTCTTTTTTTCTTTTTATCATAAAAACATTGAAGATACCTCTATCTGTTATTTCTTAATTTCAGATAGAAAATGGCTGTTATCACGAGGCTGTCCATCATCAAATTCCTTGAACTCGTAAGTATTAATGACAACACCTGTGTCACCGTTAAGATAAATATCCTGCAATCAATTTCTTGTTAACGCGCCTCGTTTGTAGCATATAAAAAACACTTTGATTCTGAACTGTCAAAATGTAAATGTCCATACCGTTTGCTTGGTCTGAATCTTATCCAAATATCCGTATACAAAACCGGTAGCGTATAATAACTATACTGTTGTATATATTCAGTAGCTGACTGACTGACTGACTATCATCATACAGTCATTGCATACCATGCTTGATTCATATACAAATGCTTACCACACGTCATTAAATTAAAAATCACGTCTCGGTATAGAGTCATAGCTAAGGCGTCTACGCGAAGCGGTAATCCTTGCATTCGCAAGAGGCCGTGTAAGCTTCAGGAATGGAGCGTGACATAATCGCGTTGATTATCGTCCATGAAGTCTCGTTGTGTTTGTAGAGACGAGCAAAACCGGAAGCCAAGGACACGTAGGAGTTTCCGTTATAACAGTCCAGGACTATAGAGAAAAATTAGAAATGCAGATAACTTTTCTTAAGTGTGGTTAACGTACATAACCTCCTACAGAGGCTTTTCTTCTCGTTCTCTGTGCTTTCTTGCAATTGACCTTTCAATTTAGCTTCTCTTTAGGCAATAAGCGGAATCCGTCGAACTGGAATCTGCTTCATGACCGTAGCTCGTCGTCATAAAGACCATTTTCAATTGGTGACAATCGCATATATTACAATACATACGTAATATTGGGACTAGAAGAGAAAAAGGCAAATTGCAAGACTGGAATTTTGTATCTAAGAGTCGAATGAAGGTCGCGGCTTGTCGTGCATCTTACTTTGAAGTTTTAAAGCCTCAGGATGACTTCAAGTGGATGATTGGTCAATCTTTTACCCGCCACTGTACTCTCGTTCTGTATACGAATGAATATTTTTCTTCATTGGATTCGAAGCGATCGGATATTGTTTATTAGCTGACCACGTAGTTTACAGCTACTGAGATAATAGTATCTATTGTAAATTAGTAAACTCCTTGACTCTTTCGTGCCACGACGAGCATTACTTTTGATTAATTTTAAAGTCATCGAATTAGTGTTTCCGTATCACGCGAGGTGATGTGTACATTTAATTAACCCTATTTTACCGACCGTGTTTCATTGTTTCATTATTCTGATCTCTGTAGGTAATTCAGAGTGGCAAAACTGCAACATTGATGAATGCACAGATGCATCTATTAACGATACTGTAGTTAACAATGTGAATACATCTTTATTCTGTAGAACCTGTTGAGTAGGACAGTGGCACAGGTAGTAAATATAGTACAGCAAAAGCGTTGGGTTATTTATCAAGATATTGATGGGTTCACCGTTCTCGTTTACTGTGCCCTCGTTTTTCCACGTTCGCCTGGCTCTTCCCAAGCTGATTTATTAGTAAATATGTTCGCGGAGACGATAAGGTTAATTTTCGGTGACAAATGGACGTGTGTCCTATGGGGATTTGTAATATCTTGGCAGCGAAATCGGAAAAGGAAGGTCTCAAGGTTTTTTTTTCTGGTAGACACAAGAATTCTCACGAGGCGTCATACCTTTGTTTAGAATTGTAGATCAAGTCCAAGATGTTGAAAGTGGGATAAGCAAGGACATTTTTTTTGGACAAATATAACTAGCTTCGTGAGTCGAAGATAAATATGTTTGACGTTTTTATTTTTCATACTTATAGCTCCTAGTATGCATCCTCATTGGACTGCATTACAATTCCTTCAATGCCGGTGATCAACACACTGCTATGATCACTATGGGAACTTTTGGAGGATACCTCATCATCCTCGTGGGACTTTTCGCTGGTGGAGTTATGGGAACTCCAGTTAATCGTCGCGTGGTACGTATAATATATATCTACTCCGTGAGACTATATAGACAGGTCATTCGAATTCCTGAGAGCGACGTCCTCCATTACGCAAGAACAGCGGCATACGTAAAGTCGAACGAACACGCTTTCGTAAGATCTTGAACGATTCTTTAAAGATGGCGGCGAGCCACGACAAGAAAATGAAGTATCGCGTGTCTTTGCGGCCGAGAAAATTTGATAAAGTTTCTAGAGAACTATTCTTAGCGATGACTTTCTTTAAGGTTACACGTAATCTAATCTATGGTAGCTCGATGGAAACGCTTTGAAGTCTTTCTTTCTTATACGTTGCTTTACTATCTGTTAATCGTGGTGTATTTTTAATTCTGTTTCAGGATCTCTTCTTCAGTCTTATCGGATGTGCTCTTTTCATCGCTGCTGGTGCCCTCAATATCGATTTCTTCCAGAAGCTCGCCTACAAGTCCTCGTTCCGCGATACAGGATTGGCTAAGGGTTCCCTTTCTGTTATCGAGGGTGCTCTATTTTTGGTGGACGCCATCCTGACTTTTAGAGGAGAAGCTTAAGTTTGGATTTACTCGACGAAAGAGGGACTGCTTGGTCGACATTTCTCCTACGTCGTTATATAAACGTCCAGCAACATTCCGCCATTATGAAAGAAGGCCTGTCGTCGCGACGAATGCTGCCATTGTTTGTCCTTGTTAAAGGAAGGAGTAACACCTCTTGAAGCTTTTTTTTCAATGTCTTTTTATCTTTAGTTTCTGCAGCTTGACAAATTTTTCTAGCGTTGCGTGTGAATTTATATATATATATTTTATTTCATTCGTTTTGAAATCATCGCCCGAAGGAATTCATTTTGCTTTTTTTTCTGTTCCTCTATCCTTCACAAAAGTGTATTATTCTTTAAGGAAATATCATTTTATTTTCATGAATTTACATATTTTATTATGCCCTTTTTTGAGATATCTATATTCGAGTCTTTATAATACAGTCGATTTACAGTACAAATAATGAAAACCGACAATGGTACAACGTTTCAAAATACAAAAATTACTATGATAGGAGTATATATACATATATTCTGATAATATTAGAAACTGATGTTACGAGATTTAGAGGCGCAGTCCCTTTTTATTTAAAATTTATAACAGCATTATAGATAGTAATGTAACTGTTATTGTCGCTTGTAAATTAAGTCACACCGATTCATTACGTCATTATATTACGATTAAGAGAATTAAGAGATGCATAATACAAATTGAAAGTATCCATCCATTCTGCCTCCTTATGGATCACACACACACACACCATACCTCCGTCGATAGACGTTAAATCAAAAAATTATTTTATACTCTATACTATTGTCACCCTTAATTTTATATTCGTTTATTGTACGCGTACGCGCACGTAATGGCACGTATCTAGTTAATCGTACGGTTTCGAGACCAGTGTCGTCACTTGCAAAGATTTGACATTTATTTATCATTTATTTGTACATTTTATAATACTCCATTGCTTACAACAATAAATATGAAAGAAAAAATGCGTACATACAAATAAATATATCCTAGATCCACTTAAACAGCAATTGATTCTTACGCGTATGAGGTTAATGAGGATAAAATAAACCTGTGTGAATCGACCAAAAAAAAGAAGTAATAGTCAAAGAAAAGGAAAGTGAAATCAACAACTGTGTTGTCCATTGTTATGAATTTTAAAATTCCCGCCGAGTCGTCTGCTTCGCACATTCGATTTCTCGATACGCACGTGCATCGTCGGCAGAGTCGATATCTGACCAGCATCCCACAGTCGAATATGCGTTTCGCGTGTGTGTGGCTGCGCTAAACAGTTTTATTTACTAATTAAAGTGCCGATGTGCGGTGTGGAGCGTTAAATGTGCGTGGAAAATGTCGAATCCCGGCGGTAGCAGGAGGAACGGGGCCATGAAGATCAGGCTGACGCGTAAGTGAACCTAACAAGAATGGCTGACGGAGGGACTCGTGAAAGTCGGCCGAAACTCTCAGCCAAGCGAATCCAACGATTACTCCTATTCTGTTTTTGTTGTGCATTATTCAATATGGCCCCTCTAGCAACTATGGGGGATTATTTCATTCATTCAAACCATCAGGCTTCATTGACCCTTCATCACGAATTCGCACCCTTCTATTGGCATATACACTCCTCGAAACTTCCCGACCGTTATTTCCTTTGGTTATGGCAACTCCCTGTCACGGCTTTGACCCATCAGCTCGACTCTCTGGGGGGGCCCCGTTCTGCACAGAATTACCACTCACTCCTTTTCTTCATTAATACAACCAGGATGCTTGCATCACGTGTCCTGCTCGTTTATATATCTTCTCTCTGATCAAGAGTGAAATTGTTACATGCATTGGAGCCAAGAAGGAAAGAGGAACAAAACTCTTTTAGATTTTATAATTTTGATTTATTTTTGGATGTTCTACATTGAAGGGGTATTAATTATTAATTAGATACTATTCAATTCTGCTTTGTAATATTTAGGGAGTAGTACTTGTATATGTTTGTTAAAAGAAATGGTTATTGGCAATAATTGCTCTGTGATTTTTCATCGGTTAGTATTGTTATTTATATAAACAAGTTATTCTATACAGTTAATATTGTAAAATAATTATACTTATAAGGGAAGACAGTAATAGTTAGTAGATGATCTATATTATATTTTGATTCTTTCAGTTTTATGTGCCCGTAACCTCGCCAGAAAAGATCTGTTTCGTGAGTATCATTTAAAAGATTTCTGTTGTTTTCCCATGACAAATCAAAATCATTTACAATGAATCATTTTCCAGGCCTTCCTGACCCATTTGCTAAGATCACTGTTAATGGATCAGGTCAATGCCATAGCACTGACACCTGTAAAGCTACCTTGGATCCTAAGTGGAATCAGTACTTTGACTTGTAAATATTGTTTATTACGTAACTAGTCAAGATTTAAGTGTGATCTGCTGATGCATAACAATAATCCATTACAGATACATCGGCAAGAACGATGGCATAACGATAACAGTCTGGAACTACAGAAAAGTACATAAGAAACAAGGTGGAGGATTTTTGGGTTGTGTCTGCATATTACCGCACACGATTCAAAGACTCAAGGATTCAGGATGTAATAATCCTTTTTCAAATCTATCGATACCCCTACCATATCCTTTCTAACTTCTGCATGTATTTTAGATCAACGGTTGGACTTATGCAAGGACTATATGGAAGCTACAGACGTTGTAAAGGGCCAAATAGTCGTATCCATGTTATCTCGTGACGGTCACAATGGCGCAGTGAGTAACACCGTCGGTCACAACGCCGTGGTCGACGTTCTAGGAGATCTGAGCTGTCCTACGGACTTACCGGATGGGTGGGAAGAGAGAAGAACCGAAAGTGGCCGACTCTACTATGTAAATCATTATACAAGAACTACACAGTGGATCCGTCCAAATTCACGGTAAGCTAATTAAAAAAATAAATAAAACAATGTTCCATTGATTGTGGCCATGCGATCCATTGGAAATAGAGGTGTATGACTTTGAGTAAAAATTAATTACGATTTACAAATGATTGATGTCCATTACCGATAAAGATTTGTAAGTAAATATTTCTAAATATCATTAGACCCAGGCTTAATTTCTATAATTATTTTTATAGCTAAGAGGCACGATCCTTCTCGCATGTCATTAAGTACGAATCATGCACACAGCTCACCACGTTGTAACGTTCCATTATCTTGTACTGATATTTATCATTATATGCACTCTGTATTTCATCTTTCCGTCTATCATGATACGTCATACCTGAGGTTCAGGAGAAATGGTCAAATTTATGACTCAACCAATTTTGATTAGATAATCAATGTTAACGTACGATTCGTAATTTTTATTGACGTCTTTAATGACTTGATCCTTTACGGACAGAGACCCTGTATGATAACGTATCTTCATGTATTCTATTTCGCTTATATTTTGTAACTCCCTCACAAACTGTTTAAATCTCCAAGAATCTTATTCGCGTTAGTCGCCTGGAACAACCTACAGAGATATGTTTCAGAACTCAAAAACGTCATACGGCCTATGGTTTAACCTGGGACCATGTAAAAAATATTTGGTCGAGCTAACTTACAAGTCAGTACCTTTTTAAAATTATCTATTAGACATTAATGCATTAGCAATCAGTTGATAAGGAGTCGCCGTAATGAGGACACCGCCTGTCTTTTACGATAATGAATATTCTAGGTATTGTTTACTTAATTTCTCATAGCCAACAAGGAACCATCCATGACAGGATGGAATTTAGTTTTACTAAAATGAAATGTCATGTCTGTCATCCAAAACTCACTGTCAAAGAACATTAAGGTATTTCTGTTTGATATGTTTAACTTTTTTTTCTCTAAGCAGACCTGGCAACGCGTTTATAACAACAACACCAGAACCACCACCAGTGCCTTCCTCGGAGCCTACTTCACCAAGTGGAAGTGGTAGCCCGCCGAATATAAGGAACGAGAGTCCTCCTCGTCGTACACCAGAATGGAATGGAGAGAGTACACCGAGTAGAACACCGAGTAGAGATAGCTCTGCTCAAAACACACCAAGAAATACTCCAACCCAGCAACAGAACCAAAATCAGAATCAGCAGAATGCCAGAAATACACCTCCAGTGTCCTCGACCAGGGAACGTAGAACGCCGAGAAGTAACGACGAGCAGAATGGCAATCAGAATGTGAACAGGACGGAGAGAGTTTCCAATGGCAGTCAAGCTAGACGACCAAGTCGCTCTAATAGAAATCGCAACAGCATAATGGCTGGTAATGAGAGAAGAAGTGAAAATCAACCACCGGATCTGCCACGAGGTTATGGTAAGTATCAATTGAATAATAATAAGACATTCTTAATATCATTAATAACAGGTATTATACACCTGAGATACATTGTAGGCAGTGCTAGTAAACATAAGCTTATCTTGTCTGTTTAGAGATGAGAAAAACACAGCAGGGTCAGGTTTACTTTTATCACGTGCCAACCGGCGCGTCCACGTGGCACGATCCAAGGATACCTAGGGACTTACCGGCTAACGAGCTAGCTAATGAATTAGGGCCGCTTCCTAGTGGATGGGAAATGCGACAGACTCAGAGCGGACGTGTCTATTTTGTGGATCACAATAACAGAACGACACAATTCACTGATCCAAGACTGTCCAGTCAAATAATTAGCAATCTGTTGAAGTAAGTCCTCTGACAATTTATTCGGCATGTATTATAAATTCATTAAGTACGTTCAAGAATCCTGATATAAATGCAAGACACTTGATTTGACAGAAGACAAAGTAATGGCACGACCAATCAAACAGCCGGAAACATCAGTAACACCACGCCTACTAGAACTGAAGCGCCCTGTACAGAAACTACGCCCGCTCCTACGATTCCTTCGAATCCAACGACAAATCCGAATCAATCGAGAACCCGGGTGGAGGGTGCAAGTAATAACAATACACCGACTGGTAAGGACAAAGACGTGCGACAAGAGGAGCCACGTTATGCTTGTAGTGGTGGTCATCTTGCCTTGGCGATTCTTTCTATACCTTTATTTGTACAGCAGAATGAGTTGTAAAGAGTGTGTATCTTGCGCGCGATACTATTTGTAATTCAAGTGGGTGCATCGTCGTGCTACGTTTAAAAATAAGACAAAAGGTTACTTGCTCGTGTGGACGTCGCGCTACGCTTGTTTATGCCTCTATCTTATCATGAGGATATCTCTATCGACACTTCATATCCTGGCCCGTTTTATGTCAGTCTTGATCGTTTATTTTCTTGGGCAAAATGCCTTTTCAATTGGCCAGACTTTTCTTCGTCAATGCACACGGTTGTTAGTCTCTTACGATACTGTATTATATTAATCTCGTAACCTGTAGTTACAATGGATCTTGAATCTCTTTGACTACTTGCATTGCGAACCAGCTTTATGATATTCGAGGTAAGTACGTGTTTTTTTTTAAAAAAGTGTTTCTTTGTCTTTTAGCCGAAAGCACTCCCACTCAGAATGGACAGACTGTCTCGGACCTGCCTAAGGAATTAATGGAGAGTGAATTATTGCCTAAATATAAAAGGGACTTGGTGGCGAAGTTAAAGTGCCTCAGGGCAGAATTAAATGCTCTTCAGCCACAGAGTGGACACTGCAGACTGGAAGTTTCCCGGAATGAGATATTCGAGGTAAGTTTGACCCCTGACTTGTGATAATTAATATCGCAGTCAGAGGCTGTGTCACTTTTGTAATTGTATATCATGAAATTTATGTTGTAGGAGTCATATAGACTGATAATGAAGATGCGCTCTAAAGACATGCGAAAAAGACTCATGGTGAAATTCCGCGGTGAAGAGGGACTTGATTATGGTGGCGTTGCGCGGGAGTGGCTGTATCTCTTATCTCATGAGATGCTGAATCCCCAGTACGGCCTATTTCAGTATTCCAGAGATGACAATTACACACTGCAAATTAATCCTGACTCCGGTATCAATCCGGAACACTTATCCTACTTCCACTTTGCTGGAAGGATCATAGGGATCGCTGTGTTTCATGGACACCATATAGATGGCGGATTTACAACTCCGTTCTATAAGATGTTGCTCAATAAAGCCATTACGCTCAGTGATATAGAGGGTGTGGACCCTGAATTACATAGAAGTCTCACTTGGATGCTGTAAGTAGCTGATAACTGATTCACAGCGATTAGTAAATATTTTTATTAATATTATATCTCTTCAGAGAGAACAGCATAGATGGCGTTCTCGATGCTGCGTTCTCCGTGGAACACAGCAGCTTCGGTGTCCTGAGGAATCACGAGTTGAAACCTGGTGGCAAGGAGATACCCGTCACGGAGGAGAACAAGAGGGAGTACGTACGTCTCTACGTGAACTACCGTTTCATGAGAGGCATAGAGCAGCAGTTCCTGGCCTTGCAAAAGGGCTTCCACGAGTTGATACCGCCCCAGCTACTTAGGCCCTTCGATGAGAGGGAATTGGAGCTGGTTATAGGAGGTCTAGGTACCATCGACATCAACGACTGGAAGATGCACACCAGGCTTAAGCACTGCACTCCGGACACACCCGTTGTCAAATGGTTCTGGCAGATCGTCGAGTCCTACGGCGAAGAAATGCGCGCCAGGCTACTCCAATTCGTTACTGGAAGTTCCAGGGTGCCGCTCCAGGGTTTCAAAGCTTTACAAGGTAAGCCTAGTTTTACCCGTCCATAAAAGTTTACGACTTAATACACCTGTACTGTATTCATCATCAGGATCAACCGGAGCCTCGGGACCGCGTCTTTTCACGATTCATGCCGTTGACGCTCCCAGTGAAAATCTACCCAAAGCTCATACCTGCTTCAACAGAATAGACATCCCGCAAAGTTATCCCAGCTACCAGAAGATGCTGGACAAATTGACACAGGCTGTCGAAGAGACTTGTGGCTTTGCGGTTGAATAGTAGGTACGTGTACAGTTCTGTATGCAGTTAGCCAATCAGTGATATTATACGGCATCTTCAATAATACCTAGAATACATATTAATCCGTTACAATAATTTTATCACTTTTGTCATTTTGTATCTCACAGACCTTCAGTCTCGACAGGATACTGTCGCTAAACAATGAACTGGAATCACATTATTTGGGACACGATGTGATACTAACCAGGTTTTCCTAAAAATCCGCTAGATTATTACCGTGGATGGAATTCGTGCCTTCGGTACGTGCATATCCAAAATTGAAACGAATATTATTATTATCGTACCACATGACGTGGCGTAGAATTCTTTTTTTCTCGAAAATGAGAAACTCGCGAGATTTTGAACGGGTAGTTTGCATAGAGGACAAAGAAACGTAATACTAAAAGCCCGTACAAAGTCGATCCTTTAAAGAGACGTTATCGATTCGATGATCTATACTAGCATAAATCGTGATCGACGAGCAAACCGATCAATTTGCCAATCGATCGGATCTTGTTCGAAGGCGTATAATTTTAAGTTAATGAACACGTTGATATTAGGAACGTTAGCGTAAAAAGGAAGAAGAAAAGAAAACACTGAAATTCATTGATATCGAACGAATACACAAAATGTGAAACACGCATAATGCACCGACAGCACACAAAATCAAAATTCTCGACGAACGAAACATTTCATTTTTTCTTTTCTTTGTGTCAATTCAAAGAAAGTGATGGCAAAGAAAGAAAATTCAAAGAAAAAACTTGTTCTCATTATCATATTTCTCTCATGATAATTCTCCTTCTTCTGCCCTCGTTTCACCCGTTTCATACGTACATAAAATATTATTGTTCTTCTTATTCTCTTTCATTTTTCTCTTTCGTTTCCTTTAAACGCGCGCCACTTGGGCTCGCTCGTCGAGAACTTTTTTGGAAATTCGATTTTACAAAAAATTAACGCTTGCTCGACGTGCACAGTCAATTATCTCTTCATATCAAATCTAAACGATCGCATATTAGAATTTGTAGTAATAATAGTAACAATAATAATAATAATCAAAGGAACCAGGGAATCTTTTCACGTTCCCCTGGTGCATCCAAGAAGACATACGTATGAGCCTGTACGTTGAATAATTGTAAATACATTAGGAAGGAAGAGAAGCTTAATATAATTAAAGAAATGTAGAAGCGAGTAATAAGAAAAATAGGCCTTTGTCAGATGTCGACAGCCGGATAAGAAGAAAGAAAAGAAAAACAGAAAGAAAAAGAAACAATGAAATCCTACGGGAACTGTACGAGCATTAGGTATAATGGTCAGACGTGTATACTAGCTTTAATTTATATTAGTATTTAAGTAAAGAGTCTATTCGAGGATTTATTATTATTATTATTATTATTATTATTATATAAAATAGGATCAATTCGATAAATTTCAATCAATTTCTCTTTGTCTTGGACGATCGCAGAAATTATACGAGAATGTGGAAGACACGCTACCATGCATATACACTCAAACGGGAAACGATTGTGGGATTTATATATATATTTTTTTTATGTATATCTATATAAATATATTATTAATCCCACGTCGCTCTTCGAAATTTAGTAATCCCTCTTGGCACTCTACTGTAAAGATATTTTAATCGCCATTGCAGAATCACGAATGATTTACTAGGTTATTAATTGTTATAGAGCACGTAACTGTGATTGGTATTATTGAGAGAAGGAAGAAAGATAATAAGGAAAGAGATACGTTATTTAGCTGCAGGGATGAGAGAGAGAGAGAGAGAAGCGAAGGATAGCTATAAGTACACGTTTTCCGTGTTGCAGCGAGATTACTGAAATTATTATTATAGTAATTTTATTAATCGTATCGGATTAGCTTTCTTTATCTATCTCTTGCTGCTCTCGTTTCTTCTGAAAATTCATTGCTAGTATTAATTGCGTGCTTTGCTCGTACGTGCAAGTAATACATGTTGCGGATCTAATTTGTCTCGTGTGTTGTCCGAGAGTGAGTCGCAAGTGTCTGGTGTCTTCGGCTACAAAACGAACACAGCCTGGATCACTTGAGCCAGAAACATTAGTAATTTCCATTACATTGCAGAGCCTGGACTCCGTTTTCGTATCAGGCTTGTACGCAGTAAAAGTGCCTTTTGAACGGAGCTGTAGGCGCAGAAACAAAAAGTAAAGATTGAGACGTAATAATGACGTAATAGAGAGCAGGATTTTATTATTTGTCGGAGAGGCGTCGTTCCTTACTGGGTGTGTAAAGCGATTCTTGTTTCTTTCGCTATCGGAAAGGTGTTTAGAAAATATTGAAGGAAGTCTAGCTTCTTTTCGTACTTCCGGTACCACTGGTATCTTCTCAAGTTTATTGGATTGTGCTTGCGAAGAGTAAAATGTCGATGATCGATACTTGGAGTGTAGTGTATACCGATGCTTGATTAATTATTGTAAAACCGGAAGTGATAGGATGAGACGATGAAAATAGTATTTTTCACTGGTTCTTGTTTTAGATGTTAATTAGATCAACTTCATTATTGAGCCGTACCAATTAGTACACAAACGAAATGTCTGCTCATGCACTCATATAAGGAGAGTAAGATCCCATTTCTTTATGTTATCTTTTTTTTTCTTTTTCTTTTTTACTTTTTATTAAGCGCAACGATCGATCAGTGCCACGAGTGGCTCTGTGATATCACCATGTGTTTAGGATAGAGAGAATATATTGATTGTTAATGTTTAGGATCAACGTTGACTTGTTTTATGGACTGAGAATGGAGAAAGGAAATTATATTTGAAATTTAGAGGATGGAATGAAAAAGAGAAGCCGTGCCACTCGTGAGCCACGATTTATCGAAGTGCCCTGAAATGTAATTGTTACGGCCAATACGTTACGCGTAATAAGGATTAAATCACGATTGTAGTGTACAATTATAATTGCAATTTACATTACTGTTACAATTATAATTAATTAATATTATTATTGCCGCTATATTATCGTTGTTATTCATTATTACTACCGTCATTACTCATAACGTTCAGCAAGTAACAAAACAATTTGTACATAATCCTTTTCTTTTGTATTTTGGATGAAATGTATATTTTAATAAAATATCCAAAAGTATTCGCAATATTTTCTGTGTTTTTGTGCGTGTCAATGTTTCCTTCGCCGTACCCAATAAACTTTAATTGTGGTTTGCACTGCATATTAATGTCAAATAATTCAATGAATGAAAGGTCTGTAGAATATGCTAATTAAATTCGTTTATTTTGAAAAATTTTATATAATTTTGTTTCAAAACCGGCTGGATGCTGAGCGTCCCGCCAGTGATTTGAAAAACGTTTCGCGACAAGGGTGCCCTCTAATGGATATTTTTAGAATCGTTATTTATCTGTAATACAAAATAAAAAAGTTGGCAATGCATGGCAATGCTATCTGCTAGTTACTCATAGTTACTGTTGATCGTTCCGGCTACATGCCGCATTGATATTAAACCCATAAAAAAATAATGGCTTTAACGAGGTTGGGTGCATTTACATTACGAGCCGTAAAAGAAAATGGTTCAATATACAGGTACTTTGCGTTATGATATTACTGGATAGACCAAATACTTGTCATTATCTAGAGCATTACACCATTTATAATTTTGTTATGCTTATTTAAACTAATTGTCTATATGATGCACCATGCAAAGTCTAATAGGGTATTATAATTTTGTAGGTATGCGACTCACCATCTGACCTCTCAGAACTTTAGTAGCGCTAAGGATGCAAACAAGGAAGATGATGACAACAATCCTATTCAGTTCTCTACTTCACCAGCTGCATCATGGCAAGCACGAGACACCTTTTCTCCAAATGACAACAGCCCGTGGTTTCAACCTTTTGTGGTCTCTGCATCTCTGTCAGTTTTTCTCTTATATTTTTTAGTACTGCGGGAAGAGAATGATATTGATAGAATGCTTGACAGAGATTTGTACGATCACATTGAGGGTTTGGAGGAACAGCACATTCGTGAGGCACAAGAGTTTGCAAAACAATTAGAAGCAAAACAGGCGAGTTGAGATAAATTGAGTTTTTGTGTAGTGCTCAAGGCAGTGTTATTATCTAGTTCAAATTTTCCTTTTGTGTATGAAAATGTTTGATATACAAAGCAATATCATTTAATTATATTTAACAATAAAATAATATTCAATTTGAAAACAAATTGTTTGGTTCAATTGTAATATTAAACTTTATTTATTCAATTTACAAGGGATACAGTAGTTGACCTGAAAATATATTATTGACTATCGCTGTCCATTCAATAGAAGGATGGTAATGTATGGTGTCAGGAATGCAATGTTTCCAGGTGTCACGCCAGGGCGAAACTACCATTGATACAACCACTGTAGTAGCATCTTTGATTTGTTGTGGATGCATTTTCATATTTATGGAGCCTGAAATTAAGTATTTATGACCATGATACACAGTTATATCAAATAACAAATATGAAAATGACAGATATCAAAACTTACTACTAGTTATTGATGAGCAAAATAGCCATTTGCTAAATGTATACACTGGCATTATTTGAAGGTAGAATCTCATCCTAGTGAGAAATCCTCCGAGGCCAATCATTACCACACGAAGCTATGGAATATTCTTTTTCAGTCTTACAAAATATTGGAATTCTACTAATAAGACTTTCAGGCTCACCGTTGTAAAGACAGCATAGTAAACCCATGTTGTTGGCATTAGAAATAAGAGAATAGTAAAGAGTAACGTCCCTACGAATAATTGATTTGGCTGATATTCACAGGAATCAACTCGTTCTCGTAGAGGATTTTGTTTCTTCCCAAGAAAAAGACGAAAGAGCGCCGTGAGTCCGCGTAATTGGATATTAAATAATCTATAAGAATTCAATAATTGTAAGGAAGTGTATTGAATGTACACAATTAGTTGAATTTAATGGACGTTACCTTGCTGCATAAATGTAAATACAATAACTGTGAAAACTCACAAGAGCCAATAAGTCGGCTGCTATTGATATCTGAAATGTGACGCCCAATCTACCAAATAATAGTAAAACTCTGAATGCAAAGTCCAAGACTGGTTTTGTAAATACAAGAAATGTCCACCACAGGTGTATGTGATATAGAAAGAACTTTCCGAGTATTTCATTGAAGGAATGATTCAGTTTTAGACCAGCTGGTGCACCCATTAGCCAGTTCACTAGTCCTTTGAGAGTCTCTACGACTTTCTGTAGAATTTGACACAGTAAATTATAGTGTTATATCGAAGAAATTTGACAGGCTTACCTCTGCATTATCCAGAAGTATTTGTGACGGAGGCATCTGTCCAATAGCATGTAACAAGAATTTCAAGAGTAATACTCCAAGTAATACGTCAAATGCCATTGCCACCAAATAGTTTCCAGCCTTAAGGTTGAATCTTTTATTGTGCATTACTGTATCCAGCATCCACTGCAAATTTTCTAGCCAAGCATTTAGATGTAATCCAAGAGCAGAAAATTTCAAAACTGGTAGTAATCCATTTGTCACTTTACACAGCATTCGTATTGGATGCAGAAAGACTAACATGATGTAACTTAACATAGTTTCTTGAATATTTGTAAAAGTAGACTTTTTTCTTATTTCATCTTCAACAGATTTTTTTTGGAGTATCTGTTTCAACTCATGAAAATGATCTGGCGGAGTCTTATCCATAAAAAGATCAGCTTCCATCAAAACTAACCGATCATAAATAATCAAAACAGTATGATACTGTGATGGTTCTATCTTTCTTGAATCGACAAATACATTTCTCAAGTAATATCCAGGATTACTAGAGCTCGAACTCTCACAAGTATTCAAAGAGATATTAATCCAATCAGGATACGAGTTATCTCGATACACATTAATATCATCTGCTTCAGAAAGATGACCCATAATATCATTATTAGCACCAGCTATTGAATCAAAACTGTTCCTCCTGAGTTTAACAATAGCATCAGATCTTATTTGTCGAATGCCAATAGCAAAGAACTTCTTGGTTCCACTCCTGGCATCGTAACTGACTTTACCAAAAATGTATCCAGGCTTCTCACTATATAATTGCTCTGGTATGAATACTAACAAGGACTTCATTCTGTGTCAAGAAAAACTTCAATTCGAATTCAGAATTTTGCCTTGACATATATCAGGTACACTTCATAAATACTGGAGCGATAAGCTGATTGAGGTATGATTTCCTACAGATTAAATAGGCAATAGCCAAAAGGAAACGCGCTTGCGTTCCTATGATTAAATTCAAGCACAAGAATGACGAGCCAATAGGAATTCTTTCTCAAGAAGAGAATTATTTTTGCCCCGTGTTTTTGCCACGGCGATGTTGACAGTCGGTCAGCTGTTTCCGATCTACGAATATGTGCTCAGGTTGCTGACATATGTGCGAGGAGGAACCCGGCCAATTGCCCGTAATCGTATTAGCCTCTAAATACAGTGTACTTAACGCGTCTTCGCGTTAAGTTATGAGAAACTAACGAAGGTGGTCGGCTCGCCTTCCAGCAAATAAATTTCCAACGGACGATGTCCAGTGAAGAGCACGAACCGAGCCTGCCAAGAAATGCTGATAATTTGCTCGCGACTCCCGATACAGGAAGCGATAACGAGGCCAAGAGCCAGGGCAGAAGGTTGTCCATAGAAGAAAAACTGGCCAGCAGGATGATCTTCCACGCGAGGGAAATATGCTTCTTCCTTGCCATCGTCTTCACAGCCCTGGCTGCTCTACATACGTCGTGAGTCTCAAGTTGCATCTGTAATATTTTTGGCTTTGTTTTGAAAGATGTACTGTACTGGTTTACTTTATACAGACCTCCAAGAGTCTCTAAACCACCTTCTGCTAAACCATTTTTCAATCAAAGTTCGATGGTACTGGATTTTTATAAAGGACACCTGGGTGCTGTCTTCGAAAGGGGAACCGATGCTGATTTTAGCTTTCTTATGTATTATGCCCCATGGGATGCTGATAGTCAGGCTGTTAGACACGAGTTTGAAACTGTGGCACGGTATTATCATACTCGGGTAAGAAAAGAAGATAACTACAATGTCGCAGTTTAATAATATTTCTTTTGTGTATTTCTTTAGGTGTTTTTTGCTGCAATTAATTGCTGGCATCCTGGCTCCGAGTGTAGAACACAGTATAATAAAATTCAAAGTTACCCGGTGCTAATGGTATATCCTTCAAAGGGTTTGGGCGTGCAGTACAAGGGTATTCGTACAGCACCATATATGATTCGTTTCTTGGATGCATTTATGAATCCAATTCACAGAATAACAAAAAAAGAACAAGTTGCAGATCTCTTGAGTACTTACGATGTGAGTAGGCATAATGTACTTTAAACTAAAAATAATAACTCTTACTATTTATATTTATCTTATAATTCATATTTATCTTATAAATTCAGGCTGTTATAGTAGGTTACTTCAATTTTACTGGAGTAGCTAAAAGTCCCGGTTATAAAGAATTCTATAAAACAGCAATTCGCCATCTCGAGAAAGATCCAAACAGAGAGATTATTTTTGCTGCCATAACAGACCCGGTTACGGCCCAAGCCGATTATGGCGTCACTCAATTTCCATCAGCGACACTCTTCATGTGGAGTGAGTCCAAAGTAAGCACATAATTAGATCTTACATTTCTACAGTATTAAATAAAAGCCAGATAAAACTAACTAAACTCATTCACAGACTTACCTTGAGAGAAACCAATGGTCTTCGGAGAACTTACTGAACTGGATTTCCTTCACATTACTTCAGGCTCCGCTGTGGCTGCAGCCTCCTGGAAGTAAGTCTGTAACATTAGCACCGTACCTGCGTGATGGACCTGCTCTAATTCTCTTCACTCCTAGAAATCCATTACATTCTCAAAATTATAATTACAACTTGGTACGTGCAATGTTACCTCATTAACCATATGCTCAGGACCACCCTAGCTATAAGGAACTCTTCTTTCTACAGATTAAAGAAGTAGGACTTCAGTATTACAACTGTGGCAACAATCCCATGATAGATAATGTCGTTACTCGTCTACAAGAAAATCGGCACAATGCAATAGCTAGACATCGCGAGAAAAGTAAGCGCTGTGAAGAAATTCTCAACGAGACTAAAGTACCTTCGCATATGCCAACCGTCAGCGTGTCCATTCAACAGTGGATCAATGACAGTTGCTGCGCCAATATTGTTATGAACAAGTGTCTATTGTGTAAGAAGAAAATGGTAGATACTATAAAAAATCAAGCGCCTATATGCACCACGACAACAGAACATCGTACACCAATTTGTAAAGAAGCTGATGTATTTAGTGTACCGACACTGGAAGGGGAACAAGAGAAATACGAATTCTGCTGTAACAAGCATCAAGTCACTGATGATATCAAGAATGATTTTTCAGAATCAGACAAGTACGTATCATGCAGTAATTATATAACAAATTAGCGTACTAAAATTTGTTCTTATTTCTATAGTAAAAATTATGAGACCTCCATGCTGACCGGAGAGAGTGATCCACGATCAGCGAATGGCGTGAGACAAACGTTTATTAAAGAAGATTGTCGAAAATTATTAACCGGCAATAATTATCACCCTCCAGTATTCCCAAAGGACTTGCCAGGACATCCTAATATCGATTTAACTGAATTAAGATGCAAAGCTAATAGAACTCTGGTACTAATAGCTATTGATAGTCTTCAGTATCATCACTATGCCGAAGGACTTGGCATAGACATTCTAAAGAAAAAGAATAAGACTGCAGTAGTCATCATAGAATCTTCTGTGAGTCTCGTCTACATGTTTTCAATTTATAATTAACTAAAGCAGGTCATTAATCTGACTGATCTTATTATAGCAAGAGAGTCAGTACGTCATGAAGGAGGATCTTAGTCGATATTCTCTTGTACAATTTATAAACAACTATACAGAAGGTATGCTCCAACGTACTCTACGCTCAGATGCGTCGCGACGCTTCGCACACAAAGCGAGAATAGAATGCGAGCCAAATGACAAGTCTAAAGTCTGTATACCAGAATTAACGACTGAAACGTTTCTAGATACCATTCTAAATCCCACAATGGTAATTATACTTAGAATCATTCCTTAATTAATCTCGTCATTCAATAATCAATTAATCTACTCTCTTGACAGGATGTCGTAGTGATGTATCACTCGCCTTACTGCGCCTTTTGTAGCGCAATAGCTTATGTGTATTTAGTTGTAGCGCATTATCTATCTAATATGGATCACCTTATATTCGTAAGGGTCGACGGCGACAATAACGATCTTCCATGGGAATATACCATGAATCGTTATCCGTCCGTGTTGTTCTTTCCTGCCAGAAGGTAACAAGAATTGTATATCAATATAAGAATCATATATTTATTAAGTTTATACAGTGGTTCTAATAATTTGATAACTTTTCTTTTTTCACAGAAAAGAAGATAGTACAGTATTTCCATTTTCTCTCCCAATAACCATTCCAAATCTATTAAACTTCGTACTGGCTAACCTGGAAGGCGATTCGCACGTGGAAGCGCTAGTCAACGTATGTCACGTAGGAGCTGGTGAACCACCAAGCGATTGCGTAGCTCGTATCCGGTGGCTGTGCCTGGACATTGTCGAGGAGCTTCTTCGAGAGTATAGAAAGCTACGCCGGAAGTTGTCACTCCTGAGTAAAAGAGCTGCGTGTAATAAACGCCGGTCCATACTACTGAAGCTGCAACATATCCGTGACGTGCACCTTATCCTAGGCTCAACTAATGATCTTAGGAAGGACGTGGATAAGGTTAGATTAATACAGGAAAAATACAGGACTTACTACAGGGATCTCATGGCTCTGGATGTGTACAGTGAAGCAATTGAGGATGAGTCGAAGAGAATCGATGAGAAATATATTGTCACCCCAGCTGAAAGTAACACTGCGAAGGACGAGTTGTGATATTTGTTACATTGGTACGACTCTTGTGTTATTTTAAATATTATTTTTGATGTGCTCTTTTCCGATTGGATTGCTATGAGCTTACAGTGCCTGTACAGAATGACTTGTCCACGATTTTTTCCTGAAGCGGAAGTCGATGTCCTTAACGAATCCTATGACCTGTCATTTGAGAAAACAAGGAAAAAGAAACGTCCAAGTGTCCTGTAGACAGGAAATCATCTTTTACCTTTAGAAACAAATGAGATTTGTCTTTGAGATGTATCGACTGTATGCCTGAAACATTCCCCTTATATGCTAGGATATGATAATTTTCTTTGTTTAATATGTAAACAAGATTTTTATTTTTTCTTATAGTCATGCACTCTACTTTTACTTCAGTGCACTTGGTACTTTACTGTCCCAGAGTTTCACGATGATTCGGTATCCTTTACGGATACTAATTTCTGTGAATAAGGAATGAAAGAAAGTTTGCAATTTGAAATATTATATATTTATAAAACTTACGGTGCAGTGGATACTGTAATTTAATTTATCAGCGCCATATTTGCTGCAGAATAGAATCAGCTCAAGGAAAGTACCTTATGACATATCGAGTGTGGTGTATAGTATATTACTATTGTTTTTTCTTCGAACACTTCTTTTATCGAATGAATGGTTTATACTCCTCTCATGGACAAGTAAGAATCTTCTACCAATGAAAATTACTCCAGGACGTGTACGTCCATGAAACACTTCAGACTTCTTATCTCAGGACGAACATTTTCTACAGCGGATGTTTAACCGCTATTTTCTATAAGGGAGTCTATGCCATGTTTGTTCATATTTATCATTGTGAAATCTTTATTGTTTACGGTGCTAGATTGCCAAGAAGATTAATATAAGCGAATCGGTAGTCGCTTATAAAGAATTCGAAAAATTAAATAAAATCCTGACACATCAAGCACTGAAATTCTCATAAAGACTGTCAATCTTATTATTTTTTCTTTGCCTTTTCTTTTCTTTTTAAATACACGGTATACAACACATGTACATTACTTTATCATATTCTGTATAATTTATTTAAAGTGTCTTTCATGGTGAACTTTCTTTTGTGGTATCCCACACGTAGAATTACTAGTTTTCCTGCGTGATTCTTGTAAATTAATGTAAATATTGTTACTGTGTATTATAAGAATAAAGGCGATGCGTTGAAACGAACAGTGTAATTAAAAATAATGATAATGATTCGATGACGTTTAAAATGAAGAAAGTAGGAAACTCGTAAAGTTACAAAAATAATAATGTTTTATAAGAATGATATAAGAGTTTAATTGAGTAGATATTTACAATGCATACGTGAGTTTGTCATAAAATTATGCACTTGATAAGAGAGTCCTCTTATCATGTTAAATTAGAAGATCGTTTCCGTGGATGAGAACTTTCGGCTGTTTCGAGTTCCTTAACTACGGCTTTGTAATCAGCAAGTAATGATTCCTTTGCTTGCTGATTTTCGTTACTGACATTGCAATCTTTGTCCTCGGATTCCGCCTTCTCGTCGACGCATTTAAATACCGGAAGCGTGGCGCTTCTGCTCATTTCCAATTCGTCTCCTGAAAGCGAATTCGAATATAAACACTAAGTTTGATGATATTTAAAGGCCCAGAGAATTATGAGGACCATTTTATACAGACCGTAAAGAATATTAGCCATGCTTGATTCGCTGTTAGCGTGTTTCAACTTTGTAATGTCACTGCCAAGAGATTGAATTCTCTTGAGAATGTTAGGTGACATTCTTAAAAAAAGCAGCTCTTGACTCTTGCCATTAAAGTCTTTTAAGAGCCTCTCGATTCCCTGTTCAATTACAGAAACTGAAATGATTTTGTAAAATAATTTTTAACGAGTTATATTCACCTTAACTGCTGTATAGTCAATCCCTTTGAATCTATCACAGTCTATAACTATTGGCAATTTATCTTTGCCTTCTACTTTGGCTGCTATCATTACTTGTGTACAGAGAAAATCCACTGCTGGATAAAACAGACCAATATCCGGTTTGATTAAAAGATATTTGAACCCCAATTCACTCTGAAGATAAAAAAAAGTAAGTATGAAAATTATATAATTCTTAATTCTTCTAATTAATATACCTTGCATTTAGTCACTTGGATGCTTGGCCTTGCAGACAAATACAGCAGATGCAGAACGTTAACCAGAATTCCTAGAAGCAGTCCAGCTTCCACATTAAATACCAGGCAGACGACGAAGGTTCCCAGGGCGGCCACAGCATCCTTTTCTATGATCGAATATCAGGCATTATCCACGGCGTCGTGTGAATGGGATCTTCATCGTCCTGGATACTCACTGTTTCCTTTCCAAAGACGGCTAAAGATTTTCCAATCAATCATGAAGACAACAGCTCCAATAAGGACAGCAGCAAGAGTAGCACGTGGGATGTAATAAAAATAAGGTGTAAGGAAACTTAGAGCCAATACAATAAGAATGCCTGAATAAAAGAAAAATAAATGAAAATTAAGGAACATAAGGTAAGCTAGTTATTACAATCAGAATAATGATTACCAGAGTATATCCCTGCGAAGGGCGTCGCGACGCCGCTGGCGTTGCTCACGGCGCTCCTGGTGAAGGCGCCGCAAGTTGGCATCGCACCAGCGAAACTTCCAAAGATATTGCACAGACCCAGGGTGAACATTTCTTGCGAAGCATCGACTGTCTTTCCGCTCGCTAAAATATATTAACTTTGAGTTATTTTACATTTTTAATATTTCATAATTTTAAATATTCATTAGTATAAAATAGTTTTACCAAAAGCTTTGGCTATCGCTACATTCGCCAGAACTGCTATCAATGGTACGACTATTATTCCTGTACCCAGATGAGAGACCATCTCGAAGAAGTTGTACGTCTTGTCTTCAACCTGGCTGCTAAAAGGCGGTAACGTAATCCTGGGTAATCCTGATTTGACTTTTCCTGTAATCAAAATTATGCAAAGGATGAGTCGATATCTTTCAGTTATGGAATGGAATTGCGTTTTTATCGAACGCTATGAAAAGTCAAAAACCTGAAAGTATAAATGGAACGTAGCCATTTTGATTTTCAAGATGATATGAGATTAAAGACGTCACCAGGACAATCAGGGCGTTTCTACTAATGGAAAAGAACCATAACGCCTTCTTCAGGAAATTACTGTCAGACCCATTCTTGTCGCCTTTGGAAATTATACAGGCCAGATCTTTGACTTTCTGTGGAACGATATAACGTCGTAAATTTGCATAGTTTTTAGTCATTAAATATGTTTCAGCTTACCCTGGCGAACATGAGAAATATAATACAGACGATCCCGAGTATCGTATCGCCAATACGGACATTTTCAAAATTCTGAAAGAGCTTGATAAAATTGTCAAGTACATTATGCGACTTGTACTTCAAGCCGAGTAGTCCTTGCATCTGCGAAACTATTATGATGATCGAGGTAGCAGAAGTGAAGCCAGAAGTAACTGGCATAGATATAAAGTCTACCAGAAAACCTAAGATCGATTTGAATTAGTATGAAATATTTTTAATTCTCATTTAATTTCATCTACTCACCCAAATTAAGCAAACCCATTGCAAGCTCAATGCATCCTGCTAAGAATGTTAAAAGTAAAACAAAATCTACTGGCATATCTCTAGTGAATTCAATAGTAAGTAAAGCCATTAAGGATGTCGCTCCAATGGAGACTTCCTTGACGGTGCCGAAGACGACATAAATGAACCCACCAAAAAGACAAGAATAGAGACCATACTGAAAATTGGTACATAATTAAAATACACAAATTTCAAACGTTATCTGAATCAATTCTATGAAGTAGAAAACAGGGTAGTACCTGAGCACTGAGACCTGCCAGTGCAGCATAAGCAATACTCTGGGGAATCATAGTCAATCCCAGGGTGATACCAGCAACAAGATCTGAGATTGCCTCAAGTTTCGTGTACCTGGGCATCCATTGCATTATAGAGATGTAATTCTTAATAGATTTCCCTCTAAATTTTCTTCTAGGTTTTTTCTTTACACTTTCATTCTCTTCTTCATCTTCAGTACAGTCAACATTCTCTTGGTACCCATTTTCATTCTCTTTACTTGGTACTTTATCCATTGTACCAAGGAAACTGATTATTCCCTTTCATAAAGTATACAGTTACTGATCAGGTATTCTTTATACACGTAGAAAATAATAAAAGTGAATTTTGGTATTATTACTTACTGTCTTGTATTTTTTTTTAGAACTTCAAAATCATTTGATATGGAGTGCTTGTCAGGAAGCAATACGGAAGACTTGGAATATACTGTTGAAAGCGGTAGGACTGTACTGAAGTTTCAAATAATTGAGGAAAAGTTTGATAACGAAGTTTATTTTTCCACGCAATCTCTTATCATCGATTGTGTATTATCTGCAAAGCTCAGTGTAAACGAGAAGTAACAATAAAAGAGAGAGTTACGCCCTAGAATATTGCAGCTTCTTATATTTTTAACTGTTGACACACTGATAAGCACAGGCATATATTAAAGGATCTATAAGACCTTGAGCTGCCAACTTGGAAGAAGGAACATAATATGTTACGATGCAAACTTAATATTTTTATACTTGCAATGTCGCAGCAGGAAGATTTTTTCACTTGCGAAGGATGTTTGATGTTTGATGAATAAACAAAAATATATCTACTTGCCTTTAATAAATTTTATTTCTTTTTTCCACGGCTTACAGCCTCAGACAATCACACCCAATCATTGTCATTACCATTCTCTATTTTTATTATTTTTCTATTCATGAGCCACCCACCTCGGTGTACGTCATCCTCATCATCATCACCATCAACATCATCATCATTCATGATTCATAAAGGACGTTAAGGAAAGAATTTATTAGATGATCTCTACTTGCGGTAGTTCAGATATTTATAGTGGAAGCATAAATAATCGTAGGATACAGGAAATTTCTTATCAGCCATTATCTGTGAAATAATAATTTACTATCATCTTGGATCCTTGTGCTCGGATATCTAAACAATATCCAAATTAAGATCACTTATGAGTGATAAGACTGAAGAAGAACAATCAATTGTGCGAAAGTAGAAAAATGAAAAGTAAAAAGAAATCTGTGCTCTCTCGAATCTTTCGGTTAATATTCATTTACCCATTTTTTTTTCTATCTTTCTCTTCCAAACACAGAAACGCTCAGGTACGCTCTCATTCATATATTCCCTGACACACGTACTTATTCATTCATTCATTCATTAAGGCGCACATGCGCGTAAATTCTCCAATATGCTTTATAAAAATTTATCAGAAGGGATGACAGGGGTAAAAAGTAAGATTCTCGTTTCTACGACGTTCGTGAAACAGTAGGTGGCGATTATTTTTCAAAATTGATCGTCGATTAGCAGAACGATCAAAGGGGGTTCATGGTATCAGGGAGTAAAGGGACATCTCTTGTTTTAACGCAGCTTCTTATTGATCTGATCGATTTGCTCGTCCAACCTCTGCGAAGTACCACGGAATTTGTTCGGTTCTGGACCAATCATTTGTATCAGCTGCGGTACTTCCTGTCCACTAATTTGCGTGAAACGTGCCAGAGCCTTCATACAAGCATAGAGTTGTTCTTCAGGAGGATTTCCATTGAAATACTGTAGCAAGGCCATTGTCAATTCCACGGCGACGTCATCGAAGACCTAGAAATATAAATGTCTAGATCAGCTTACGTAGCTACGGATACAGATAGTGACTCGCGTCTTCTCCACGTGTATGTTCAACATTAGAGTAATTTGATTTATTTTTTGTTCCCAAAGAACCCTGACCCACATAAAATGACGGTCAGCCCTCTATTCCGGATGTGCGAGGTCACGGCGACGATAATTTAAACTGAGTACTTTGGACAGATACCTTGGAAATGCTGCCTTTTGGTAAAAGTTGCCGGAGCTTTTTGCTCTTGTTCATTTTCTGAAAAAATATCGAATCCCTAGAGAAGTATCGGTTTTGTGTGTTTTACGCGTCCGTTATTGCTCTACGGCCGTTCGTAAAGAGCCAAAGCCACAGCCACGGTAAATAGAGTTCATGCGTTTTTCTCCCTTTCCTTTTTACACTTCTCCACTATTCACCCCGTATCAACTTTCGGTTAGGATAACGTAGACGTGCTGGTGAGAGACAATGTAGAGGAAGAAATGAAGGAGGCGGTGACTCTTTACGTGAGAGTTAGAGCGAGAGCGTGAGTGAGTGTGGGAATTTGATAAAAAGAGAAAGTAAGAGAAGCGGATGTTGATACACTGAAGCCAATAATATCGTCATGATACAGTAGAAGGCAGCACTTCCGTTGGAAGAATCGAAAAGCTCGCGAGAATCTCGACGAGGTCAACGAATGTCGAAGATCTACGAGGAAATAGTCGAGGATGCTGGGATGGATACAGACCACAGTTTTTACCTCCTTGCAGGCAAGATTGTGAATGATAGCTGCGCCACGTTCCTGTAGTTCAGGTTTATCTGATAAGAGGGAGTGTACGGCGACTTTAGTCGTAACCCGGATGTTGCTAATACCCTGGTTCTGATGTTGCCATTCAGAGATGTAGAGAAGCCACTCTGAACTACTCAGATTCTCAAACATATTTGCCATCTGCATTAAGGAAAGAGATTAATTAGTTTCATCTTTAATATCTCTATCACTTCAGCCTCCTTACCAAGAGCGCCAGCGAGAGCTGCTCCTCCAGAGGATGACGATCGATGTCAAATGCGTAGTTCATTATCATGTGTTCACGTCTATCTTGATGCAGTAATAAAATTACGTCATCCTTTAACGCAGCAATTGAGAGTACATTGAGCAATCGTACTCTTACAGCACTGTCCAGGGACTTGTCATACAGCAAACGACCTGTACGTAGAATTAAAAGTTTAGATTTAATTAATATAGATGTACCGGAAGTCTGAGAACTAGAAAAACAAGTATAAGGTAGATGATCGTACCAACGAAATTGAGGAAGTTATCTCCCAGAGCCCAGGAACCTTCATCCTCCAGAACATATTGACGAAGTTCATCGATACTCTTGCGTTCCTCGTCGTTCAACTTTCCATCCAGGAGTCCGACTAGCGCCTCGTACTCGGCCTTTGCATCCACCACGTTCTTAAATACTATAGGAGGATCTCGCTGTCGTTTCTTCTCCTCCAGTTCACGTCTTTCCTCAGCTTCCATCTGCAGGACTCTGTCAGATGGTAGCATCTCCTCGACGGCTCCTGCTACACCGGCCGCTGCATCGCCATTCGATTGAATCTCACTGACTGCACCTGAAAACAGTGCCAAAATCATTAGTCATTCAGATATTTATTTTAGGGAGCACAGTTTTAGATTTTCAATGGGGAGTTTCTTACTTTCCGCCATTTCTACTCGACTGCCGCTTTCGGTACTTCCGCTTCCACTTCCACTAACAACACTTCCACTGGCACCCTTTTCTTTCTTCTCTTTTTTCGTTTTCTTCTTCTTCTTCCTTTCCTTCTTGGCTAACTTTTCGTTGATGACGTTTCTCTTTTCCTCAAGAGCAATTGAATTTAATCTACACAGCAGAAGCAAAAATACATGTCAGATAAAAATTCTTAAGTCCAACTAGAGAACGACAAGAATAAAATTTCCCAGGTCGTACGTACCTTGCTTGTTCTATTTCACTATTGAGAAGTTGATAATCCGGTGACACTTCTCGTCGAATCCTAGCCTCCACGAATCTCTGCCCGACGGTAAATCCCGCGCTGGCAGCGTTGCTCAAGGTTTCAATAAGTGGACCCAAAGCCTGACCGATTGGTCTGCATCAAAGTTAATTCAAGTTTACAAGGTTGTTTAAAAATACAAATACAACACTAAGGAACCTATGCAAATCCATTAACTCACGTCTCTAGTATCTCTTCAGGTAGATCAAGTATGTACTTCGGTATACCCTGGCCAACGAGAAAGCAGCTGACTTCCTCGGAGAAGCAGTTGCAGTTGTGTCTGAAGAGATTGTAGGTACCCGGTCTGAAAAACAAGAACGGTAGAAAGGGTAATGATGAAAATACGATTAAAAATAGAAGGAAAAGAAAAAGGAAAAACGAGATAGGTCACGAATGATAAAATAAGAAGGATTACTCACGCAAATTTCGATGTGCCAAGACCGTTGATGTACTCAAGGAATACGGAGTACGGGAGATACGTCTCGCCGATCTTCTCTACTCTCTGTGGCTCACCCAGTTCAGTTCCTCCCTGAAATTCATCAGCAACGATTGAAGCTATCGCATTTATTCAGAGGTAGTATTTAAAATCGAGACTGGAAAGCCTGCGATTCGATGATGGTCGGACGGTCGGACGAACGTACGACGGAGAACTCTAATTTTGGAGCGGGCAGCAACTTCCTCGTATCGTATCTATTCGGTGGACCACGAATGGCACCGAAATAAACGCGCATCCCTAGACTGGCGATGCGTCCCACCATTGCGTCGGCACTCTCGTTACGCGACGCCGACACGATACAAATGCATATACGTACACGCAAGTGGAATGCACGTAACAAGTAGCAGAGGAATGAAAATTATTATGCGATGACAAATCCGAGGACCAAGAGAGCAGTCTATCTTGGGTACAATTTGCGTCGTTCCATTTCATTTTAAGAACCACATTTAGAATTAGTACCGATCAGACTCATGATTGATCTACGCGACCTGATCGTTATTCTTGTTTATTTATTATTTATATTTATCATTCCTCTTCCTCCTGCTTTTACATTTACATCTGGTACACTCGCGCACTTCACTCCAGGACTTCATGGTGCTTCACGTTGACTGTAATACCGGCACCAGAGAACTGTTCCTGGTGCTTTTCAGTACTTGCACGGTACGGTGCTGATGAGACTCTAGGAGCTGTCAGTTCTTATAGCTGCGATGGTATTAGTAATGGTGGTGGAGGTGGTGACGATGGTTGTGCTAGTATCATTTGGAGTTGGCGAGGATGAGGGATCAGGAGAGCAGAGTGAGAATGAGAGAAAGAGAAAGAAGAAGGAAGCGCAACCCAGCACGGCGGATTACGGTACGGACTTACCGTGAGCTTTCGCCGGTGAAGAGTCTCGCTGCAGGAAAGTATGGGTTCGGGAGAGAGCCGTGAGAGTAGCCTCTAGGCGGCGTTTATTTTTAGTCATCCTCGGACCAAATTTAGTACGGCCACGACCACGGTGTATCGTATAGCCAACGCGCCTACAACTAGATTTCACGATCCTAGCATCAGCGCGAACCACCCTAGAGATTGCGCTCGTAAATCGTGGGAGATCAGGTCAGGACGATGTTGAGTAGTATCTTGCTAAGATAGGTGGTATCGCACATGATCTAGTGCTTCCTGGATTACTTACCGGTCTGACGCTGTGAATACCAGCTGGACCAAAGAAATACTCCCGTCCATAGGCAACCACGGCTGTATGCCATATTCCTTCGATATGACGACCTGGAATAGAATAAATATATCTTTTATGATTTCTCCAGAATCCACTGTCTTATTATTTATCCGCCCTCGACTTCATCCTCAGAGTCTCCATACGTATCTATTATATATATATATATATATATATATATAGCATTTGGAGTTTGTCCCTGAGGATGATGTACAATGTGTTGGAGTTAATGACTATGTAATTAAGGAGTGTCCTTGCTGGTCAAGGACTCCAATAGATCATCGTCACGTCAGGATTAGGGATCGACCTAGTTTCCTTGGCGGAAATAGCAAACTGGATGCGGGGAGTGACCCCTTTTGAATGCAGCATGCGAGAGGGAGGTGCTGCGGATATCTCGGGAGAAATAACTCTAGGCTTCTGCTCCTAAGCTGCTCCGGTATATTTATCTCGTATGACCGAAAGAAGGGTCACGGACCCCGAGGACATTTGTCTCTCCATTTCTATCAGAATCCTCGCTCAAGATATTCCATTAGTTTTCGGCAAGGTGAAACCGAGAAACGGCGGAATAACTGAAGTTGCTCCGAAATAAACTTCCTTTGTCTTTCCGTTCTGCAAGCCTTGAGCGTGCCTGTGGCCTTTAAAACTCGTGACTTCTACGCAGTTTTCAGCGAATTCCGCAATCATTGATGCCAAACACGCCCCCTCCTTTTTCTCTTTGTAGATCAGCGAAATCGTCGACGCTTTGGATGACTTGACTCCACTCGGATTTCTTCTGTCTTCTCTCTCTTTTTATCCTCTCGTTAATTGCTTTATCCCATCTTCGCTCCCAGCTTCTTCCTTCCTCTCGATTACAGTATATATAGGTCTGCATGAAATTTTGCAGCAAGTTAATTAGAAATTTTAAACTTCCTCACCTATAAGAATTTGTAGCATTGCAGAACCCATGCCCTTGGTCAGATCGTAAACGTAAAGCTCTACAGATGTAGACATCTCGTCGGCGTCCTCCATGCTGCTGTCAACCTGTTTGAAAAATAGAAAAAGAATTATATTTAATTTTTACACCGCTTTAATCTGGTATTTCATTTTTATTTTTGTTGTCGTTAATACAAATAGCATAAGGGACAGTTTGAGAGTTTAGGAAATGTTAAAAGTCGTTATTAGTTGACATCCCGTACCACAAACTACGTTAGTCAACAAGAACCAGTAACAGCTTCTGTATATTTTTATTGAAGAGTACTGTGACGTATTACATCAAGCAAGAATTCTCATGATGACGATTAAATATCGCGCGCTAGCCAACGATTAACCGAATCAGCCCGATTCCTAAAATTAATCTCGAGATGGAGCTTTGCCAGTTAACTTCGTAGCGAAGTGAATCTTTGGAAAATATTTTCGAATCGCGCCAGGTGATCGCATGCCACAATGATGATCCCATGATCGATTCGTTAGCTTCAACAACACGGCCAAAAAGTCCGCCTTGTTTTCATACATGAACGAAAACTTCTGTTCCCATGAAAATCCCTAAATCTTCAAATACAATCGAGCGACAATGAAATCGTAAAATTACAATCAATTTTCAAACAGTCACACGGACTCCTCCCTCGAGTAGAAGATAATGTCACTCCAGTATCGCTATTAAAAAAGTGACTGACGCGTAATGATAAAATGACAGAAATCCTAACCAAACTCAAAAATGCATAACACAGTAGAAGAAGCCAAAATCACGTACCTTGACGCTGTGTCATTCGCGAGAGGATGATGAAGAGGATACAATGGCGATCGGCAACAGGTGGAGTTGTGTGTACAAGAAGCGCGTCGCTTTAATACTATATATCTTCCAATAGAAAAGACAGATGACTCGCGATATAAGCGAGTATAAAATCAAAGTCGATGACTGATCGATAAGAGCCTAAACGTACGTAATGCAATTGCACTGGAGATCTAATTCTTCTGATGATTACAATAGTTAGACTTGGTATGCTTATAAGTGCTAACTGATCTGACTGACTAGATTTGCTAACAGTTGATACCAGTTGCTGGCTAACGGCTAGCAAATGCAATGATCGCCGAAATTCTGAGACGACCTGGCGTGTAGGCGCGCGGGCGCTGTTCGTCGTTCTCGCCAGGAAGAAACGGTAAAGAGGTAAGAGGGTCATTGTGCGAAGGCAGCGCTACAGCGGCAATCCTACCCTTCCTGGTGCTACCATATTTCCGGAGAAATAAAAACCCAGTGGACGTTACCTGCCCGTTCGCCAAGTCGCATGCATTCATATGCGTCTGCGCGATATTCTTGGCTTTAATTTATCCAACGGCCTACCTAATCGTTCAATTTAACTCCTTGTCTAAGAATAGACACGAATGCTCTCGCCACTGCAAATTCCAGACAGTTTACATAGGATTATGTACCCCTGCAATTCCACGGAGTTGCATATAAACGTAAACTGTATGTACATAAAGCAGAAGTGGATGAAATTCAGATGAATAACGATTAATGCTCACTTCCGATCAGTCTTACAATCTTCAAAATTACGCGCGGCTGGAACAAAGGTAATTTCCATTGTTGTTCAAGGATAATAAAATGGGGTTTTGGCTGGATTTCTATAACGCCTGAGGTACCGCAACCCTCTTGTCAGGAAGTTTAATTCTATAGATATAGAACAGTGATTGTCGTCATTGCGTCGGAAAGCTACGTCAGATCTGGCTTAGGCAGCAGTGAAGAAGTGTAGAATATAAAAAGGTGGATTACGAGGGATTATGAACGAGAGGATTGGATTGTTAATGTGAGAGACGTTCGTCAATGATTCGCATTGTGTTTAAAGTAGCGTTAATTAAGTTTGGACTATGGCCATTTTGACGCTGTGATTAAATGCTTGCGAAAACCGGCTGTTATATATTCTACTACTCACTGTTTTGGCGTTGCTCACAGGTTACAGGCTGAAGCTTGACTCGACAATTTTCTTGCGTGACGCTAGGGATTTTCATGGTATCGTGTTGAAGCAGGCAGGGTGGACAGCCGATTAAACAGCTGATGCTCCACGGACACCGGCGAAATGTCAAGATCCAGACAAATCGTGAGTAAATCGAACCTGTGATTACTTACCCTTATGTTTCTTTATGTAAAGACACTTTTTTCGGTCGTTTAGACGATCTTCTCTCTTATTTTGTTATGGATTTATCTCAGAGCGAGCGGCACTAGCGTTTCTGTCGACTCACGCGTCACCCCTCCAGTAACCATGGTTGCTGAACTTGTAACGTACCTGCTAGCTACTCTAAGCTCCGAATTATCAACAATCGCTTCTTCTGCTGCTCGTACTTTTTTAGACAATTGTATTTCCTTTGGATATATTCAATTGTGTTTTGCATAATTTATTTTTCAGATTTACATAATTTTTTAATTCATTGCAGACTCTACGCGTGCAGTCGCCAGAGGGAACAAAACGCTTGGACGTCAGTCCCTCTGATACAGTTTCTGGCCTCTATGAAAAAGTTTGTATTAAAGGGTGTTATTTAATTATTCGAGAAATTGTTTTTATAGTATGTTTGTATGGATGATTCAATCATTAATAGTCGGGTGGGATAAGGGAAAATAATACAAGGCCTTGTTACGAATGTTTCAGGTTTACGAAGCCTTTGATCTCAGCAGCTTCGGCTTTGGTCTTTTTAAACAAAGAAATCGTAGAGATGAGATTATCTCGTCTAGAGCTAAAACAGTTACAGATGTTGGATTATCTCATGGTGATATGGTATATCTTGTTCCACTGGATGGAAATTTACGCTGGGATGCACCCTCTACCAGTGGTGCCTCCTCCAATGCTTCCTTAGGTATTGAGATCATAATAAGTAATTACCTAGAGTATACAAGCAACCCAGTCTATAATTTATTCTATCGGTGTTCAATATATTATGTAAAGGAGAATCTACTTCGATGGAAGTTGTACCGAGCACTAGCCAAGGATCTCAAGGGCAATTACCCATATCGGCTTTTCGCTCATCTTCAAACGTTGTCGAGGACGATGTAGATCAGCAACTGTGGAAACTAGATGGTCAAATTCAACGAAAACGTGATGATAAATTCTGTCGACATGGCTCCAATGCATGCTGTGTCCATTGTTCCCCACTGGAACCTTTCGATGAGGCTTACCTTAAGGATCAGACTATCAAGCACCTCTCGTTTCATTCATATCTCAGGAAACTCACTGCCGGAGTGGATAGGTGAGTTCCTGAACGAGATTTCTCGTTAAGTCTCTGCTTGGTACCTACGGTGGATCACGTATTTGTCGCAGAGGAAAGTTCCTACAATTAGACGACATAAGCTGCCGCATAAAGACAGGCTGCAAAGATCATCCTCCTTGGCCACGTGGAATCTGTAGCAAGTGTCAACCCAACGCCATCACCCTGAACAGACAACCTTATCGTCACGTCGACAACGTCGTCTTCGAGAATGCCAGTCTGGTTGAACGTTTCTTGAACTATTGGCGCAACACCGGCCACCAGCGTATCGGTTATCTCTATGGTAGATATGAGATACACTCAGATGTACCTCTAGGTATTAGAGCGGTGGTTTCTGCCATATACGAGCCTCCCCAGGTACACGATTAAGCTCTCCACAACGAACAACAATCATTAAACACAAAGAAACTAACAAAATCTAATCTCTTTCAGGAAAGTACAAGGGACACTGTCGTCCTATTACAGGACGACAAGGAAGCTCTGGTGGATGAATTAGCCAGGTCCCTGGACATACGCAGAGTCGGTTGGATATTCACTGACCTCATCGCCGATGACGTCAAGAAGGGCACTGTACGCATACAGTATATTTTTCATCATCACTTTAGTACACCCTCGTTAACGTAAATCAATACAATTTTTTTTTTATTAGGTTAAACACGTTAGGAATATAGAGAGTCATTTCCTATCCGCACAAGAATGCATCATGGCCGGACACTTTCAAAATCAACATCCAAACCCCTGCCGTTTCTCACCCAGCGGTTTCTTCGGCTCGAAATTCGTTACCGTCTGTGTTACCGGTAAGTCAGAATTACATTAAATAATAAATGTTATTATATTATTCCTCAAACTGACTCCATTATAACTGTATGCCTACCATTACAGGGGACGACAAGAATCAAGTACACATGGAGGGCTACCAGGTATCTAACCAGTGCATGGTACTAGTCCGGGACGGTTGCCTGGTACCGACTAAGGATGCGCCAGAGCTTGGTTACGTGATCGAATCCAGCGACAAGCAATACGTCCCCGACGTCTACTACAAGGTGAGTCAGTAACTAAAAATATTGCAAAGCACGCAGTACGCATGCAGATATATAAAAATCATTATTGACTATAAACATACAGTCAAGGGATTACGTGAATGAATAACGTATTAATATTTTTGGGAAAACATATTAATAACTCTTTTTTAAGTTCGACGATTTATTTATTAAACGTAGAGCAGTATGTCGGATAGCGATCACAAACGCAAGCTTCTATAACCTCTCTCTCTCTCGTCTTGTCTCTTCTTTTTAAAATATATATTTCTCGTCGAGTAATACATCTAGAGGCACACTGCTCGCATCGGAATCGTTATTGCACAGTGCAAACATAACAGCGACTCTATCATTTATAGTAATCGGTACACCGTCATTATGACTTTGTCTCTTATACTTTTATCTTTCATTACTCTCGTTTTTTAACTGGTAAAACTTAAATGTTGTCGACTGGTTTCGCTGAAATTCATCGTAAATTCACTTATTGGTATCTATCGACGTGTCTCTATAACGTTCTTAATATATAATGATTAGGATTTACGGGATGACTTATATATATAACGCTACGACGATATTACATTATCGTTTATGCATCGATGCAGTCTTTACTGCTGCATCAAGGAATGATATATACGTCATTTCATTCGACTCTCGCTTCCTTCGTCTAAAAATCATTCGTTTCCGTTATTGTAAGTCGTCGAGACGCTCGTTATCGTTATCGCATTTTAGGCCATGGACGCATCTCACACACTGATCTAACTTAAATTATAGATTTATAAAGGACGCACCAGTCGATTTCTACCGCCATTGACAATATATACGTCCCTCGTTTCTTTATATTTAACTTGTACACCTGATTTTGTTTTGTCTGTATTCGTTTACGTTTAATTTATTATCTTTTTTTTAGTCGCGTTATCGTATTTTTATCGTTTTTTTTTTTCGCTAACTGCTTGATATCGACGCTCGTGTTCGTAAACAAAATATACTATGCTATCGTATTCATTGAAACAAGGCTATTTGCGAAGAATAGAAAAAAAATGGAGGATCGATTGATTTTCTTAAGGATAACGTGGGTTATGCAGATTGGCGATTATTAATGGCGGAAACTTGCTTCTACCGATAGACGCCTGGCGTCTACTACAGACGGAAATGTACGTCGGCTAACTACGATTCGTGTCAATATAACATTATCGATTCCCGGGCAATAGGAAAATATCGATTTCTTATTTAAATGCGTTCGATTTTTAAAAATAGAGTCAACCATCTTTAGATTCTATCATTAATAGTAACGGGTAATTAAGTTGTGACTCAACGCGTACTGAATGTATACACAGGATACGTACAACGTATCTTCTATACGGTTCTAGAAGGTGGTGCGCGTCGTGACGATACTCTCTTCTTTCGCTCTTTTTCTCTCTCTCTCTCTCTCTCTCTCTCTCTCTTTCTCGCGTTCACTGTCATTCTCACTCTCACTCTTATTCTTTTCATTAGCCTTAATCCTCTCTCGCTCTTCTTGTCAATATCTTAAAGGAATATTCGGCCTGCGCTCTCTTTTTATCTTATGTAACATGCAAACCACCCTGGTGCGCGCGTCTACAACAGGGAACAGAGAGACGCATGCAGCGGACACAGGAAGTGGTAACCGCGTAGTAGCCAAACAGGAAAAGGCGTAGAATGATACATCTTAAGGATGAGATTATATGGATAATCGGTGGAAGTACGATGCGCGTAGGACTAAAGGACCAGGAGGCTAAAGCTTGCCGCATTTCGTGATAAGGATGGTCTTGGTCGGTTTACCGGCTTGGTCACCAAAGGTCGAGATCTTCTCGACCAAGTCCAAGCCCTCGACAACGTGACCGAAGATCCCTGTAAAACCGCGCATCTCCTGGAGTATTATACGAAATTGGGATCCAACCATGCCGAGGTTGTCGTGGCGCTTCTGGGTTCGTCGCATTCCCACTGCGCCTCGGACAGCCGGGAACTTCGTATCGTCCGGCATGAAGTATCCATCCTCGTATATGCTTCGGCCACCCCGGCCATTATTCAGCTCGAAGTCGCCTGTTATTACTGACTCACCTTCCCAGCATTGGAATATCGTACAGCCCTTGTATCCCACGCCAACTTCGCCCGTCGCCAGGACACTGAAGTTCTTCGCCATCTTCGGTGCTACGTCTGGCCTCACTTCGATGACGATGCGACCCTGAGGCGAGCCATTTACCTCCACGTTGAAGTAGTACAGTGGATAAGGATTGGAAGGTCCTCGCATAGCTGTTGGATGTACTGCAGTGAGATTCCCAGCAACAACACCATTGCCAGTACTACCAACGGCACCAGGGACAACGCTTCCTGGTGGACACACCACGACGCTGTTGCCAGAAGCATTGTTCTCGCAGTTGATGAAACCCGGTTGCTGCTGTGGATGAAGATTCAGAATAGAGTTCGGTGGTGGTGGCGGTATTGGTTTCATGGATGGAGAACCACATGATACCAGAAGGTGTTGGTGCTGCTGCGGCGTAGATGGCGCAACTGGCCTCTGTTGCTGTTGCTGAGGAAGTGGTGGTGGCGGTGGTACAGATTGCTGCTGCACCTGGTGAAGGTGTATAACAGACGGCGAGGCAGTGGCTGTGGCCGTGGTCGGCGGTGGTGGTGGAGGTGGTGGTGGCATCATTCCTGGTCCTCCTGGGGCTGCTGTGCCAGAATGATACTCAATGGAACCATTTTGCATGTGCTGCTTGCTTACGACGTGCCTCGAGTACAGCTGGGACATGCAATAGTTGGCAAGGAACAATATGGGGTTATGAGAGGCGGCGAGATGATGCGGCAACCTCGTTGCACTTCCTGGTATCGTCTGAGGTGCAACAGACTCCCCAGTATGTATCCCGGCAAGCGCCTGCTTCAGGAGGGCAAAATCGAATACCACTCCAGAGTTTCCAATCAAGTCATCAAGTTGACACTGAAGCATCATCTCCTGATACTTGTTCTGGAGTCTCTGCTTCTCGAGGACGAGCTGGGAGTGAAGGTTGCACATGTCATCCGGACTGTCCATCATATGAAGTGTAGCCTTAGCTTTGCCAAGAGTCTCCCGCGCTTCCGTTATTTCCGGAAAGTGACTCCAGCCATTCTGCAAGTCTGTCTCGACGTGGGTCTTCAGGGTAACGCAGGCTTCTAGTACCTTGATGAGGAACTCCCTCTGTTGCATCGCCAACCTCTGTATCTCTGCCGATAGCTTCCCCACTGCTACCAACTCCAATTGGACCTATTTATATTTCAATAATTCTACCTTTACACGACAGTTCCTGCTAACAATTTAACGATATATCATACAACAGTAATACTCACATCGGATATGAGTTGATCTTTGGCATCTGTCTGAGATTTGATCTGATGAGCCGGATGTTCCTGAGGTGTAGCGCATGCTCGGCAGAGCGTCGTACAGCACGTTCCACACCACAAGGCCAAAGGCATTCCATGCGTATGACAATTTTCACTCTGCAAATCATCCAATAGGATTGTCCTTAGACAAATCCACCTCTATCCTAACAACCTGTTGATTAACGATCTAACAGACATCTTTGTGCAATTTTAAATATCCTGAACTTCCACCTGGTACAGATAACTACGACCCTCATTATCATCATACACTTTGATCGCCAGGAACTCAAAGAACGCATCTTCCTCCAATTCAAGAGGGCAGCTATCTGGCTGACCTTAAGAAGGTGATCCTATTAGTAGGAAAAGCTTTGTCGCTATGGCTTCGCGCTTGCACTGCATTTCCCAGGGCGAAGCGCACCTCTACCCTCGCCACACCCCTGCATCCTCATAAGAACGTACATACGAGCTATACGTTCCCTAAAAGACATTGATCCACCAGGAACATAGGTACATGTATATGTATTATATACCTTCCGTTCCTTGTCGACGGGGTGTTTTGCGCTCGCGTTGTTCTTCAGGTGAGAGAAGTTGCTGGCCAGGGCCAGCAGCGGTGAATGCGTCGGCAGAGCATCTGGTCCTTGGTCGCCAAGATCAGTTCGCTTCCAACAATGAGCGCAGAAGAGATCTCGTCCCTTTAATAAATTCTTTTCGATGCAGCGCAGGCAGAAGTAGTGCTTGCAGCTCAGATACTTGGGGCACTGCTCTGCATCGTTGTACTTTTGCTTGCAGAAACTGCATAACGTCAGCTCCTCCAAATCCGTTAGCACGTTTGGATCCAGCATCTGCAAATTTTCTTTTATAACCTCTTTCTCTCTCTCTCTCTCTTTCTCACTTTGATATTCATTATATATACTTTGTACGCTCTATATAAATTATCCTTGAGCTCGTTGATAAAGTACGAATTCTGTCTTAAGATCAGTCGTTATATTAACGATATATGCCACAGGAAGATTAAAATCAAAAACACAGATTGACCTCGTGTCCATTAATAAGGGCTGATCTTGACAAAGTAAAGTGCCAGTCAAGTTCAAGTTCAACAATTAACAAGCTCCTTTTACGGACGTAATATATTGTAAGAAGAAACCTATTTTTTTTTGTCATATGCTTAAAATTTTGGAAAAGTTGTATCATATATTTTCGTTGATTCTGACTGTCTCTTGAGCAATTCTTAATAAATGTTCACGTGCTCGGTATTTCCGCAAATGATTCCATTCAATTATAAAAATGATTCACGTTGAACATCATGTTCAGCGACCAAAGGCGCGTGCGCTAAGAAATCCCGCCAAAAGTAAGAGTAGGACAGACAAGCAGCCCAAAAGGTTAAGGAATGCTGTATCGATAAAGGAGAATGCCATAAAAGAATAAGATAGACTGACAAAGAGATAAAACGATAACCAAATCGTATAAAGCTACTGAGTCAATAGGAATAAAAATTACGAGCACGAAAAGGCAGGAGTGGATAAAGATGCTGTTACTAGACTGGATTGTTGCATGACCTCGGTTGGCTTATCAGTTGGCCATGCAATAAGAGATGACTGGACGTGTAACAAGACTAAATAATACAAATTCTAATCACTATTTAATTAATATTCCAGAGTATCGAATTACATGCGAGACCAAAGAAATCACGGAAAACTTTCCGTCTGCGTTTACGTAAAATTTAACATCCTTCCTTTCGTATCACCTCGCCAGCCTTTTCTCTCATCTCATTCGTTTCTACGTTAAACGCGCGCGCAACACTTCTCACGTATGTATATTCTCTTCTCTCTTTGTCGGTCCACCATCGTGAGAAATTATCACGTATATTATCGGTAGAGTTCGGCGTCGACAATGACAACGGGGACAAGTAAAAACGTACAGTGCCAAGGGACTGACCAAGAGAGGACGATTACGAGCATATCACAAATAATTATTAACGAGACAATAAATATTCATTATTCGTACCGTGAACTGCGTTTAACGTATGTCGTTACGAAGATCCTTGTTCTTCCTATGCGTTAATACCGGTACGATAAGAATGATATCCTATATATACGCGATGCCCTTACGAAGTGGCTGTCCTCGGTTTAATTTACATTACGGAGGGAAAATGTTATTAACGTCGCGCTGCTTTACGATTGTACGCGGGAATCCCTTTTTTCTCTTGGTTTTTCCTATTACTTTGTACTATACACCGTTGTGTTTACGTTTATCGAACGTGGTTACGGATAACATAACGACGGTACGCCGGTATCGCGGCGTTACTTTAGCCTCAGCTCGTGCAAACGTTTTGCCACATCATGATGTTTGGTTCACTAAACTAACCACTAGCATGGCGGCGAGGACCGAACGTCCGACCGAGCAACGACACAATCACACCGACGGCGCGCGCTACTCGCTACGCTGTTGCTCTCCTCCCCTTTGCTTGCTTCTCTTATCTTGCCTTTAATGTCTCTTCATCGTTTTCTTGGTCTGCGCATCAGACTCTCTCACTCTGGATACGTACGCCTGGCTGGCGGGCCAATCGAGGTTGCAGTACGCATGCGCAGTAGGAGTGACGTTATGAGTGTAGAGGCGCCACCGGTTAGGTGTTTGAGAAACTCGTAGCCATCTGGTGGAAATCTTGAGAAGAAGAGAACGGGCGCGTTTTATGACTTAGGATTAAATGGATTGAGGAAATTTATGGTTTGTTTGAGGTATTTTTCTTCGTCTGTTTCAGGAAAAGGATAACTATGGTAACGAAGTTTCGAGATTGGCACGGCCATTACCTGTGGAATATCTACTTGTGGATGTACCTGCTTCCACGCCACTCACACCGCAATTCACTTTTTATGCTAGCGATGAGATTACTCCCTTTCCTGTTGAGAATAGGTAACTTGTTGATGATCGCTTTTGGTTTATGCTGCAAGAGTTATTGGTATATTGATGATTTTTATGGGTTTCAGGATGGTCGATGGACAGGTTCAAGTTTTTAGTTCTCTTTGCACCTATATGCAGCAGTTCAGTCCTGATCAATTTCTTGAGGCAATGTCAGATTTTCATCTACTGCTTTTTATCGCTACTATGGATATGCTGCCCATGAAGGTTTGTATTTTCAATCAATGAAAGTTTCTCATATTATTACTATTATTCTTCGTTACTTTTTTAACGTTTCTTTGGAATTTTATCTTTTAGGATCACATGGCGCCATTGTTAGAAGCCATTCGCATACGCAACAAAGAAAAGGCTCTAGAGTGGGCGCGCTCAGAACATTGGGCTACTGTTGAGCAGCTAATATTCGCAACGACGGCGACATCGCCACGTTCGTCGCGTACACCAGGCGTTGCATTTGCCATGGGCTCTGGTCTTCCTTCTAGTAATGGCGGCTCCTCAAGTGGATCCGTTTCTTCGTCGGCCGCCGGCGGAAGCGGAAACGTCGGTGTTGGCGCTGGCCAATCAGTAGTTAATACGGCTGCTGAACAGTCGCTCTGGACCTGTCCACACTGCACGTTTCTCAATCCCGCGGATCTGGCCTCTTGCGAAATGTGCAATTTGCCGAGGTATCTTTGACCTATACTGTGATTTTATAATCCAATCACATGTTGTCATCAACTGTTAAGGTTTGATATATAGACGCTGTCGATTCTTTTTTACCATATCTTTCGGATAGACATGACTATAAAAAAGAGAAGCGAATTTATTTTCCAAGGCTTAGATTTTGTATTTGCTTCAATTACTACTGTCAAATTCCACAAAATATGTTCTCATATAATAGGAGAGTGACATTTATTCTTTTTATCTGGAAATCTATTTTTTTAATGCGCGATCGTGTGAATATACGACTGTGCTTTATATGGAACTATTTGTCCTTGTACTGATTCTTCTAAAAATGTTTTTCTTTGTAATAATTATAATTTTTTTGCTTGCAGGATTTGATGTATGCTGTGACACCGCGAAAATGACAATTGTTTTCTACTTTTGGCCTTATTTATGAATAAATAAAACTGTCTGGTCAATTGTTAAATTTTTTTACTCGAAAATATACTTTAGACGATGTTTAAAAGCAGGCAATATCGCCACAAGGTTTAGATGCCTATCGCTGAGGTTGATGGTGTTTCACAACAATGGCATTATTCAGAGCGAGTGATTGTCAAATTTTATGTATGCATATTGCGTTGCTTTTGAAACCAATTTGTCCCCGTGCGTCGTGTCACTGCCGAATTAAAAATACCCGCATTCAAAGAAGGAAAAAGGATATAATGCCAAACGTAACCAGGAGGCGTATCTGCCGTCCACAACATTCTGTCTTCACAAGGAATGCTGTCATCTTGTGAGAAAACTCCACGATATGAAAAATAATGAATAAACATAGTCAACTAATTGGTATTCAATTAATTCATATGAAAGATATCCTACCATATTCTTTAACTTAATATTGCCTTCGTGTAGTTAATAATTCTTGTGCAAGACTAAAGAGATAATGTAGAGCGAAACAATATTACAAAATACTCTATTTATTCATTAAATCCACTTATCTAACAGTAACATAAGGATCCAAATAACACTGTTATCCAATACGCATGGCTAAAAAAGAGTAGACATATGTTTCTAATGTTTCGCACTCCAGTAATAATGTCAGTCAACTCCAGCATCTTCAATTTTTAACAGTCTCGTATGCATTCCAGTTAACCAGACATTGATGTCAAGGTCAAACAGTAATACTTCAATGCGATGCAAAATCCTTAGTAGAAATCCTGCTCACTAGTGAGTCCACCAAATTAGACACTGTCAATTCAGTATCCTCGATTTTGTAGGTTTTTCGTACAAGCGTAAGATCCGTATAATCTTTTAGTTTGTCAATGGAAACTTGTTGTCCCTTGATACTATCAACGACACTCTGGACAGCGGATTCCTTATCGTCCGGACCATGAATCACTGCGACGAGGACATTCCTTTCGGCGTCGTCAATGCCAAACTTGATCAATGATTGGGTTATGTTTTTCGATAGGGAAAGATCAAACAGGATTTCTGTAAATACAGTTTTTGTAGTGAGTCGCGAATGCGTTTCTTTGAGTACAGCCTTATTGGCAGCCACTACGACCTGAAAAGGATCGACTATCAAGCTTGCTTTTAAAACACAGCAACGTAGTTCTCCATTTATCAACTTCGCTCTTATATCCCCGGCATTTTCAACGTCAGTAAACAGCAGGAGGGTAAGATGCTTCTCTGTTGTGTCGTCTAATTTAATTGTGTACTCGCCCATGTCTTCTAGCTTGAAATAACTGGTGTGTATTTGCAAGTTTTATTTAAGAAATCACTGAATAATATATATAACTAAGGTACGACTCATAGACACTGACTTGACCGCAAAGAGGTTATGTTTCCTTCTTCTTTTTCCTTATTGGCCTAATTCCCCCTATAATGGGAATCATGTGCCAGAAGGTTATGTTTTGCAACGCTAAGGGCGGCCATTTTTGACGAAACAAAAGAGTATTCTAAAACTCACTGACAGTACTACGAGTAGCGTCGTGTCTCTGTTTACCTGCATGCAATTGAGTGAGACACAATCATACCTGTTTAGAATACACCCTTAAGCTAGGCAACATTAAATTCAATTATTACTCATTTTAGGTCGTTGGAATGTGTTTGAGAACGAAGAAAAATATAATAAATATATTTATAAACAAATACAATAAATTATTAAAAATGGCGTATCAAGAGAGGAGAATGTATGATTGATGAGGGCACTTGATTAATTGTGGATTGATCAAATATCAAAGTAATATGCTACACGAATAAAGTGTAGCACATTGAGAATAAGTCTCTTGTTTCCCCAGAGCTTGAATAAACGCTCGTACAACATTTTCTTTCTGTGTTCTACCCTGGGATTGAGATTCGTCCTTGTCAAAACGTTCAGCTTGCACGAGGAGGTAGTTCTTGAGCTTCTGTGGTAGACTGAACATGGCAGAAGTGCTAGCAAGATAGGAACCAAAATCACAAGCCATTTTACTGGGACAGTCACGCAGTTCGGGGATGTCGTCCGTCCAGGAAGTGCCATTCGTATCCTGAGAAGTCAGATAATCCGTAACGTAGGATTGCCAGTTCCAGAAATTTGTGGAATTATCCAACGTGGCTTCTCGACTCTTTTCCACAATTGCATGAGCTGTTCCTATGTTAGAAGATATAGTGGGCAGGAAAACGCGGAGCAGGAACGGTACAACGAAAAAGAGTTTCAGGAGTATCTTGACAATCTTGATGAATTTGAGGATCTTCAATGGGATGATAAAGAGCTTGAACAGGATAGCAGGTATGACGAAAATAAGACTGCTGCCAAGGCCTATCTGAAAGATTTGCCATAAATTTGAGCCTAGATTGGAGAACAATGTAAACAAGGAGGAGGAAGGACCCTGGGAATATGTGGTGACGGGTCTGAGGATGACGGTATTTCCTGGTTGAGATTGCGGATAATAACCTCCTAGTGGTGGAGATGGTAGTGGTGGAGATGGTAGTGGCGTTAGAGGAGGTCGGAAGGGAGGTCTGTTAGGAGGAGGCCAAAAGGGTCCACCGCCATTGCCGGCTCCGTTGTTGTTACTTGAGTAGAAGTACCCCGTGTCGTCATAATTCCGAAAATCGTTGTTATAGTTTTCTGACGAGGTGCTGCTATAATTTTCTGTACCGTATTGTCCGCGTTGTGAATGACCTATAGGGTTAGAATTACTTAGCAAAGCTGTGTAATTAGCGTGTGGGAATTACTACAAATCAGGATCTCATATACAAACCTCCATAACTTTCCTGTCCACTAGGTGCTGCTCCAAAATTGTCAAATCCAAATGGGGTTGCAGAATCGAATTGTCGCGTAGTGCGAACATTCCCTAAGGATCCACTACGATTGATTCCTTGGGATTTTTTCAAAATCGTATCATCCTGTACTGTATCTCCAGTTCCTTGTCTTTCTGCTAGATACGTAGGTATCGCCATTACGGAAAGTCCTTTCCCAGTTCTTGAGCTTTCTGACGTTTTATCATTACTTTCTAAATTTATTAATTTCTCTTCCACTCCTAATTCAGATCCATGGAGAATCGCTGCGTCTAATAGAGCCGATGAATCAGGCTGTTCTTCAGCCCCAATAACTGGTAGTACAATGATTATTGATATCACTGAGAAGATCACCCGGGACTTCATCTTCGTAGCCATTGAACATTCTAAAAGTATACAAGTAAATCCAATTGTGTTATACAAAGATCTAGAAGAGGTTACTTTTTTTCAAATTCAATTATCTTTGTCAAAAATCCTAAAAAAGAAATATTTTTTAGCTGGAAAATTCGTTCTGGTTGTCTGTTTACTTTGCTTAACTAATCGGTCATGGACGCTCACCGGTGACGGTCCCCGTTTAAGATGAGTGATTGCGCGTCTCAATTAGTCGTGAGAACGACGCTATGCTTGAGCGACGCTTCCACGCCGTAAAAAGCAAAGATGGGACAAAAGAGAACAAATTATGCGCAGCATTTCTTGTGCATTAAGTGTCGCGTTAATAATACGGATGGTTAGGTATTCAAACAGGTGTGCTATTCATCAGTTACTTATATAAGAAAATTATTTTTGTGGAAACTCCCCAGTAAACACAATAATACATATAATGTACATACCAGTTGTAATTTCCCACTCATTTTCATGCCGTCAATATATCCGTAGCAAAATTCCCCATTGTCAATGCTTTTTTGCCAAAGGTAGTGGTGTGGTAAATTAATATAAATCAATGGAAAACCATTCACTACTTTTGGCAAAAGAGCATTGTCAATAGGAAATTTTGTTACGGGTAACTGAACGGTTATATAAACGTTATGTACATGAGTGGCAAAATACAATTAATATGTACGTTACATGTAATATTGTTTGCTGGGTTTAAATTCAACGCCATGGAAGACACTACTGAGTTCAAATCAGCTACTCACCAATTTTTGGTATTGGAGTTCGGAGTTGGATAACGGAATTCTTCGTCTTTACTTCCAAAACCCTTTTTCCTGATACGCAATTAATCTTGCCGGACGTAGACACACGGTACGCACAATTTCTGGGGTTGAATATCGCAAGATATTGTATTTCTACGTAAACTTGATTTACTCGTAGAGAGAACAGGAGTGCGTATGAGCACGGATTTAAACATTAATTAATAAACTTATGGCGATTGTATATAAGGAGACTTTCCCGACGAGAACACTAGGAAATATATCGAGATTATTGGGAACGATCGGTTCTTTTAATAGGATCAAGCTCACTAGAAGTGGTGGAGATGCAGGGTAGTCCGTAAAATAATAGGAAGGAGGTAAAAATCTTGTGGAAGGAGAATAAAATGGAGGGATTCTTTGATGATGCTTTAACGGTACTCCTTAGGTTCCACTACTCTACTTTTTTTGTCTTTTCCATCGGACTACAATTACAACCTTCTGAGTAAGTTAATGAACCATTAAGAGAAGTGTAGCTAATGTTAATTGTTTGATTGAAAGTGATCATTCTTTCTTCAGGGAAATTTAATGAACTTTTGGCTACTATTTTTAAAAGAGTTAATCATATCATTGATTCAGTAGATACTCTTAGGCAGAAACGAAGTAATGATGGCCATTTGATAAAGTTTTGTATTTTTAAAAATTATTCCTGATTAACAATCAACATAGCATCAGATCAAATCTTGAAGTATCTGCTAAGTCATATTGGATTAATAGTCAGTATAATTCTTGCGAAGATACTTGCTTTACTACATTATTAATAACTCTGCAGTTGGCGCTATAGTGTAAATTGTAACGCAATAAAAATTAAAAAAGAAATTATGTACAACGATTAGAATAAAATAAATTAAGTTCTTAGCCCCTGCGTAAGCTATAGGATCAATATGAAAATTTTGGTTTCACTATTTATGTAGAAAATAGACCAACTGGCATTACCCAGTTTTCCCCTATACCAAGTAATCGTAATGGCATTATTTATTTACTTAGTATATCATAAGGTCGATCAGTTTTATATTATAAATAAATTGTCGTCTAAATTTTAGACAAACTGACTGAGTCGTAATTATAAAAAATTCTCAGGTTTTTGTTTTCCAATTCACGGTGCAATGAGCTTATGTCAACAGTCGAGGACGGCACGGGAACCACCTCGTTGTCCTGTGACCTACAGCCTGTGGATAGAACTTTAATTTCCAATCAAGTCGGCGTCGCGGAAACTTGATGAAGAAAAGAAGCGTCGGTTCCCACCGCCGTCACGGTTCCGTAGTGGCGTCTCACGAAATTGCCTCGAAAACCTAAACTTTTTCTAGGAACGGTACAATTTCGCACGCGATCGTTCCTAATGTGATCCATCAACTGGACCACCTATAGAGCCCATCGAATAACCGTGTTAATACCGCAAACACAGTGGTACCGATAACCAATCATTGGATCGGTCATAATCGGAGTGTGACTTCGTTTTGGAAGTCCCCATCCAATCAACTCCCATCCTAAATTATTAGACTCTTTCAACATTTTTAATTACTATTTCTCATAATTTCATGAAAATTTTAACAAAATTAATTGACGTTTTTATATCAGCCATTTTACTTGGGGAATCAATCGATAGGCTATTGATTGATAGGATTAAGTCTCATGCATATATTCACGCCACCCATTAGCTGAATTATTATAGAGGAATTTATAAGTGACGTACATTTAACAATTGCTCAAATTTCTGCCAGCACTTTCGGTTTTATTAGCTTTTGAAATTTTGTCTTTATTTATTTATTAGGATGTACGAAATTCTACGACAAATTCTTTGTGATCGATGAGAAGGAACTGTATTTAATGGACGACCGTCCGAAGAGTTTTCTCGCTCGGATATTCGAGTGTGGTGAGTCGGTTGAAGAGGACGGAATTTCCAAAGATTGAGGTTAACCTGACTTATTTTTGAGGACAGTAAATCTTGGTTTGGAGTGTTCAGCGAAGCAGGTTCGTTCAAGGATGCCGTGTCCCCCGAGGAAGAGGAAAACTAAGAGTCACACAGATAATGACAGCTCGCGTGACTCTGATGAAGTAGAAAAAGATACGGGGATGATAACAGTCGAAAAGAAGGTACAAGAGAATATGGCCGACGGTGAAGGTCATCACAAATCATCCCCACGTGCAAGACCTGAATCTCAACTTCTCAAGGAAGAGATCTGCGCGGAAATTGCAAGCGAACCAACCTGTTGCTACATCAAAATGCAGGTAGATGAATGTGGGAAAAGATAAATACAAAATAATCTATCATAGATACACTATTATCTAAAGTATCTATTAGGATCCATGCGCACCCTGCTGCTGTGAGACATCAATGCCAACAAAACCATGTCCACCTAAAGATTATCGCCAGGAACCACGAGAACCCACCTGCGGATGCGACCTCTGCGAGAAGAGTCAGATTGGCGGAAAATGTTGTAGGGAAAAGAAAAAAGATGGCACTGACAGAAATTCAGAGGAATACGAACCAGGGCGACTACGTAAAGCTTGATACAGTCGTTAAGATAATTTTGAATGGGACGCATCCCTAAAGAAAAAAATATCCCTTATGTAAAGGGTTGTTATCAAGGTTGGTGTCGTGCACAATTCCGAGAGAACCTTAACAGATAATTTTGCAATGCATGACTAATCTTATCAGACACATGAGGAGGGCAGATAATAAATTGGAACGGTATCAACGCCAGACTATGGGCAACGTGTGATTTCTAATCACGTATTAGCAATAGAAGCTCAAAAACCTGAATCGAAGCTACACAGACTTTAGAACAGTGAAGAATATTAGAATTTCAAACGTTATTAAATTCAATCAGTACACAAGTGTTATCCAGTGGTCTCATCGAGCCTCAGGTAATCATTCCTATTAATTAAGAATGTCCAGCAGTTTCATATTCCTAGACAACATATAATATTTCAGTTACAATTAGACATATGTATACACAGCATATATTAAAGGCAGTTCTTAACGTATGCGTATCTGTTGTCAGCAAAGGCTGTAGGGTTAAAGATAATCTGATTAGTCTCTTTGGGAATATACATTCTTAAAACTATTCTGCTCTCACTAATTAATTTGCTTATCCACTTGTCACATAAATCAGCTGGAAAAATGATATATCATTTTTAGAAGATAAGTGTTGCTGGGGTAAACTAATTGTCACGATATACTAGAGATTGCAGAAGTTTTTTGAATATTGAGATTATCAAATTCCTAGAGACTGTGTGCAGTTGATATTCTTGTGAAATTATGCTTGAACTGATAGTGACAAGGCTGACAGCAATGGTAAGCACTTTGGAGCTGTAGCGTTATGTTATGCTGTACTTAGTGTTTTGATCATTAAAAATTAACGGTATGATAACGGGCACCCAAATAGACGTTTCCATTATGTGGTCAGCGCGCTATGCTGCAAACCACAATTTTCAACGGATCTACGATTATTCATGCATTCGAATCATTGTTGTGCGAGTAACTTCCAATAGATTTTTATCCAGGAAAGATTTGATGTGTTCCAATATAAATTGTTTTCTTAATAATAACTGGAACATGAGTAACTTAAATTATTGTATAATTAAACAATATCCTTAATATGGCATACGTAAAGCTTTTGGATACAGTTATTCTTTGTTATTGATATACACTTATTATCTTCACTTTCATAATATTATGAATCATTAATGTCATATTTATTTGAATTACAAAATCAACACTGTGTATTTTCAGTGCTGATAGTATTTGGTAAAATGATATATCTATATATTTGTTTTTAAATTTTGCATAATATATCGATACGTAATTTTGTTTTGTCGAAAAACCGCCAATGTTATATCAGTATATCCTACTGAAAAAAAATTTCTGTCGCATCACTAAAAAGACTCCGCGTGACAAAAGAATTAAAAAGAGGTAAAAGAGATGATTTCCACGGACAAGAAATCAAGCGAAACCCGATCCGTCTCCTCTCTCTCCATAAAGATTAAAGAGAATCCTTCGACTCTCCGTTGCTCTCTCCTATAGCTAAAAAGAAATAAGACAAGTTACTAATAATTTGCTATAATTTGTTATTACTCAACTGTCTCTATACTCTCATTATTCTCTCCTCTTCCAGTTGATTCTGAAACGACCTCACCTCTGGCCACTTAAAACCCAGCATCTCTTTCTATTTGGTAGGCGACTTCCTTCCCTCTGCCCGACTGGTTTCACCGTAATCTCTGCCACATATGGTCAATCGAGTATCCGAAGTATGCAAACAAATGATAACAAGAGTTAGCGAGAAATAAGAAGATGGAAAAACTGAATCGATAAGAGGATGATAAACGGGAATATCCCTGTGTAGCAATAGCTGTAATTTCCAAAGGCTAGCCGAGGGTCATGGCGGGAGAAAGAGACGGAAGAAGAACAGTAGAAGTCCTCTCGGCCTCTCTATATTCATAAGATTTCTCATTTGGGTAGGGAACCAATCAAAATGATGGCGGCGATTTAAGTAGACACGCAACAGCTCGCTTTTGCCATACAGTGCGGAATAGACGTTCCATTCGAGTCGAGTCAAGTTGGCAGTGTATGACTATATTACTCGAGTGCTTTTCAGAGCTGCTGTCTTGACAAGTTTTTCTTAATTTTTCATTCAGTCAATCGCTGTAGTCCTGTAAGGACCCACCCTGTAGATATCATGCAACTCTCGAGTGAGTAATCAATTTCTAAAACCTGGTTCTACATTACCTACATACTTGTTTGCTAAGAGACGCGGGAACTTTGAATTTACTTAAGAAAGTCGAAGTATATCGAGAATCGTAATGATTGACATTTGTAGGTTAAGTAAATCTTCTTTGGATATCAACTTTGTTTTGCGATCTATGGCAAAGGTCAGAATGTTTGCTGTTTTGGGGTATTACGTAAGGTTGTCTTGTTCTTTTCTGAGGAATTAAATAAACTGAATGAAGAAAACAAAGTAAATATAACTCTGAAGTGTTTGAGGTTCATTATGCAAGGATTTAGTATGTGTTGTGACGGATATTCTCGGTATTGCTTTCATTGGTTTTTCCCCTTTGATAAGTATCTATCTTTGACTATCTTTTGTCTGACTCATTGACTTGTTGACGTCATAATCGTGTTAAAAGGATAAGGAAAATTGATGCAGCAACGTGAGTTAATAAATTAACGGCATTTTCAAGGTGGCTGCATACATACGTCAAGAGATTTGTAATGAATTTGAACATCGACCCGTTCGTGTCCTCTTCTGGGTACAAATATTTTAACTTTTTTTTATCTTCTTCTTGAATAAATAGGACATCGATAGCTCTAGGGCTTCCAAACCGCTTGCTTGTTATACTATATCTCGTTGTCCTTGCGAAGTCTTGACAGCACACGATAATATGTTCAGCTTACCAAAATACAGAATGCGAATATTAATTTTGTAATTTTAATGCTTCTTTCCACTTCGGGATGCGCTTGCACAATTGTTTTTACAAGTGCATATGAGTTACTTGCGATTTACGCAACTTGCAGATATACAATAGGATTTTTAGATTTCTCGATTAAGTATCAGCTGCCTGCACTAATGACTGTGTTATTATTTACAAAAAAAATATTATGCATTTTAGAAAGACCTTGCTAAGTTGAAATTGTTGATTAGAGCATCTGACTGCGTGTGTTTCATTTTTATTGTGCATTCAAAAGTATCACGCCATAATTTTCAATTTGTAACGCGTCAAGCGATTATTCACGGATCTGTAACACTTGCTGATAATGCACTATTCGTGCGACACACTATGAAGTTCATAGGCAGGAGATTTTTTAAAATAATAAAATGAAAAATAAATGATCGACAATGATAAAATTCAAAGCGCGTCATCATGCTTGGACGGTTTCAATTCTCTCGTAACACTATTACAGCATAACGAACTTCATAACACCGTTGCTATGCAATGAATTTATCTCTGAATGCGTGAAAAATTCCAATAAATAAATCCCTCTTATTTAACACTCACGTGTTATACATTAATGATATTATTTTAAATTACATTTTTATTATCAGTAATGATAAAATTATGCATTTTTTAAATTATAGCAATATAAATTTCAGTATACAATTTTTTAAGTATTGAACTTCCATTTCCTAGCTCCTATTATGGTGACAAGCATTGATTCAAGTATTGACCTAGACCATCCTTAACATGCATAAGTTTGACAGTAATAAAGGCCTTGACCTTACGAGTGGAGGATTCATAAAAAGTGACATTGAAAGTACTCGCGTGGTATTATTGGCAATGGCAATGAGAATGGAAGTACTGTGACTGTACTATCTATAAAACCACGCATGACGTCATGTGGTTGGAATTGGTATAACATACCCAGTGGAACGGCAAACATCATCCTGTAAAGATTTCTCGTTTCAGTATCTTCTCTTCTGATGTTTCAGTAGGACCGTTTTCCATCTGCCTAGCAGTGCTGTGCGCGTTTTTGGTGACATATACAAGTGCAGGAAAAATAATGGCGTCAAACAATCCTCTGTCAGTGATAGCGAGTGCCAGTAACTCTTTCGGCAGCGACTTCTTCAAGGTAAATATTAAAATATCAGGCTGCGCTGCGAGAGCGTCGACCTGGAAGTGATTTCTGTTATTAATTATTAATTAATTTATTTAATTGTCTTTGTTTATTAGCGGTTGGTGCAGGAGAAGTCTGGCAATATAATATGTTCTCCATTGAGCGCCAATATCGTATTGGCTATGGCGGCTTATGGTGCCCGTGGAAACACTGCCCTTCAGATGAGACAACCATTGAGGCTTCCAGAGGATGATGCACTAGGACAGAGTGGCTATGATTCTCTTATCACTACCTTGAATGTATGTATTGGAATTTTCGATGCACGCGGTATTGCCTGCTGAAACTGCAATTTGATCTTAATTAAATGTGTTATTGTTTCATTTGTAGGCTGTCAAGAACGTGGATTTGAAGGTGGCTAATAAAATGTTTATCGCTGACGGCTTCGAGGTGTATCCCGATTACAAGGCTATTACTAAAAATATTTTCCACTCGGAATGCGAGAAAATAGACGTTTCAAATCCAACGGCTGCTGTAGCCACTATCAACTCTTGGTGTGCTAGTAATACGAATAATCGTATCAAAAATCTGCTCAGTCCTGGTTAGTTTAATAGAGTTATTCTTGTCTGATAAATATTTATACCTAAAACCTCCGTTGGTTATTTAATTTTCTAATTTTTTTTTAAATACAGATTCTATCGACCATCTTACCAGATTAGTACTGGTCAATGCTGTTTACTTCAAGGGTGACTGGAAATTTAAATTCGATGAAAAACTCACCATGGACAGACCCTTCCATATCAATTCAAATACGGTTAAACAAGTACCGACGATGAAAATCACTTCCTTCTATTTGTATGGTCAGCTTGACAATCTTGATGCCAAATTTATTGAACTTCCGTATAAGGTATATTTGCATGGGATACTTATTAGTTTCGTTGCGCTCTTGTTTTTGCTGAAAATTGCACAACTTTTAATTTTTCGTTTCAGGGCGATGACATCAGTATGGTTATAATTGTGCCTAATGAGATCGAAGGGCTCCAGCGCATTGAGAACAATATTCATGACGTAGATTTCAATCGTTTATCTCAGTTGGGTCGCAAGCAGGAAGTGGAACTTTATATGCCAAAGTTCAAAATTGAGACAACCATCGAACTCAATGATTTACTAGCAAAGGTAAATTAGGTATAGACGCAATTAGGAACTTTTTTATTGATATCAAAATGACAATCATTGACCTACGAATGATCTTTCAGATGGGCATGACTGAGATGTTCACGGATGCCGCCAATTTCTCAGGCATTGCCGATATTGCTCTTAAGGTGAGCAAGGTCATCCAGAAGGCCTTCATCGAGGTCAACGAGCAAGGCAGCGAAGCTGCTGCAGCTACCGGTAAGTCACATTCTGTTGAGATATAAACGCCATATTCTTCCATTCTTTTCTTTCTTTCCTTATCCGTTATTCTATTGGGTTGGCAACTAAATGATTGCGGATTTTTTCAATATTACCTACTGAGAAAATCCGCAATCATTTAGTTGCCAACCCAATATATCTTCCGTCTTCCTCCTCTTTATTCTATATCTTCCGTCTTCCTCCTCTTTATTCTATATCTTCCGTCTTCCTCCTCTTTTATGAGCCACTGAGTTGATCGGCGAAGTTGTTCTCTTTATCTTCTTCTTCATCTTTATCTACGTCTTATGGACTTCACTTATCTATGTTCGAAGATCCTCCACTAGGGTTCGTGTCTTCACGGTGGAATTTTGTTTGCTCTTTTTTTTTCTTTTCTATATTCCATTTCTCTTCACTTATGGGAAAGACTCTATCGAAGGTGGTGCAGTTTGAAAAGTCAGTATGCAAAATCTCTGCCTGTAGCTTCTCTCCCCTCGCTTTTTTTTGTTGCTTAATACCAATGAGCTTGCTCGTGTACACCACCCAAGACCTTAAGGTCATTTTACAATGAGTCGAAATACGGTTATTGGAATCGTAACGCATGCCGACTGCCTGAAATGGGGACTTTTTGAATTTCTAGAAATCCAAAATGATGATGCCCGCTCATAAGAAATTCCTGTAACCCTTATATTTACTTCTTTTGTTTTTTCACTTTTTATTAAAGAATATGTAATTTCATTATTCATTTCCGTTAAGTCGCACCGCGCTCCTCTTGCACTACCAAGTCTGGCTTTGCCCACATCGCCATTTCTCTCAATTTTCTTTCTGCGATATCTCAGCCAAGGAAGACAAGTGAGAAAATAGTAGAAGTGTTAAGAGGATCGTGGCAAAAGATAAGAGGGGCGTTCGATACACCTCCAAGACGATTCACATTACTTGTCAGAACTAATGGTCGTTAATTGATTCTGGCAGGTTTGACAATCATGCCGTTGTCACTGAGGTGGTCGCCGCCAAAGCCCCTCGAATTTCGGGTAGAACGTCCATTCTTGGCGATGATCAAACAACGCGATGTTGTACTATTCGCGGCCAAGATCTTGGACATCTAGGGGATTTGTAGAGGACGTAAGGGAGCGAGGAATGATCCGAACAATAAAAAAAATAGAAAACAAAAATACTCAATATGGCGCAGACTTGCAGTAACATCTGGGGTGGGAAAAAAAGAGAGGGAATCAGACATTTTTTATTTGATTTTCAGCCTTGACGATCACCTTGAAAAGTAAAAGAATTCGGCCGCCATCACGTACCACAATGAGGATCGATCGTCCCTTCTACTATGCAATCATTGAGCGTCATCAAGATTCGGACGCCAGACAGACCCTTAGCCTCTTCCACGGTTATCTGCGTGATCCTGCACTTTCACTATGAACGTTTTGAACTTTATTTAGTTATTATTAGACACATGCTCTTCTTGCGCCTTACTTTGCTTGCGTTTTGCCTATTGACGCACAGTAGGTCGTTATGTGAAACCTAGTTAGATTCTTGAATTGTTTGCTCCACAGGGATGAGGTCCAACCTTCCTTCAATTCTTTATTCTGCAGTATTCTGAATGTGCATGGCATCAGACATACCTACTAACAAGTCTATAACTAAGTTGGATTATCTATCTCTCCTGTAGAATTCTTGACAGCCAATTGCGAATCTCTAACCTATTTTAATAGCATGCTAGAACCAAAGGATTCTCATGAATTAGCTAGTTGTCTTGACGTCCCTTTGGTTAACCTAAGAAATGTCTAGTCTCTAAGGTCATCTCTCCTTGACTGTGCTTTCATTTTATTAGACATAACTCATTAGCCAATGCATGACAGTGTTGTGCCATGTTTATATCGAGTAAAAGAAAAGCACTGTGAATGACTTGTGGCTTTAGCGTCATGTGGTTTTTCTTTTTATTTGAATTTTAGCGTTGATACTCGCTGATAGGGCATCAGTGGAACCAAGTGGTAACCAGATGAGGATCGATCGTCCATTCCACTATGCGATCATTGAGCGTCATCAGTATTCAAGTACCGGACAGATCCTTACTCTCTTCCACGGTTGCCTGCGCAATCCTGCATTATCTCTATAAGTTTCATACTCTGATCATTAAACACCAGATAAATCCTAGACATTGTTTCTCTGGAAGATCACTTCCTATAATTATTATTTTCAAATTTCGCGCGTTAGCACAGTAAGGCCAGCATGTGAAGTCCAGATCCGGTCCCACAGTTCTCAGAGGCGTCGGAGAAGGGGTTGAATCTTCCTCTATTTCTTTTTTTTCAGTGATCACGATAGTGTTGGGTTCAGTACTCTCCGTTGACAAACCTGTGATTCGAATAGATCGTCCATTCTTATATGCAATCCTCGACAGCCTGTACAAATCCATTCTCTTCTATGATCGTATACACGAACCAAAGCATTCAAATGAATTAGTTAATTACCTCAGCATCCATTTTCTTTTTATCTTCTTCTCTTACGTTCTCGATTAAAATAAAATCGAAGTGTAAATGCTTTTTATTGTTTTATTTCAGCTGTACTATTTGCTCAAATTACCAGCGCCTCAGTAAGACCGAGGGTTATAATCGATTTGAAAATCGATCGGCCATTCTACTGTATGATTGTTCAACGTTCAAATTCCAAAATCTTCCCACTATTTACGAGCGTCATACGCGATCCATCTTTATCCTTATAAGGGGGTATTCTACCTTACCGGCTGATTTTAGAGGTAAATTTGGGAATTTTTTACAAGAAAACTCCTGGATGTTTTTTAATGAAATTTTATATACTTATTTATTGTCTCTTTAGTTATGTCTACAATTTTTTATAGACAAAAGAAATAAAAGATTCTTGAGTTATGGCGAGCCGCGCAGACCGGGTTGAAAAAATAGTTCGCTGTTGGCTGCTATGATTGCAGACGTTCCATTTACTTGAAACAAAAAATCCAAATTAATTCTGAATCTAGAACGATAGAGCTATAGCCCGTACAAAAGTGTTTAAATACAAGTAAAAATTGACAAAATGGCGGCATCTTGAAAAAAATCGAATTTTAGCTATATTTTTTTTTGTATTAGCAGAGCTATAAAAAATATTTGTTTTTTGACTTGATTTTGGTAGGGGCTATAGTGACAGATGTATTAAACATGCCTATAAAATTTCAAGTCGATCGGATTATCCGTTGATTAGATATCACGCCAGCTAATTCGAAAAATGTAGTGTTGAGAAAAACGCGCTTAAAGTATTTCGTACCGCTTTGATGCGGTAATATAAAATTTATGACACTTACCGTTAATCAGCCAATCCGTGGCCAAAAAGGGGACCTTCTTCTTTTTCAAAGAAGTCTTGTTTTTCAATAATTTACATTAATTTACAGACACGGTAAGATTGTCCCACTCTTAGCCGAAGCATACCTGCTTTGACTTATTCGTCTACCGCGCGCTGCGTAATTCAGATCTCTATAACAACTTCGCCAATATTACAAATTTCGCTATAATATTTTACAGACACATTTTCGAGGCCCTATACTTCAATAAAATGCAAACAAAAAATCGATTTTTTCAAACTTCTATAGTAGAATACCCCCTAAATGATTAGGTCCATTATTTGCATTGTATTTATCAGACAGAATCTCTACATATCTCATGCACAAGTCAAGCCTCTCTAGAGTACATTTTGCTTGTCGACCAATTTTAAATATTACTCTTGTATCCTTGCGCAATTACCATTTATCTCTTCACTATTATCTAGAGCAATTCCACCTTCTTTTTGTTTCTTTATTCTCCACTTATTTCTCTATGCGATCTTCGAACATTCTGGCCAATCGCTGATCATTTCCGGTCACGTGATTGAACCAACTCCTAATTAATTTGTTTAATCAACAAATCGACCATTTATACTTTTTTTCTTCTATTACTGTCTCCTCTGGATCGCCTTTCTTTAAGCGTTTTATCTCGTTCTATTTCAGCTGTACTTTTTTTTGAACGTGTATCTTCTCTACCGGAAGTCAATCAAATACGAATCGATCGGCCATTTTACTATGCGATCATTAGTCTTTCGTCGAATGTCATTCTGTTCAACGGCAATGTTTATGCACCTTCGATATAAAGCAGATTCATTCGAATAAAATAGTATCGATATATTTTACAGTATATAATTATTTTAATCGAACGGATCAATATAATATTACGGCGTTTGTTTTAATCCCGACGATATTATTGTTTCTCCCAATTTCTTTGATTTTTTACTTTTTTTGTGTTATGGCTCATTCAATTTTCATGCCTGGCAGGAATAGTGTTGATGACGTTCAGTGCATTGTCATCAGTCGATCTACCCACGGTACTTAAAGTGGACCGACCATTCTATTACGCCATTGTCAACCGCACTTTGAATACGGCTTTCTTCAACGGCCGAGTAAAGGAACTGTGAGAAACAAGTAAATATTACGTTAATTGCGTAGTCGCTCTAAATTAAATCAATGTCCTTAGTTTCGCTTCGTTCGACTAGTCTGCGTTGGACTTTTCAGCGATACGTTGTACGGAAAAGACAAGAAAATGTTTTAAGACGCCATTTTTTCTGTATGCTTATAAACAATTGTTACGGCGCTTTAATACATAAAGTATACAATATACTGTTTCTTAAAGTAAGCCAGAAGTGTCGCGCGATTTAATAAAAGTCTCTTATTTTTAATGACAATTTTATTTTGAATTAATGTGTATTGTCGTATGGTTATTATGTCTGGTGCTAAATATCGTTTGTACCTTGACTAGGACTTATAATGTTATAAGAATCTATATTTAGCCGGAGTTATAGGGGACGTAATCTTTTGTATCTTTACAGCGTTAATCCGAGAGCCAATGTTACAGTTTTATGGATGATAATCATTTTTAAAGGTCATTTGTGTTTTTTTTTGTATTTTACATAATACGCTGTACCGATAAGAGGGAAATTATCTACATATACAATTAGTTGGATAAGTTCATGAAAATTCATTTCAGCTCATTATGAAATTAAGGAAAGTAATCATAGGAAAGGAATCAGCTCAAGACTGGTCATGTATAAAATGTAAAAAGTGAAAGATCAAAATATTTTCCAGCTGCTTCGTTACACTTCCACATTTTTTAAATCATTCATTTTCTGTTTACAATTAATCCTTATCTTTGTCTGAAATGTGTGGCAATGGTATGCTGCGTGTATCTTAAGTGTTGCGTGAATGAAATAATAGATGAAAAAAATACTCTAAAAGCTATTGCTACTGGTGGTGGGGATAATTTTGCGTTTTGAATCGAGGCTGCTTCCGCAATACGAACCATAAAACTAAGATTACATTGCGAGAATATATTATCAGGAATCATTGTTACCACTACGTCGGTTCACACACCGCCAATCCAAAAAACTGTACTCCGCATTGATCGTCCATTCTACTATGAAATCGCCAAACGAATTGACTCCTCTTGCTCTGAATCTACGCGAGTCTCTCTCTTCTCCGGTGTCCTCAGGTCTATAAATTAAAAGGTAAATAAAGTGTTCAGGCATTACATAACGCAACGAGAAAGAAAAAGAAAAATAGTTTCACAGATCACGAGCGCCATCTTGAATTCTTGTCTCGTACCTCGTCAACGTGCAACGTTCGACTTCACTCAATTCACCACTTGCTCACGATTCTTTTTTTTAGGTGCCGTCTTCATGATGCGCGGCCCAAGTCCACCAACACTACCCCCAGTTGTTTTTCAAGTTAATCGAGGATTCTTCTATCTTATTAAACAACAAGGTGTCGCCATCTTCTCAGGCCATATCCTGGATCCATCAAGTGCGTGAACAGTGACTTCACGCACTTTGTCGTACATTGTTTTATTATCCTTGTCCCAGTATACAGCAACCTATAGACATGATATAACCATACGTATCCTGTAATCTCCAATAATGAAATCCATTGTTTCCAAATATGAAAAAACTATCCATATATACGTAATGACGAAGTATGAATAAATCTCTTGTTGAAAACTTGTACTCACAATGGAGCTTCTTTACTCCGATGGACAAAGCGTTAATGGAGCTATGCTAAATTTGCTTATTTTCAGCTGTTATCGCTATGACAAGGGCTATGATTATACGTCCACAGCTACAGATCGACCGGCCCTTCTTCTACGCCATTGTACATACTGCAATTGATGAGAATCGCAGCAAGACATGTACGCCATTATTTATTGGACACGTTACGGAACCGTGAATATATACAGAGTGATTCATAAGCGTATAGTCTTAATAGCTGTGAACATCGTGTTCATCTGGAAAAGAATTTCATCTTCAACGTATTCGTGTAATTGTCTTGTCACTCTGTTTAAACCAATCATTGTTCGATATTTATTCTTGACAGTAGAAAATTGTGTTTATTTTCTACCGGGCGTGACGTTTTTCTTGAAATTGACAGAATTCTGAGTCTCAGTGAGACTCGAGTTGCTGTTATCAAGTGTTTTCAATCCGCTGCTACCCTGTGAAATTCGTTGTTGAATGTCAACGAGGTTCTTGGATTTAATCTCGTTATCTACGAAAATATAAAGGATATATGGAAACTTTATTATTCTCGTATTGGCACATTAACGTGTACATAATAACGTAGTACAATTGATAAATTGCATATATAAGGCACTTAATTCGAGAGTCACTCTCTAAAAAATTAATATTATGTAATGACTACATATAGTAATAACAAAAAAAAGGCACTGATTCCCGTTATACCATATTGCTGGTAAGTACAATATATTGTGTGATATATGATATAGTATTAATCAGTTATCACGTGATATCGTTATTACACGAGAATTATAATTGCACGAGATAAGGAAGCATCCGTAAAAAATAAAAGGATTTCTCTTGAGCATAATAATACGTATAAACTGTATTAACTATAAATTCTTCAACATGATACTAAATAATAGCTTTCCTTCTCTTTGATTTGCGTAGATAAGGCGAGTTAACTCTTAAAGGTGTTAAATGATATATTGACGTATTATATTCTGGAAGACTTCAATTAACTTATTACGCAATGAGGCGCGTCGGATTTACCGGCTTTTCCGGAAGCTGCCGTTCCTGCAGTGCCAGTGGATGTAATGGAGCCTCTTCTAGAAGATGAGGTAGGTGGCATACTGGCAGTAGTATCCAGGAATTCCTCATCATTTTCGGAATCCGTATCTTTAAGTTGTTTATTAGGTAATAATTCGTGGACGTATTGTTCAATTAAGTCACGATTGCGCGCCATAATGGCATTTCCGTTATTTGTCATAAATGGCGGCTGTACGTTATCGTTGCGCGAATAGATACGCTCTGCGTATAATTGTTGAAGACAACGAAGAGCTTCGTCGTTGTCTATGGAATCTCGATTGTCTGGGAACCGGATGTTCGGTTGTCCTGATGTAGCTGTCGAGCCGGAAGCATGTTTAACAAATCCCATTCTTCCTAGATAGTCATTCTTCTGCATACCTCCTTCAGGATCAAGGGTATTCAAAATAGGATCTCCTGTATTCCTATTAGTGAAACCCATAGAGGGCAGTGTATTTATATTATTAGCTGCGGATGGTTTCTCGTAAAGGGAGAACCTGCCACCATCTCCAGGTAGCATCTTCGAGAATTTTGTATCGCCAGTAGGATATGAATATCTGTCACGTAATGGTGGCTTGGGAGGAGGTGGTATATTTCCGGTAGGCTGACCAGGATGGATTTGATTACCACCTTTTGACTGAGCGTTAGATTGCTCGCTGGGGCCTCTGAGATTTGACGGAGCACTAGGTACTTGGATTGCTGCTAGACGATTCCCAAATTGATTATCCTGGGTGGCTGCTGCATTTCTCCAGCGTGCACTGTTCATGACCAATCGTGCCAACTGTTGAATAGTTTGTCTAGGTTCGTCATCGCTACTGTCACGTTCGCGCAGTGGATGAACTTTGGGTGGTGGAACTGGAGAAGGCGGCCGTAGACGTGGTCTTGCCGGAGTCGACGAATCTGCAGGCTCTTCCAGTAATTGCTTCTCTTGTATATTTAGTTGCCGTAAACGTTCGTAACTCTCGCCTTGACCGGCCAGAAGATCTTCATCGGATCTACGTTGATCTATACCACCGATGTACTGATAACCGCGTTCATCCTGAGAACCAGTGTAACGATTATTATTGCGTGTTGAGTAGTTATCACTTAAAGCGTTTTCACGCTCAGCCTCTAGGAATGCTGCTGTAAGGATCATGGCGGCAGTGGGTTCGCGCTGTGTAAATAGTCTTCTGCGAGCTGTCAGTTCCTGACCGATCTTTTCCTGAAGACGAGCACCTTCGATTCTTTCCTCTAGCTGCTTCTCCATTTGGAGGAAGGTAGCTGTCTCGCGGATAAGGGACTTGGAATCCATTCCCATTGATAGCTGCTGGGCAATGCGTCTCTCGGCAGAAGATTGTGTACGAGCGGCATCGAGATTCATATTGACCCTGAATCCTAATTCACGTTGGGCCCTTACAAAGGGGGACTGAGAAACTGGTCCCAATTTAGACCATATGCTACCCAGTTTCTTGGGACTGTTAGGACTTCCAGGCGCTGCTACTGGTCCTGGCGATACAACGCCTGGCCTTGTCACGAAGCCTTTCTGGTTCACCAGGTCTATCCTGGTGTTAGCCATAGTGCAAGGCACACGACAAGGTTTTGGCGGTACCAGGTCCAACTTCGGTGGCACGACGCCCGGTTTCGGCGGGGGAACCAGGCTCGTGATCATTGGCTCTGCCTGAAGTTGAGGAATGTTAGCAACGTCCCTTTCGGGACTCTTATTTATCACAGAAGCGTGTACTACATCTAGAAGATGGTCTAAACGGTTCTCTAATCTGTTCTGACGATCTCTGTCCAGATCCAGGAAGCGTGAGACCATGTCGTTCTGTGCAGCCAGGATCTAAAACGTAAGTATTTATAATATTATGAGAGGAATGGAATAATCAATAAAAATAGTTTCATCTTGGACGAGAAAAACTCTCGTTACCTTGTTCACAACGTCACTCTGGGAACTCAAAGCACTGAGCATAAGTTGTTCCAATTTCTGTGCCTTCTTCTTTCTAAAAGGAGCATCCGGCATAGTATTTGTATTCATGGCGAAGTCTTTCTTTTTCTCCAGACTGTTATTATTCTCGGAAGGCGTGGGTGACTCTTGCAAGAACTCGATAGACAACGTATCATCGTTGTACGTAGCGTTGTTTGTTAAAGTTGTAAGATCTGCATTGGGCAGATCTGCGAAGGCACGATCCAGTCGCGATGGTTGTTCAAAAGTTTCATTCAACATATGAGCCTTATCGCTCTTAGGTGTTTGACAAAATGCATCATTTAGATTTGGTGTTAAATCAGGCGAATAGCTTGGCGACAGAGGTGTAGCGAGATTCAAATTCGGATCATAATGTCGAGATGGTATTGTATCTCGATATTGTTTATAGTTTTCCATGAAGTTTTGTCGAAACGCTGCTTTGCGAGGTTCCTGAGGCATGGCACGATTATCTACTGGAGCGCTTTGCTGCAGTTGGTTTTGTGTACGTAAAATACTTTCTACTTGTGGATTCTGGTGCGTCCTAACCACTGTACTTCTTGGCCTTGGAACTTGGTCCAGCGAGACACCTTGTTCGATAGTATGGAATAAGTTTTGTTGGAATGCTGGATTTATTTGCAATAGATTCTGACGTAGCAAGTGATTTTCTGCCTGCAGTAAATTCTGACTTAAGAGTGCTTGATTCTGCTGCATGTTTTCTTGTATTATTTGATTTTGCACATTCTGCACAGTATTCTGGTACGGCACTTCGCTAAATCGATTATTGGGCAATGAATTCTGTCTGTATGTCTCACGAATTGGTGATTCACCAAGAGGCATAGAATTTTGTCGAAATTTTGTAGTCATGGGAGTGGCTCGACGCGTTGTATTAGTGGCAGCATCTCTTACAGGAGAGAAGGCACGGTACGGTCGTGCCAAGACAGTTTCATTTGATTCTGGAGAGTCAGGATAGTCTTCATCGTCTTAAAAAAAAAGAATAAGAAAATGAATGAAAGCTTAACATTTTTATACAAGCAACAAGTTATTAACAACCATTCATACTCGGTGGCATCTCCCACGAAGGAGAAAGTGCTTCAGTTCTCAGTGGTAAATCAAGCGGATCCCTATACTTGTGTTTCATCTGAATATTCTTATTGGTCTTAGCATCTTTCGGTGGAGACTTGATGTTCGCTAAGCATGATGAATCTATAGAAAGAAGCAACAACATACATAAAGGAAAAGCGAAAGGTAGAAGTCTATGAATAAAAAAGAAACAAGTCAAAAATGTAGTGGGGATAGGACTAACAAACTGAACTAAAAGAAAGAAAAACAAACGGACGCTTATAGTACACATACCCACAGTATCAACTCCATTAACATTAATATTCTCAAGACGCTTATTCTTAAGAACTCTGTCAATGGATTCATAATATTGCTCGACGCCCGCTCTGGTACCAGCCCTCTTGGCTTCTCGATAACACACCAAAACTTGTTTCATTCGCGATCGACATTGTTTACCAGAAACATTATATCCCTTCTTCCTCATATAACGAGCCACGCTCTCCCATATCAGCTGTGGTTTAGTAGTAAATTCCAATTGTTTCTGAACCTGTTTGTCAGTCCATACCGATACGAGTAGAGTAGTACTCTCAGGAGTCCACTTGTATTTAGGATTTTCACTGGAGTCGCTCATAGTCGACATCAAAGGAACACCTGTTACACTGCCAAAGAAACGAAAGTGAAATATATCACTTAAAATCACAATAATTCTTCTCAAACGCGCTTTTATATTTACTCTCAAGCGTATGATCTCACGTAGGACTTACGTAGGACTCCACTGCGTGGGACGCTTGACTCCAACGGACTTTCCTTTTGAATCCGAATGACGTCGTGTATCTGATGGAGGGAGGCAAAGGGCACTCTGGACCTCAGGAACAAGAAGCGACCAGTACGCCTTCATGTGCGCAGACTGCGACGCCTCGAAGTCTCAACAAGTGCTCCACCATTCCTCTTGGAGCCATAGAGATGTTTACATCTTCCTCCACCAATCCGCCATATTCATCATATCTGTATTGTCTACTGATCACTCCGTTTCCTTTAATATTCCATTAATGTATCATCGTTTCCTCTCCTTTGTACAGATAGTGTTAAATATTCCATCCCGCTTTAATGTCAGACTAGCAGACGACACTATAAACCCATTTTGCTCTTATTATGGCAAAACATAAGCCAGTGATGCAATATAGACAATTACCAGTGTAGTATAGTTTGTTGATCAGTGCCGTTTGGCGGGTTGCGTCGTAAGGATGTTTGTTTACGTCCTGTTCCACGTAAAACTTAAGTAAATGGTAAAAAAAAATTTTTTCATTCATTCTCAAGCGTTCCTTTATTGCATTGCGTAAGGACAGTATCTAAGGTATTGAAAGTCATTTTTAAATTCAATAGATGAACGGCTGTCTTCGCGTGTACAATATTGGAGTAAACACTGTAAAAAAATTGGAGAACGTAAGTCAAAGATCATAGGAGTAATCGTTCACTACTGGTGGTAGTAAAGAATAATTAACATAAGGTGGTGCTGGGAGAGCTTGACACGTCGTACATCGAAGCTTCTAGAAACCAGGTCGAAGGGTGGCGAATGTAAACATTGTGGAGTTGACAGTCGCATCTAAAGGATCTTCGTCCGTACATACATACATACGTAGGGATTGAGATAGAAATAGTATCCCGTTGAAAGTGCAGAGTAATGAAAGTAGAACGGGCACTGGTACTGCATCAGAGTATATAGCAATGCACCAGGTGTACCAGTGAAGTAAGCTTTAACCTAGACTAGAGGAAACAGTTAACGAAAAATGCAAGGGATTGTAACCGGCGGAACAACGTGGTACGGTAAGTAGAATGAAATTTGACAAAGCTTAACAGTTGCCGTTATATGTCAGAAGTATAGGAATGCAGTTATAAAAGGGCAGTGATCCGTGAACGGGGTTACGATTATAATTGGTAAATACTAGTAGCTAGTAGCTTCGGCGTTTCTCTATTTTTATGGACGTTACTGTAGCTCTGGCTGTAGCGACGTAGCGCGGTTTGACAAGTGCGTACTTGATTCCCGCGGCTGTTTTAATTTTGTTTTCACTAATTTATATAAGATTCATCCATACGCATGGTGACCTTGAAGGTTATGATCTTTAGGATCGTTAATTTAAATGCAGTATCTTAGTACGGTGTAACGATGAATCGGAGTGTCCAGTGGTGAAAATTCAAATCGATAAAGACTGACGAGTTTTCATTTATATGCTGCGACGCAGAAAAATGGGACGTGCAACGTTTGCGTAGGTCACGTGAAGTGAATTATGGTGGGGAGAAAAAGACCCTAGATACATTTACTAAAGGTATAACAGGACCAGGTGGTTTTGCTGAATGATACTTTGTCAGAGTAGCTGTGTTTTTCTTTCTACACATTGCAGTTGGCATTCATGTATTTTTATCGTGGGTAAGTGAGATATCGGAGCGCACAGTATTTCAATTTGCTATGAGAAACATAATTATTGGCGGTCGTTAGAGATCAGAGTCCTGGTGTCTTAGAAATGGTATTGTGTCATGAGGTCAAGGGTTAATCATTCTGGAATAGAAATGTCTCTCTGTCTTCCTCAGTCACTCAATGCTTTGAGTAATGTCTCGACAACGTTCCGGAAACGATTTTGCTTCTGCCTATAGCTGAGAGACACGCATACAAAACGATGCTCACGCTTCGAAGCTACGCAAACTACTGGCAAGGATTCCAGATGCAAAACGCGTGGATCTCGTTCACGAATCCAGAGCCTACTAGGGCTGAACACTGAAGGGAAAAGAGATCGTAGCACGTTTGGCGCCGCCACTGTCAGGTGGCAGCATCGTCGTACGGTTCGCTCGCTAGCGGCCACCATTGTTGAATCCTGCTTTGGTTGATGCCCCGACGATTTTTTGGCCGAAAATCGTAAATTTCCCAGCCCCGCACGGGCCTCGTGCGTAAGGTGCGTACCCGCCGAACAAGCCCGCGAAAACGAGCGCTAGTCCCGCGTGCACCCGTGCCGCGTCCTTACCCATCTACATTCCGTGATATCCTAGTGAAATCAAGTGTGCCCATCGATTTACGCGAAAGAAAGAGGCACCCATGTCCGTCGTACGTCGGGGTGTTGCTGTGTGCTACGAATCGACGTCGTACACCTTGCGTGCGTGCCGCCGGTAACAGTCCCTCGTACTCTGGACTCCTCGTGTACAAGCTCCACGAGTTTCTGTACAACCTCTACCTCGACATCCGGAACGTCCCGAGGAAGAGACATCGGCTGTCCACCGGTCCGGGCGAGTGCACGCTGTACTTTCGCGCTAATCAAAATACAGCATTTTACGGTTACTTTGATTACCCTGAGGACTCTTACTACGGGGAAGGTCCTCGTCGACGTACTATTTGTCTATCGTGTGTGTCTGCTCGAGGATTTATCATCGTTTGTACTGTCTACAACTGCATTGTCGGATTTTCACGTTTGGACTCCTAAGCTCGTGCACCCTGGATCTGTGTCTTTGCGTCTACTACTAGTCATCGTCTTCACGCGTGTCCCGTGCTGGAATTCGCGAATTCCTCATCAGCCAACGTCCTCCACCTCCTCCGTCTCCTTCTCCGCTCTCATTCTCTCTCTCCTTTTCACTCTCCTTCTCTTTCGCGCGAATTCACCAACGCCGGAAGGGATTACCTGCCTCATAATCCCTACGAGTCTGTTCGCGTTCCTGACTCTCTATTGTGACGCTTTTATATTTTTATTCCTTTTCATTCTCTTCCTGGAGCTACTTCCAGCAGTCTGGGGAAACACGGGACATGTCCTGTACCGCAAAACCGTTAGCATTCTTCATACTACGCCCGCGATCCTAACACACTTCCGCTTCCTGGGATCTTTTTGACAAAACACGACGTGTTGTGATACCCTTGTAGCTGTTATTTCTTTTTCGTAATACAAAAAGTCTCGTACGACGGACTGCGCACTAGGGATTGTTTGAATGGACGGAAGGGTGCTACGAAGGCGGGCCAGCGTGGTAATTCTCGGTGTCCACACCCCCACGGGATTTTATTGTTTACCATTCTGCTCCTGGAGCATACCAGTGCTTGTGTCGTTTTATCATTTTATATAAATCCTAAATCGGATTCTTATCCTTGCCTCGTGTTATCCTCATGTGATTGATCTTCTGTCAGAGGCTAATGATCGCCTTGGATAAATTGTGCTGTACTTCTGTGCCCTTAATTAATGGGTAATTAGTTTGGATATCATGGGGTAATGTCGCGGCACGACCCATCGCACGGTTATTCACGGGAATACACGCTCTCGGTACTCCAATTTACTAAATCGCTCGGTTATATGTGAAAATTAAGTTTGCAATATGGCTGTGGTCAGTAATGGTGTATACGCGTAACGTGAGCCTTTAACGAGTATACCATTTGGTATGAAGCAGTGGCCCAGATTTTGGAATGGGGCCTGTGCGAAGCGAGTTGTTGTTTCTATATTGAGACTCGGTATCAGGTGATGGCTGGTAAACTTCGTTTCGATCATGAGACCCCTTGTCCCACTAAACAATGATACAGCTTTCGGTGGAGGTCTTTTATGGTTTTGGTACTTGCTTGCAGAAACGAAGAGCACGAATATTCATACAGCCGAAGTGGAAGATACTACATTGGGAAGCCTCGATCGACTGCCGTACGATCGACGGTTTTATCAGGATACACAGCATATTAAGGAACGGCAACCAAGAATTGAGGGACTTCAGCATGGTGTGACATCCGATAGATCTTCTGCTGCTCCCAGCAATGGTACATATCTTTCTTTTCGTCATTGCTATTGTGGTTGCACACTGTTTCATTTTATTCTCCCTCGTACCAGATCTCACGCATAAATTTTATTGTGCATTAGATACTTGTATATTTTCTATACTTTGTTTGATGCCTGGCAATGTCGTACTGAGAAAAATAACTTTTATCCTCATGGACACCCAATGTTTCAATGTGAAGAGATGTTAGGTAATGAATGTTTCAATAAGGATACTGAACATTTGATTTTGTCATTTCAGGGCTGCCAATTCTGGGAAATGCGCCACAATGGGCGCCACCAACGAATTACGTGCAGCGGGACTATCAGCAATCCTTGGTAGCACCGGAAGACATATTGAAAGCGTACGAATCGCATATCAAGAGTATAAACAGTGAACAGGAAGGTGACATTAACGCCATCCACGCGAGTAATATCCTCAAAGCCGTACAAACGGCGTATGACCTTCGAGCAGGTTTCCTCTCACCCGAGCTGGGTCTGTTGGGACTTGGTGCTCTGGGTCTACCTGGAACTTGGTCCTGGCAGGATCGTCCTCAGAGTCTGGACACACAACGTGAAGTAAGGGAACATCAAAGCCTAAATTCATACCCAGAGTTTGGCTCGAGCTGGCAGGACTCTCAAGCTGTCTCCCAGTCGAAAAGCACAAACAAGCATACAGGCAGAAAGGCGAGTTCCCACAATCTCTCAGAAGGTCATCCTGACATCGAGTGCGCCAGAAGATCTAAATTGTCGTTGTCACATTCCCATGAAAGCAAGCACGGCCACGCGGATCACCGTGATAGCCGAAGCTTGTTACAAAACGATACGAATTTGGCGCACGCCGACGAAGGTACGAAAGAGAGGAAGAGCTCGGCGGAGAACCCTCGCACCGGGAAGGCGCATGAGCATACGACAAATCTAGAGAATTATTGTTACACAAAGTACGGCGAGTTGTCCTGCGGATTGCTCAAGCACTCCGATTTGGCCGATCCAACCTTGACTCATAGACAACAGAAGTCTTCGCGAGGAAGTGCGGAAAGCTCGCGTTTGAATGTCGATCGTGGCACCGGCATCAAGACGGAAAAGTTCGCGGACGAGGCAGTGAATAAAATCGACGATTCGTCGGTGATAAAGGTGTGCAAGCTACCTCGTAACTCGTGGGAGGATTTCGATATGGCTGGACAATATCCTGGACACAGCCGACCGCCGGTTGGCACTCCTCCTCCGCAAACCGTTTGGAATCATCTCACCATGACACAAGGACAAGGTACTTTTATAGATGTCAAAGAAATTTCTTAATTATGTTTATCCCTATTTAAGCTCTAATAACTTATTAATTTAGTTTCAGGATTAAATATTCATCCTACGGCTCTGTCTGGTGCTGCCCTCAATCCAGCTGGTTTTTACACGCATCCCTCAATGGCCCGGGCGTCCCACCTAACCTCTCAACTGACACCACAATTAGCGCATACTCAAGCCCCACCAACATGGCACACGCCAACGGTGCCGTCGAAAACAGTAACCCCTGCCAACGCACCAGGCAATCCCCTCTTCAGTTTACAAATGCTGGTAGACAATCGTCAGAACCAGAACCAGTACAGAAATTCCCCAGGTTCCCAGAGCACATTGGACCTCTCGGCGACGTCGGAGATGGCTGAGAACTACTCGAGGATACCTCAGGATATACCTATTAGTTTAACAGCACGAAATGTAGACAAAGGTAGTCGAAATGGTAACATTATATCACCCCCAATACCGCTTAACGGGGAGACGTCATCGGACAGCGGTATCAGCTCGTCCGTACCCACGCCAAATTCCGTGAGCGAACCGGTTTCCTTATCAACGAAGGAGATAACTACCCCTAAGATCACCGTGAAGAATTTTGAAAGTAATCTCAAGGGTGTAGCGAATCTTCACGACAAGATCAAGGAGATCAGCGTGGATAGCTTTGCCCAGAAGGTTATTAATCTTCCACCGAGCGTGACGATCGAGAGGGTAGTGACAGAAAAGAAGGAACCGGAAGTAACGAAGACAAAAGACTCGTTGAGTGTTATCTCGCAAGTGCCAAGGAATGTGTTGCCGGTTATCGTCAACCTGACTTCCAAGACAGACAAGGATGTGACGGACAGTCCGAGGCGAGAACCATCCTCTGAGAGGGAGAGAAAAATAGACGAGACCAGTGTGAGGTCGCCTAAAAACCTACCAAAGCGAGGTAGCAAGAAGGGCGTTGATTCGTTATTGGAAAAACTTGAGGGCGGTAATAAAAAGTTAGGTGGTGCTGAGAATATCGGATCGGTGATCGTAATGCCATTGGAGGAGAAGGACACGTGTAGTGTAAAGAGTATGTCGCCGGAACGGCAAAAATCGAAGTCACCTAACAGAGAGGATGAGGTTGTCTCGCCAGCCTTCAGTAACGACGATTCTAACGATAATACGAAGCAGCGGAGAAAACGGAAACTGGAGAAACCCGTGAGACTTAGTAAAGATTCAAAAACTGAAGTAGAAGACATGGAATTGGAGCCTACGGAACCTACGGAGCCGAGGGTATGTGAACCTCCAGCACCTAGTGAACCCGTTGTGCCTATATCAGTTCCGGTAAAACCTGACGAGAGTATAGAGAGAGTGGAAAAGAGAATAGAAGAAAGAACAGAGCAAAGGACAGAAGAAAGAACAGGAGAAAGGACAGAAGAAAGAACAGGAGAAAGAACAGGAGAAAGGACAGAAGAAAGAACAGAAGAGAGGACAGAGGAGAGTACAGAAGAGAGAACGGAGGAGAATCAGCCAATCAGAAGGCGAAGAAGTAGCGAAGGACCAGCTACAAATCTTACACCTACCAATCAGAGAGCAAGAAGAAAATCCAGTGACGACGCGACGGAATTCTCAAAGGTCACTAGTCCTAAGGGTGTAAACAATGCAAATCCTTTTAACGAGGTAGAATCCGAATTAGAGAAAATGTTTGCCGGTATCGTGGAGGCAGACGTGGATCTTAAAAAGGAAGAAGGAAAGCAGGAAGTCGTGACGACGGAAGTCAAAGACGAGACTGTATTAAAAGTTGAGAATTCAGAGAACAACAGTGTCCTGACGACAGAAACAGAAGCATGTAATCCTACGGACGTATCCTCGACAGTCGACAGTAAACCGTCGCCCAAGAAAGGTAAGAAGGCCAAAGGTCGTGGCGGCAAGAGAAAAATATCAAGATCCTCTGAAAATATATTTGGTACATCCGGTGGCGGTGAGACGCCACAGAAGGATATAAAGAAGAGACGAGCCTCTAAGGCGGCGAGGAAACAAGAGGTGTCGAAAAAGACAAAAAAGAACGCAAAAATTGATGGCCTCAGAGAAATGGCGTACGATTCGGGATCGAATGCCAGTTCTATAAGGTCGAGAGGTCCAGTGGTTCACGTGGAGGGTCCTAGGGATAGTCCTCTAAGTATTCAAGTGGTGAACGCACCCAGAGAAGACGAAGAGGAGAAAAACAAAGAGAAAAGGAAAAGCATTGGAAATGGTAACGCAGGACGCAGTAAGAGGCTCAGTCATCAAAATGATCTCGATTACAGAGGTCGGTATATCTATATTAACTTTATCATATAACTACAATCTCTTGTTGTTGTTGTTGATTCACAGAGATCTCCTTCCTAACCTCTATTTTATATATTTATCAGGTAAAGTGAGTAGAGCGGGTCTCTTCAGTTCCACGCTGTCTTCGCGATACGACGCACATACCACAGATTCCACGTGGGTTTGTGTGTTTTGTAAACAAGGTCCTCACTCTGTTGTACCTGGGGATCCGTCCAGACCCCACCCGAACCTCGCCGGTCCACATATAGCCCCAGGAACATATACAGTATGTATTGCTCATTGACCAAGTTAGTTCTCTTCGTAATAAAAATATATGTGATTTTTTAAATCTTTATTTACTTTCAGGTTCCCGCCGGTGTCCTGAGCGATCTCTTTGGCCCGTACCTGATAGGAAAAGAACGTCTAGAGGATGGCATCCTCTCAGCGGACGAGCAGGAGATCTCGACGGAGCAGAAGAAGGGTGGGAAAAACAAGAGGAGTATCAGGTACGCAGGTCTGGCTGATCAATTCTCAGCGAAAATGGGCAAGAAGAAGAGGAATTCCGTCGAGAGTAATACCAACGCTGTATTATTCACGGGGATGACGTTACTCCCGGGTGAGGAACAGCGTTGGGAAGTCTGGCTGCATGAACAGTGTGCGGTGTGGGCAGCTGGTGTCTATATGGCAGGTGAGCTAGACGTCCTTTCATTAAAAACGTTTATGAATTTCTCTCCGTCCAACGACATAACCTCAAACCCAGGGGATGACGCTTGAAGTACTCCTGGCCTAAAATTCAAAATTAAATGTTACACATCTCAATGATATTATTTTACTAGATGTTACAATAGTAATCTCAATGATTTAGATCATGAAATTATTAATTTTTCCAGGTGGAAGAGTAACAGGTCTTCAGGAAGCTGTCTGGGATGCAGCCAAGTCTGTCTGCGGTGCCTGCGGTTTAACGGGGGCGAATATCGGCTGCGTGAAGCGCGGCTGCAAAGCCGTTACCCATTATCCCTGCGCCCTTACCAAGGGTTGGCTCTTGGACACTAATCAGTACATACCCAAGTGCAACCTTCATCGAGTTACGTGAAACATCGGTGAGTCTGTGGACATGGACGAGCTGAATAAACCGCATTCTGTAGATGATGCCGGTCAGGCTTTAATTAGGTGCCACCGAGCGACGGTCAAGAGACGAGCTGTAAGAGACTAGGAACAAAAAAAATGTTTATGACTGAAGATCGCCTTTCTAGTGGTTAAGGTCCATTACGATTCGCGGTAGAACGTAATGGCTTCACCTTTTTTTTGTCAATCGTAGAAACTCTTGTTTCCATGAAACGATAAATGTTATCGTGGAAAATATTCGATAAGGGATTCCTTTTTTTTCTTTATCCAATATGGTTATCATATTATTGATACTCTTTTTGGCCGAGTGCTAATGAACCGCGTGAAACCGTTACGTTTTATCGCGCACGATGAGTGATGGTCGATTAAAAATGTTTCATAGAATATGAAGAATTTAGCGATAAACACGGGGAATGATTGTCGAATGTTCTAGAAGAAGGAAAAAAAAGATTCGACGCGCTGCACACGATGGTCTACGTATGAGCGATATGCGTCTGTCCTAATGGAAGAGATGAATTTTCGTTCCCATGTACAAGATGTTCAAGAATGAGCATGATTAACGATCGTTTAATCATTTCTTTGTAATCGTATCTCACACTGTTGCGTGAGATATTGACTTTGAGACACGAAAAACGTCCAGGATGAAAATTGACGTCGGATTAATTTTCTCGTTTCTTTTAATTTTTTTTTTCTTTTTTGGACAATTAATTTTCGCAGCACGCGGCCTTGACTAGTGGCCTTTCGACTTAACGATACGAATGAAAACGGTCTCGTATTATTTCGAGCACGTAACTTTGGCCGAACGTCTCGTGCGCATACACGACTGTTAATCGCGTGGGAAAGAAGGAAAAAAAGGGCGCGACCGACGAAAATGGAAGATGAGAAAAATATGATATCACTGAAAATCCGTAGAGACTCTCGCTGATGTATCTGGTGAAAAATTTATGTATCATGTATCGTGCCATTTTGTTTCTCGACAACTTGTACACAGGAACTTGAGGAAATTCCCACGAGGATTGTTTCCGCGAACGACGTACTGCCTATGTCACGCCTGGGACAGCGACGGGAGCCTGAATTGGCGCAAGAGGAGCGGCGAGAGAATGACGCGAAGAAAAAAGAGAAAAAGATATTTAAAGAGAGAAAACAGAAACGATATTTAAAAGAGAGAAAACAGAAACGATACCACCCTTGGTATGGTAATACACAAGAGAGCCATTACACACGCGAAATTTGATTCTCCTGCGAGCATTGTCATTTCTTATTCTTGTTTCGTTGCTTTTAAATATTTATTGGGAACAATTTTCGATCGATAAAGCAGTTCATCATGCGAAATTCATTTTCGTGCCGCGAGTCCTTAAAGATTTCATCATATCCTGTAAATACTGAAAGTGTTATTCGTTTTTGCGGTTAATAAGTAAAAACTTGTACGGAATCGTCTGTCGTGGTTGTTTTTGTCGTTTTCATAATTAGATTTTTTTTTTCTACAAGATATATAGATTTTTTCTACATAAATATATAGTTTTGTGGAGAATACCGAACAATTTCCAGTATATAGAATTACGACAATTTTCGCAAGAATCTTGCCGCGAAATTATGATTCCTTTTTTCTTAATTATAAATGACGTCTCTTTTACTCCCATTTACTTTTTTTTACACTCGTTTTTGTTTGTAAATGAAATTTACAGAGAGAGAAAGAGAGAGAGAGAGAGAGATTCGTTCGCTTCTGGCAATTATTTCTAAATGAAAATTTATATTGATTCACTTTTTTAACGTATTTCTTATTTCTCGAAAATTCACGCAATTTCACAGAAAAAGTCATCCCATATACAGGGTCATTGATTCATATCCGTATACAATTTTTTTTGCCTCTGCACGAATCATCTACAGTCGAAAAGTACCATAAATATTCGAGACTCGTTCTCTTTGCGTTTTTTTTTTTTTCGGACGTATTCGTTTTTCTTTCACTCTGTTTACGTGAACAAGGAAAACTGGCGACGAAAAAAAAAAAACAAGAAAGATCGGCGAACTCATCTTTCGCTGTCTCCGGCAGGCGTCGCGAACCAGCGACTAAAGATGTTAAGAAATCTATTTGTAACATAACGATCGAATTAATCGCCACTTATTCTTACGATTTACTATATCATTACGCCTATCGAGGTAATAGTTATTATTATTATTATTATTATTGATTTTACATGAATAACAATTATTATCGATTGTTTATTTCTTAATTGCGAATTATCGTCATCACATTACAACTGAGAGGAACGGGACGGCAAGTGTCCTTTACCTCCCATCTAATTATCTTTTCATATATTATTTTCTTTCTCAATTCTTTTCCTTTGCTGTGACAAACGTAACAAACGGCTACGGAGCGATACTCTTGGCGCATCGGCGAGAAATATAATAGACGATTATTTGGGGTAAAACTGTATAAAAATAATATTATTATAGATTGTAATGTAAATAATATTACTTTAGCCTAGGTAAATGAAAAAAAAGTATATATATGTATACGTTATAATATGTATATATATTTATACATACGTATATATTATATATATACATATATATATAATTATACATATACCATAGCATAGACGTTCACCTCTAAGCGCCCCGCGATCTCTGATCTCCCCCCTCACCCCCCTGATCCCCTCCCAAGCACAGTACGATAATTATTGAGGTAATCATTTTTTAATAGTACCCATTTAGATTAATGACGGAGGAATTATCAAAGATAAAGTGAATTCTTTGTACATACATACGATACCTAGTAACAAATCTCGTGTAAAAAGTGACTTTGGAGGAGCTAAGAGGAGAGAAAAAAAAACACGCGGCATTTTATTTAGTGGCATAATATCCGTTTTAACGTAGGGACATCGACGGTCGCCATTACGAGGTGGCTGTTGGATTTTTTTCGTTGTCTTTCTCCCTTCTTCTCACGTTTATTTTACATTTTTCTTTAATCGCACTTGTCCGTTTTCTTTCGCTTTCGAATCATTCTGAATGAGCGCCACTTCGCGATGGTGACACTGGCGAGGAGTCTTTGTACGAAATATTACTGAAAGAAGCAAATCGAAAAAAAAAAGAAGTGAAATAAGGAAATAGCGAGACGTGGAAAATGAAGAGAGAGAGAAAAAACAGCCAAAAATAACGGTTTAGGTTTGTTAAGGTGATAACAATTTTGAGACATAAACGAAACGCTTATATTCTACGGTCGTGTATGAAAGGGAAACAAAATTTTATCTTAGGCGAGTAACCGTAATGTTAATTGATACTTGTGATACAAAAAAAAGAGAGATGCTGATACGCGAAAAATTGAGTTGGCGCGGGTGGAGGTGCGTGAGGTGTGAGAGAAGCGTCTGAAAAACAGTGTTGGATATTAAAAAAAAAGAAAACGAGTAAGAGTGACGTGTACGAATAGAACATGATTCCGTTTTCGCGTGGACGCCGAGCGTACGGCGTGATGAAAATTCGATAGAATTTATTTGGATGAAAAAAGAAAAAGTAGATTCGTCTAATTTTTATTCTGATTTTGTCTTTTTGGACTTTGTTTTTTATTCGTATTTTTAACATCAAATCAAAAACGTGCACCGTACGCTCTGTGATCCTTGCGGATCTTTTCATGAAAGCGGCAGGAAGCGCGAGGTAAAATGAAGGTGACAAGTATATGTTGAAAATTGTATAATAGAAATTGGGTTGGGTTAGTCGGAAGCAGTCCGGAGGTGGGTTTAGGCGAGAAAAGGAGAAACGAATTCAAGAAAACGTCAACACACGGCACCAAAATGATAATTAAAATCCAAGAACCTAATTATCACGAAGCCTAAGTAATTTGTATAAAATATAAATCTGTAAAATAAAGAAAATAGAGACGTCGTGTCGAGGCATCCGAAGTGTGTGCGTGCGTGCAAAAAATAGAGAGCGAGAGAGAGAGAGAGAGAGTGCGAGATACTTTGAGAGAATGAGATGGACAAAGTGGAGAAAAAGATGATTACACTTGCGTGAAAGGATTGTGAGCTAATGATGAGGCCAAACAAAGGGCGACAACAGGAACAAGAAAAAAATGATAATTATGTATCGTTACGAATTGTTAGATATTTTTACGCCCCCACCCCAACCACTTCCCACCGTTAATTCCTCCCAATTCTCCAAGTCTGCTACACCTGATAAATTCTAACATAAAAAAATATTTCTTCTCCTTTCTTTCTCTTTGCAGGCTCTCCTAGCAATCCAGTTGTACGCTCCTAAAATCCTCCTTTCTGCCCACCTACTCACGCCCCCCCCCCTGCCCCCCGAATCATCGATCCCTTTAGGTGTACGCATTTTTTGTGACCTGGTTTAATGTTAATAATCGTTAAGGAGGATTATCGGTTTCACTCTCTATTTAATTATGTGGAATGATAGAAGATCCCGGCGGATTGTATCGCGGTCGATTCAACAATACGATTAAGTATACATCTTTGTGTAATATAAATATGATGAATAATAAAATACGATATAAATCGCAGATGATTCGCGATTGAAAGCTTGAAGCAGCAGCGGCGCCCGATGATATTTTTTCAAAAGGATTCTACGTGATCGCGTGTGGATCGTTCTCATCAATCGTCGTATTAGTGTGTTTAGATTTGTCACTGAGATTTCTTGCGTCATATCCTTCGATCTACATACGAGGCTCTTAACTCGTGTGAAACGCTGTACTAACAATAGCGCCCACCGCGATCGAAGGTGCGAAGAGGAAGAAAAAATAATCTATATCCCCGTCGCACTGTAATTCCAGCGGAAGGGAAAGAAAGAAAGAATTACGAGGGACTGTAAGCGTCTTGCGTTATTGTACCAGTAAAATATAATTTTATCCATATTTCAAAGGCAACAGCAGACTTTGTATTCGACCAGTTAAAACAAACGCGTGGGTAGTTGTATTTATTACGCCACGCGTTGCCTCTTTTCGACTTGTATGGTATAGTCCGTACAAGTCACGTATCTGACTAGCGTAGTTTGTCGCTTGTACAAATACAAATAGCCCTCCATTCAAGTAGAAGCTTCCGCGCATGCCGCGCAGAGCGCGCCAGCGTCGCTCGAAGCTTCGCCGCCGCGAGACTGTCGTCCTCTCGCAATTTGTTTTTTCCAGTATGTCACCGATCGTCGTCAGGTGTGGTTGCGGAAGCCCCGTGGCTCTTGTAGCAGGGTTTACCGCGCTGTTATGAACTGTCGCGGAGTCTCGTGATCGTTTGCCGTTGCGCATATAAATAATGTCGATGCAAAATGGGTAACCTAGCGACAGTGGTGAGACTCGGTGCTGCGCTCTTACCCTGTCTTGTGGATTACGTGTGGGCCCAGAACGAGTCTCTTGGTAAGTAATGAAATATAATCTGTTCAGAAGAATAGTTCCAGTCAGCGTACGTACAAGTTGCGAGGTGTCAAATACACGTGGGAATGTTTACAATCGCGTACCTTGTTCCCGTGGAGATGCGTGGATGTGCGATTTTTAAAATTGGCGGGCTTCCTCGTTCACTGTCGTTATCACGGAACTGCATTAAAGGAGCGATAACGCGTCCTGCTTTGTTCACCAGGAAGCGACTTTACCTGCGATAAGCGTAGCCTTCCGTTGAGTGATAAACTTTCAAAAGTGATGCGCTTTCGCGCGCGCGCTTTGTACGTCAATGTGAATCCAAGTGTCGTGTTACGTACTTTGAGAAATGAACGACAGAAAGTTTCTCTCAATAATTGCAACACCCCGTATAGACAGCTTAATTCCTTCTGTTAACAAAGTCGTTCGTATTGCTTTGTCGTGTAACGTCAAAGAGATAAATAAGAAAGTGTTATACGGTATAGAGAAAAACGATAGGAACGCGACGACGAAGACGCACGTCTCACGGGCAGGAACGTATAATTTAGAGCGTAGAAAAAAAAGATTAATAAGATAAGAATCGTGTACTGTAGACGCTTTCACCGAAAATAAAATGCCCTGACCGTTGTCCATTCGCCGTGGCAAGGAATTAAACTTCCTCAACGGACATTTCTCTGACTGCGAAGAAATGAGTCAAATTCTCACGCGCTTCCTCCGGGTGAATAATCGTTACCGGTTCACGGAAATAACCGCGCGATAAGGAACTGTCGTTTGTAACATCCGATCGAATAGACATCTCGTCGAATTTTTTGCTTGAAATATTTCAACAGTACATGGATTCGTATACTTGGGCCATTTGAATTTTCGTCTTGATCTGGTGCGTTTATCGATCCTAGTAAAACATCATCGAGACGTAAACCTTCCGTTAGTCTGTTTTTCTTATTTAATCATTGTTTCCGTGGAAGTAATAAATCTTATGGGCTCTCTTAAGAATTACGTCTAATTGCCAGAAGCATTTGCAGGTGCAACGCACCAGAAATCCTTTCGAGGCGACGCAAGACTTCGTCTCGAGTCCAGGTGAAAGGATGAGAAAAACAACTTTTCGCAATCTTATAGAAGTCATTCTTCAGTTGTATCGACAGGAATTTCTATTGGTGGTTGGACATTATTCTCTTTTCAGCACTCCATTCATTTCGTTTCCTGCCTTCATTTTGGTATCCAGCATCGAGCAGGGTAATACCAGGTTATACACACACGCGAATCGTCGAAGATAACGCAAATATGTCAACAGTCATAACTCGGTGCGGATCGTTTTACCAAACACACATTCGCGTCGGTCAGGATTCTCCGTTGGACGCGGCCTTTTGGCATTTTACCTGCAGCCAAAGACAGAATCTCATTAATCGATATGTAGGAAAGGATTCGGAGGCAGAATTTCTAGGGAAATATGGTTACTTTGTTTTACCCTAGCTTTACAGTGCTTTTTATGTATACGTACATACGTGGGTGGATAGAGAATGGATATCAGATACCTTGTTCACTGGTTGCTTCGTTTCAGCAGTAATATTTATTTTTTCTCCTTTTTTTTTTACCTATCGTGTACGCGATGTAACGTGGCCGTTGATGCTGTCCAGGCACCGTTGTAGCTTTAATAGCCGCGGGTGTGACGTCACACTGATAGCCTGATAAGCGGCTGTATCCTGTAAGCTACGTTCTCAATGCACAACCATAACCATTATACAGATGGAATGATTGCCCGACATTTAATTGCTCCTGCAGCTAATTGTAACGGCAGGGTGTCGCCTAGACTAGTCGTCGAAGGACGTTGCCTGTTTTTTATTATATATATATTCTTTTTATCTTTGATTCCATCGAATACACTTCTTTTTTAATCAATGCGCTCTATCATTTGATCGTTGCGACAATTTCGTCGTTTCGCCTCCCCCGTGCGATTGAAGGTCATTCGTCGCGTAATTTATAAATTCAAAAAGGGTTCATGGATAATTAACTCATTTATAATGTAAAATCGTTGGACTTGTATCTACGCGTGAAAGATTAAAACGCGTTATGAAGATGAAAAAATTGTTCTGACTAATTGAAAAAGAAATTTAAGCCGTCCAGTGAGAAATTTTTGAATTACGTATAATCACGAAAAATGTATTTATTGAAAATCGAACTTGAAGGTGATGAAGTATTTTACATTTCATCTTGGTAGTACTCTTGAATTTTCATTGAACAAGCAATAATAACAGTAGCAGTAACAATGGACTGCGTACAATAGAATTCAGCACTGTCTACCAAGGGGATGGTCTTTTCTTGTGGACGTACCCTTGAAGATAATCCAGGGTCCTCGCTGCTCAAGGTAAATCCGGCTTGTACAGGCCGTATGTATGCCGTCTACTCTGGCGAGAAAGAGAAGTAGAAAAGATAAGGTGCAGAGAGATAGAAAACTAGCCTTCGATTTTCTACGGTACCGTTTACTTCGTCGAATACAACCTGACCCATCTGTCTGCGAAGTCGACGGGTAACGTCGTCTACGCGACCTGCATTTTCCGCGTACTCGTGGCCTAACCTTACTTAACGTAACCTTTAGCGGCCTACTACCGGGGTCCACTGCGACGTTCTAGACTCCGGAGCAACAGTTACTACCGATGACGCCTATATACGTACATAGCCAGTCAATGCTCTTTTAATAGTCAGCATTCCTCGTCATTCTTTATCATCGTCAAACTCTTTATAGTTATTTACAACGTCTTGCGGTAGCCGGGATCGCACAAAAGATACACCCCGGGCGTTGGTGCCTCGTCGGAATACAAATAGGCTAGTTCGAGTATCCTTGCTGTCACTATTGAAACATGAAAATAAAAAAGCAGGCCTTGCGCTACGCCATTCTAACCTCCAATCATTGGAACGACGAACGGCTCCTTGGCTCCCACGCTGGATATTTCGTTTTCATCGGTACTTATTTCCTCTCTTTTTCTTTCCTTTTCCCCTCTACTCTGCTGCCTCTTTAGGTAATTAAATCTGTGATAAAGTTTCCTTCGCGGAGTCTCGTTCTCCTCTCCGCGCTCTACCGGCCGGAAAGTGCAACTTCTGCTTAAGTTTTTCCTGGGTGGGAAATTTCATCTCGGCAGGGTAGCCGGATTGCGTATTTATTCTGAGAAAACTTTTACTCGGCTGTACTCTTATACCCACGGAGACACGTTCGAAAGAATTTTAAACTTACGGTTAAGTGCCATTACGTCTATAGGCAGGAACGCGAAATATCCATTGTGGCCCAGAGACTGCGGTCTGTACTGACGTCGCTGTACGGGCGGTGAACAAAGGAATTCTTTTTAATCGCTCTCAAGAGGATTCAGTGCGATACGCGTGAGAACCCGAAAGCCCAAAGTTGTCTGGAAAATGTTAGATGACTTTTCACTCGTTATACGACGTTAATACTCTTCTTCTACTGTCTTGCATTCTGTTCGTTTGTGCTAACCATTCGCGACGCGTCTCATTATCAGGGGTTAGCCAGGCGTTCGAGGAGTGCGAAATAAGAAATGGCTTCCTAAATAAAAGAATGACCGTTCAGTAAATAGATAGCATTGTGCGAATCCTCAAGACTCCCTCGGCGTTCATGCCTTTATTTCTCCTCTTTCTCTTGGCATCGTATTTTTTTCGTCTTTTTCTCTCTCCTTCATTTGCCCTTTCGTTCACATGAATTCCACAGGAATACCCCCCGAGAGTCTAGAGGCTGCAACTTTTACGTACATATTAAGTCTACGGAGTCTACGTGAGATACAGAGGATATGGAGGCACTAATGTCGTGGCAGACTAATCGTTACTTCGCGCGGGTAATAATGTGAGAAAATAACCGCAATTCGCGCTGGGTGAACGTTTCGCCAGGAATTCACGCGATATTACAGAAAACGAGGAGCGTCGAACCTTCGCTCTACGCGTGATATACATTGACGAGGAAGGGAAGTAGAGGGTAAAGGAGTAAGAGGAATAAAGGCATGGAAGAGAGAAGTAAGAAAAATATATAATCTCAACGGATACCACGTGCCCTCGTAACAAACGGCCTGGATACGTCTCATTGTTTATACCTTGCGTAATTCTCGCGCCATTGCTGACGCTCTCGAAACCACACGGCTAGTTACACATCGAGTGATATTTATATTCGAGATGACCGTCGGCCGAATTGTACTCTCTGACTCGAGGCCTAAATTTATGCGGGTCGTCCACTAATGTTCGCATTCGAAATCGAACGGTCCGCTGTCATAAAACTGGAAAACATGGAGGTTACTGCCGGAATCAAAGGATCGAACGAAATTGCGAGCTAAATTACAAGGGAAATAAGGATGACGAGTAACAATGATTTTTATTGTTTCAATTATTGCTAATAAATTTTTCATCTAACTTTCGCACGCGTTCATATTTTTTACGCGTCATTTTCAAATCTCCTCATTCTTATTTTGATCGGTTGCTACACTTCGGTGCCACAATGGACGAAGACGTGTCTGAATACTGTCTTTGTTAACAACGAAGCGTCTCGAAATGCTCAACAACATCTATATATAAATTGATGCAATTATAGATACAGGAAGGTTTAAAATTCCACCATAGGCAATGACTAGGCCTCTAACTACATACTGAGGTACGTTAGTAACTAATCCGTTACGAGAGATACAGCGAAGAGGTTATTACCAAGGAACGCGCAGTAGCGTAGACGGATGACGCTTAATAATATTTTTTACGAAATTTCAACGACAAGGTAATATTCCAATTTATACGTTAATGCAAACCGTACCATGAGGAACGATAATACTTAATATAACACTGAAAATTTCACAGTCCCTAATACACCAGCGAAGCTTCCAACGTATTTCCAGACGCGTACAATATTTCTGTGTTTATTTATCATTGCACCCACATGTGCACATAGAAAATGGAGTTGGCGGTGATATTTATAATATGTCTAGACTCTCTATCTCTCTCTCTCTCTCTCTCCCCTCGTTATCTCCTAAACAGTCCTTAACTCTCTATCCTCGTCTGACTTTATTCAAACTCCATTGATCGTTCGTACCTATTTCAGAAATTCTTGCTCGACCAAGAATCCCACTCGTCTCCTTATATCTCCACGTCCCACCTACCGATATGAAATTATAAATGGCCCCGTGTTTCGCGGCCACGGGAACGAAATTCTCTGGTGACTTTCGACGTGTAAAAAAGATGACGCAAGTTCGATTAGGAACAGCTGAGCATAGCAGGTGCGGACTCGGTACAGTCAAGGTGCCTCCCAACTCCACTGTCTGTCCACGCTGCTGTCTCCATGACGTTTTACCGTCTCCTTTCCCACACCGCCGTGAGACTAGACACACGTAAAACGTAAAAACGTTTTTAGTACTCGACTCCAGTGGCCAGACCCAATCCTAGGGAGTAGCGAGAAATGCTTTGCGAGAAAACGCTACCAACTTTCGATCGGCAACGTTACACGTAACCACCCGCACGAAACGGCATTGTTACTCGCATGCTAGCCCCACACGTCGTACAACCCGTAACAGTAGTATACAGATACTTGCTATAGATACAACCACGAGCCAAACCTGTACAAAGGATCTTGCTTGCGTTACGTAGGCACCTCGCGTACATTGTAATAAGAAGTATTTCAGTTTTTGACTTTTTTATTCTCTACGTCGAGATACCATTGACAGACTGAAATTCACGCCGTAACGTTTCCTACGCGTCTGCCGTTAAATACTTGTTAGTATGGATGTATATATAGGTATCTGTCTTGTCGTGGATACTTGCTAGAACCCTAAACATTTTCTCTGAATACTTTTATACGCGTACGTGGACAGCATAGAGTTGTATTTTTTTATGTCATAATTTTCTTGGGATGTTTTTTTCGTCGATTATTCAGGATTTCTTCTTTTTTTTTTTCTTGAGTAGTTAGATAGAGTCGAGTGCATTTAAATGCACGAGTGTGTGATGTTGTGTGCTGCACGCTTGACCTTATATAGCTAAATGTTAATGTTTATCGATCAAACATGGCTGACGCACTTGGACTGCTGTGCAACACTTGTTATCGCTGACTTCCGTTAGTGCACTTCCGTTTTGTCGTGCAGCAGGATGACGTTGGGGAAAACAGCTGCTTCCTTTTTGAAATCTTTTTTTTTCGTTTACTCCAGGCAGGAGCGGTGGGTCAGATTTTTTTCGGAAGGACAAGTATTTAGTCTCTAGCTTGAATATAGTCGTTGCGTTGTCTCTCATTTGTAGCTTCAACCATGAATTTCCTGGTACGCTTGTGCCTTTCTTGATTTTACAAGTAAAATCACTTGGACTCCGTCCAAACGATACTTTCGTACCTGATTTACGATTGGAAACTACGACAGGACTGTGGTGATTATTTATACGACAATTTTGATCACCTTCAAAATCATTGTTATACCCGGACGCAACTGACGAATTTGTAAATTTATCACCTGTATTAAGGAACGGGAAGAATCATATTTCCTTAATGAATTTTTCTCTGCCAGCGTCACTTATTATTTTACTTATTCTTATGCGTTTCCTACCTGACACTCCCCCTTCAGAATTCGTATCCTGAAATTGGTTACTGGAAACCAAATGACGTGTCGCAGGGTTCAGCCAGATGTGCACAATATGCCAAACTGCTTGTCCAAAATGTAGAAGCAGTGACGTTATCCTCTTACAGGAATATATATATTTTTTTCTATCGTACCTAAAGAAATTAGATAAGCGTCTATTCAAACGGGAAAGAGAGCGTACGTAAAAGATGGCCGACATGCTTTTCTCTCCATTTATCAATCCCCTCACAACTGGATTTTTTAATTCAACCTAAAGTCACTGGAATTCCATTGATTCACGTGGTACAAGCCAAAAGCCATGCAATTGATGCTTGTAGTACCCATTCAAATGATTTAAATATCCCTCGTCGATCGGTGGTTGTTTTTTTCTTTCTTTTTCAAAAATTTCCAGTCCCCACTCCCCTTTATACTCATTATAACGCAGTCGCTAGCGTCGGTTCACCTCGACGCGCTTTTTCTGCATTATTTATATTCGCACTCGCTCGTACGCTGAGTTATAACTGTACAGCGTCGGAGCAGTATAGAACCTGCATTAACTTAAGTTACGTAATGACTGGTTTTCTCAGAGTACAAATCCCGATGTCTTGTGCCTCCTTCTGTCTGTCTCCCGAGCGTCTCTTTCTAATTCCTTGAATTCTCCATCGTCCTCTCTCTCACTCTCTTTCCGTATCTCTGGCTCTCCTTTTTCTCTTCATACCAGTCTCTGTTTCCCTTTCTCTCTCTCTCTTTCTCTCTTTCTCTTTCCACTATACTCCATAACGTATAGAGAGTACGTCTTTCCCTCCTTTGGCTGGAGGGAGGTCGCTCCAGTAATTGCAAAGTACTGTTATGTCTTTGTAGTGTACAACATCACTGTGGCTTACATAGAAAATGAAGGGGGGCGAATATCTAATTCATCCCCCTCTATTCGTACGATTAACTTATTTGAATGGTACGTCGTAATTCTTTTTCGTTTCTCTCTCTCTCTCTCTCTCTCTCTCTCTCTCTCTCTCTCTCTCTTTCTGACGATCTTTATTTTTCATCAGGGAGACCAGAATTACCGGGTCTCTCGGAGAAGACAAACGTTTTCACACTGATGTAAGATCTTGCAATGGAAAAAAAGAAACGGCACTGGGATCGACTTGCTGACTGGACAATTGCAGTTGGCCTCAAGTAATGACGTAACGTCATCGCATCATCTTGCATCGATAATCGATTAACGGTCATCCTAAGCCACACCAATGTGATCCCCTCCCCTTAAGGGGAAGAGGGGCATTATATAATCTGGCAATTAGAATCTTAATTTCATTCGATATCGCGGTATACCTATATAATCATTCCTTTGGTAATCTATGCTCTTTTATTTTGATGAATGACTCCATTATCCATCTCTCTATCTCTCTCTTCCTCTTCCTCTCTATTTCTTTTTGACATAACAATGGCTGACTCCGTGACTAGTGGATTCTCTCGTTTATCTCGATACCTCTCCCAGCGACACTTTTTCTTGGTCATAAAGAACGACCAGTGATAAAACTTTCTAGCAATTGTATCTTTGTGAATCGTTTGTATACCGTCCTTTACGATTTTGTATTTTATTCCTCCTACTTTTTTTGGTTATGGTATTGCCTTTTGGGGTACTTTAAAACCGTTTTGAAACTTCCTGGTCCTGATGCTATTGACAATTACACGGATTAGAGTCAATCGTACTTTTGCCGCCTTTTGTCCCTGCAAAATGGACGTTTTCACAATGAGGAAATACCCAGGGCTGGTCGAACTGAAGGCTAACAATTTGCGCGTCGTATAGCACGGGCTTGACGTATATGCTATGTATCTCTATACTACATGTGTAAATTGTTGGCCCAGATAGTTCAATTGACCGTGGGTATGTGCCTGGGCCTACATACGTGTCAGGAATGTCAATCCGTCTTTCCGTGCTCGTAAAGTCGAATTTTATTGCACTCGAGCAAAATCGGCTGATTACGTGTGGAGCACAATCGAGACTAATGTGCTCTAAAGTGCTGAGCTTATATATACGGCGCGCGATTATACCACTCAGGATGAGAAGTCCGGTTATCTAATGGAAAGACGAGGGAAAAAAAATTGTGAAAAAAAACCGATGACCTTTGGTCAAACACACTCTCGACGGTTCAAAAGGAAAAATGTCAAACTTTTACTCAACCTGCCAATTTCGTTTTCCTCTGCTATACGCAAAAGGCGTGACTTAATTGTAATCAATCGATTTGACCTATGGTCAAAGGTACGAGGCGTTTCCCCATCACGATATACATTCTTGATTATCGAAATTGCTTTCCTCGTACTTCGGGATTGAATATGGTTTGGCGCCAATCGACGTGTAATTCCCGGTTTGATTGTCTGGTGTCTGCTGGAAAATCGAGGAGAAATTTTCATTGATGAAATAATGATTACGCGAACGAATAGAAGTCGGTAGGCAATTGTTATAATGATCTTGATGACAGTCTTTTTCTTATTGATGTCATTAGAAGTCTGGCTCAATGAATTTTCGATCATCATTTTGACTGTGAGATGAAAAAAATATCACTTTCCTCGTCATTCTCAGAAATGGGGTCTTTGTGTGTACGCAGTGTCGCAATTCATTCAGCTACAATTCAAATTGGAAACTTTCCTTGATTTTACGCTCGATCGAGTACGTCGGTGCAACTGGAGTATACAAACGCCTAAATGATGTACCGTCCCACCTTGTAATCTCGAGACGATCCGATCCGATCTCTTTAGCAGACCCATTCGAGCGAAATCGTCAATTTTTACAGTCAATCGTGAGTAATGACAGTTGCTCTTTCACTGGAGGAGATACTTTCCTGTTGCTTCTCTAAACCGCCATTTTCTCTCTGTCCTCGCCTCTTTCTTGTTGACGACCAAACGCTATACTCCGTTCATGAGTAAATTGTTTTTTTTTTGACAGATCGCAAACAATGCAATCCTTAACAAATCACACGTGGCTTTCCATAGAATCACTGATATATATATATTTTTATTTATATGCTAAAGTAGAAAAATTATATTTCAGTGCAAAACCATGCACAGGCATACTTTGTAAGAAAAATTGTATGCATAGTCACGTGTAGCTTGCTAGACTTCATTGTTTTTGAGCTGTCAAAAAAAAATACAATTTACCTCGTGAACCGACTATACCCATAGACAGTGTATTCGAAAAATAAGGTATACATTAAGGACAAAGGCCGTTTGATAAGTGACGTAATGTCCATTACACGACGTTCAAATTACAGCCGTGACGTCATACCGACGTAACTCAAGTAACGCGCATCAAAGTAAACGCGTTTCCCTTTTTTTTTTAAACCATGTATTCCTTGACGCGTGTGAATATACGTGCATCAGTGTCTCCCATATGCGGACAAGGCTTGGTAGACGAGCAGTTGCGACCACTTCTCTAACGTGGGTCTCACTGTGGACATTGAGAGGAAGAAAGTAAAAGGTTGCCACACATGCGGGAGTCACTTCGGGGTGGCATATACGACGGGTTCCACCATTTTATTTTATGGTCTTTGTCTCACGACCAATTCCCCTCGTTAATTCCGTCGCGTTTGCTTTCCACGACGCTAATTGTCCCTGGTTTTAGGCGGTTTTTCGCGTTCTCATTAATCTTTATTTTGTATTTACCCTTCCACCTCCTTCTCTTTTGTTCTTCCTTTTGGCAAACGTTGCCGCTGGATCTTTCAAAATATCAGAAAAATTCCACGCGTAATGGCGTCGTATGTGCATTAACACTTGGACCCTCCTACGTCCACTTGTTCCCTTCCTTCAGATAAAAGATACTCAATACACACCGCGACGTACGCTTTCATTGTTTCGCCACGACGTGGCCGATACCCAGCACGATATTTACGTGGGTTGCATTTTACATTTTGCAGTTTGCAACGGGTCTGAAATAGAGTCGTTGGCTTATCGGCCTCCCAACGGCCTTGCAGAGGTACTCAACCAGGAATTGATGGAATATGTGGGTATAGGACGTTTTTTTAGAGTGTCCGTTTCTTCCGTACGTTACTTCTGGATTCATTCTAAATTGATAGTCACTGGGACAAATCATTATTCTATCGTTACGTGTACATTCGCTGACGATGACAGTCACCGTTTGCGGCTGTCTTTCATCCGTTGCGATTAATACGACATTTTCGACTGGATTGTGACGGTGATTGTTCTTCGGTCGAATGAGATTGTCGAGCGGGTATCGATCTAGATTAGTTTTAATCATTAATATACTCGTGTTTAAAAGGTTGACGGAGCGCAAAATGCTAAGGCGAACGTACAGGACATCGTCAAGGACCCAAAAAGCATGATCGTCATCGACTGGGGACCAGTTCGATGCAAGAATCTCGTTCCGACCAGTCTGACTAATCAAAACGGGGTACCGATCGCGGTCACCGTGACCACAAGACAGCGACCATTTTGCGATTGCGCCTTTAGGGACTTCGAAATACATTGAGAAATATTGAATACTTGGTGTTGGCTCACTGGTAAATGGTTGATGATGAGTGTCCGCGATTCATTATTCACAGGAAGGCAGACACTTGAAAGCTTGTGTTATGATGTAGGTTAGGTTGGGTATCCAGCGGAGCGACGTCACGTCCCGTCTTCCGGTAATGGCCTGTATATCTACATACGTAGTCGTAATTCTAGAGGTCTTCTATCGAGTGATAAGAGCTATTGTTGGAATTGAATATTCCTAAGCTTTTTTGTATATCGCACAAACGCTTTACGCCTTGTACGTAAGTACTTGGTTAGTCCATACCACAATGGCCGACCACTTACGAACCGGATGATTCGATCATTCACTTCAGAGTCTGGAACGAGTGCACTTCCGGTTCTCGGATCTCTCCCGAAAAAATATTGAATTTCATTTTACACGAAGGGCTTGGAGGAGTAGGGTTAGAAGCGGCTGCTAGACTTGGCTTTGTCGTACAATAGTAGTCGGCCGGGCGGATCAAATTCATTGGAGCGCGGCAATCGCGCGCCCTAGCGGAAAAAGTTGTGAAATAAGTGGTGACATCTTCGTGAGCAGGGCCGAAACTAAAACTGGGCCAATTACCAGGGTGACGTTATACGGTTCAGGGCGAGCGTCTGCTTGATCTTAAAAAAAGTCACTTATCCATCTCTTTCTTCTTTTTATCGTCCTCTACTATCTATGTTATCTTGACTGTGCCACTGCAGGAGACTCGTTGGTGCCTATGCCTATGCCTATCCTACCTACTTGCCGGCAGCCGCGTATTTGGCGTGGAAAGATTCAGGTTTCGAGATATCCTAGGAAGCCGGTCGTTATACGCCGAGGACGGCGCCCATGCATTGCGTCAAACATAACTGTAAGCATGTTCTCTCTCGGCAGTGTACATAAAAGAGAAGCCTGAAAGTGGAAGGGGAGACTCTCGCAGTTGTCGTCGTCGAGAGAAAAGCGAGGCCATTCGTCTCTTGTTTTTCGCCTCTATAATTTTTATCCTTTTCTCTCGTTATTCGCATCCCATATACCTCTCTTCCTTTCTTCCTCTCGTACCATTTACGTTCTACTCTTTCTAGGCTCGAGCATCCAGTCAGATAGCCGGATGACTTCCTCTCGATGGCATCGTACCACTTCACTGACTCGTTCACCTCCTTCCACTCGTTGGAACTTTCGATCCAAGTCCACGTTCCTCCTAGACACCTAGACCAGAGCCCGTATTCCCCGTTTCACGCTTCAATAAATACAAATTCTCACCAAGCGATTTAACGGCACAGCCATTTTTCACTGCGTTCAAGGATTCCGGTATTCGCACGGAAAATTGGTGAAATTTACGCTAATAATTTAATCGGTACAGCGAAACGTTTATTACGCTGAGTAATATCATTATAGAGAATCCTCAAGGTGTGTTTATATATATACACACATACCTATGCATATATAAATACTGAGGATAACCGCAATATCGTCTCGGTTAGGAGGTAACTGGATAAATAACACAGCAAGATTAACGCAATGATTTAATGGGAGACGCGATATCCACTACGTGGTTCGATTAAAGAATCTCTTGGGAATCTCGTGAGCGATCGGTCCTGTATATAACTAGAGATAGCGACCAGGAAACGAGGATTCATTTTGAAAGAGCATATACATATATACACACACAATATGCAAACCGAACTCTCCTACTTATTAGAGACCAAGCGATTATCGTTACATGGGATACGATATGTACAGAACCAGTCTGCTTACCTCTTCTATAGCTATATATTATCTATATACACACAAAGAATTACTCTTCCACATACGCAGATACACGTGTCAGATAACAAAACCTCCTACTTTTCCATAGCAAAAGGAGCCTGGGCAAAAATTCAATAAATCATTTTACGGAAACCTTGACCTTTCCCACGTAATATCATAAATTCCTTATCGATGAATCACTGTACATTACACACTGTGCTCAGTGCCTGCATTAGATATGTACCACGTAACGATCTTATAGTTTATGTTTGTTCTAGCATAACGTGCCGTAAAACTATTAAGTGACGATCCATACGTAAATATAACGTTGGCGGCAGGGTGGCTTCGATTTTCTTGAAATAACAAGATATCCCATTCGCGGACAGCTGTCCCATCGTGCGATAAATCGGCGACCTCCAGGGTTCACGAGCGTTACCTATATGCCTCGTGTGTGTACTATGGTAACGTGTATAACGTATACGCGCATGATGATCGTGGACCACGGGTACGTCGTCAGGGTGTTCTCAACTTGGTGAATGTATCGTTTCAGGCTCTCCTTACCCGGCAGCAACACCTTCTCCGTGGCGATCGCTTTGACTCAGGACTGTAGACCCACATAATCGAGAAACCAGCAACTGCATTCCTCATACGCGTACTAATAGAGTAATACTGGCAGAGACACCCTCTCTTCGCCATATGCGTCTTCGCAGTCCTCTTCTTCGTGGCTTAACAGGACGTTTATACAGTATGCATGTGTACAGTGGAGTCATGCAATGATCTAGGCTCGTCCTTACGCCAGGATCCTAGATTGAATTTTATGGTTATAACGTAATAGGGATATATAGTCATGGTTGTATGTACGTACCAGCTGGATCGAACGTGATCCAGTGATCTATACGTGTATGTACGCGGAGGGATATCTGAATCGATCTGTAGATAGTTATTATTATCTGAAACGTATATGAGGCCTTGCTTATTCGACGTAGTCCAAGCATTTGGCCCATTGCCCCGAGCTATGGATCACCGATCAAAAGAATCCGGGCCGAGCACTTCTCTTGGATGCTGATAATATTCAATTATTATCGTAACCTAGAGATCATTGGTCCATATGCTTGTAGAGGGAATGGCTGCGATACCGCCGACGGATGTGCTCTGATTATTTATGCAATTCCTAACCCCCTGTGTGCCCTGCTGACGTCGTATGCTCCCTATATAGATATATCTACCCACGCGCATTCCGTATCGCAATAATGGAAGAGACAGCGAAACTATTTATCGTGGAATCGAAACAAGCTCTTATGTTATCGTACGCTCGAGATTATCCTTTTCCTGGTGATAACAGGATCCGTGTATCGACGTTGTAACTTACCTGGATTACGATTTGATGTAATCCTGGCAGATTCGTATCGGGTTATATTTCTTTTTTTTTTAAGATAAATTATGGTCCTAGGTAATTCTGATTTTATGTACCAGCTGATTCGCAGACCGTTACTTATATACTGTTTTATAGTATTTTTACGGGAATATCCTATGGCTCTTCTCCTACGTGTTTTATATGTACGAGAGCAAGGGCTACGCCATTTTGTGAGAAATATGTTCCGTTTGACCTTCCGAACAAAGGATTTCGAAATCGTTAAACTTACTATAGGCGTACTTGTATTCTATGTATACCTTCTATCTGGTTGTCTACCTCAGCACTGCACCTATTTCTACTTTTATGACTTCAGGGTACCTCTACCTACCAGGAGGTATCTGCCTGGTATCCACCTTCTGTACCTTTGTATTTAGAAAGGCATTTCTTATGTGTTTCAGAATGCATCGACGGACAGTCCGGATGCTTAAGATGCAGGGGTGGTTCCTGTGCACGGTGCGCCGTTTTACTTCATCAGGGTGTATGCGTCGATACCTGTCCATCGGGTCACACTGCGGATTGGTCAACGAGAGACGAGTACATGGGTCGTATCTGCAAGGAGACCGGATATATGTTTGGTCTTACCGGTAGTCAAGTTGCCATACTTGTTGGTGTCGCCTCTGGGGCTACTATATGCATCTTCATAATACTCTGCGGGGTCATCGTCGTTCACAGGAGAAAGAGAAAAGCAGCTAAGATGGTTCAGCAGTTTGAGGACAGGTGAGATTGTTTCTTTTTTTTTGTGGTTTTGGTTTCTATGCTTTGGGTTCCACTTTGTTGGGATCGAACGTGCTAATTTTGCTTTGTGTTGATTCTTTTTTTTTTTTTTTTTTTGGGACAGTGCTGAGAGACGAGAGTTCCTGAAGCATCTAGCTACCCTACGAGGCGAAGCAAACACGTTTCTCGCGATGCTCAATGACACCAGGAGACAAGTCAGAGAACTTTACTATTCCAGGAATAACGGGGATGGCGCTGTTGGTATTCAAGCGTACAGGTACGTCAATTTTGTATCTTTGAATAATTGATAGGTCGCATACTATTGCTATCTGTCGGGGCTAATTTATTTATTGGACTTCTTTGCAGACCCGTTCTTCGAGATCTTGCCCGGATCCTCGTTCTAGTGAACAAGAGGGACGACGAGATACCAGTACCGCCAGAGGACTGGCAGAGACTGCTAGCCTGGGCCGAACGTCTTCTACGAAGATACAAGAGACACAGCTCGCCCGAAGTAAGATTGGACACGTGCAAGGTCTATTTTGATTCGCACTATATTCTATTTCATTGTGAAATGTTGAATTTATTTTTTTTGTTCTTACACGCCCAGTCTCTAAGGCACTTTGGTGAGTCGCATGTGCCAAGGAGAAGGTGTAGAATCCTAGAGATTTATAGACCAGATATGCTTTCTATTATACATATCAAGTTCTTACTGTAACCGCATAACGATGCTCTCTTAACTAAGAAGCATGTATACCAATAGCATTAGAGTTAGGATACCCATGAGTTCACATAGAGTACACGTAGAGTCTCGTCCAATGGTAAAACCTCTGAATTTCAAGGTGGCTCAGCTGGTAACGTTTCTGCAGCAGCCAGCGACGTCCGTCCAAATGATGCCGGCTCAGCCGATCACCATAGCAACGCCAACACAGCCACCATACGAGCCGCGTGCTACGCCAACGAATCTCACAACATTCCAGCCGAACGCACCGCTCACTACGTTCCAGGCCAGCGATAAGTCCAGCATAAGTCCTGCTAGCTCCAGCTTGGGATACGTCAAGGACAGCCCGGTTGGCTCTAGCCTAGGACAGAATAGTTCAAGTGTCTACAACGAGAAGCTCAGTCCAAATGGATCCATAGTGGGTCAGACAACGCCGCTCGTCTACGGGGAACAGAAGAGGGTCCAGCACGTAGGATCACATCTACAGGAACTGGCCATCTCTAACTTCAATCACAATTATAATTCCGCTGGCACCTTGCCACAGGTCAATCTTACTCCTGGTGATGGGGACAGCAATACTCTTGATCGGGAAATCAATCCCCAGTGGGAATTTCAGAGTGCCGTCGAGGCCGCTAATTATACCATACTGTCTGACTGGTCGGCGACTCGTGACTACCTCATCGATGACTTCACGATCCTTGGCTTTAGGCCCCAGGACGAGATCACCACGGAATTGTGATCGTCGATTTCTCTCATTCTCCTTCCGTCTATAAGTATAGATCTTGTAAAAAAAAAATAATGTGGAATACGATGCTCCGTATTGAGTCGACTTTTGTTAATGGATCCTGGAGATATTTCTCTGGGACCTGCGACGGTTTTGCATTCTTGACTTTTATTCTAAGTCACTTCGAATGGCAGTTTAGTTAGAATACAGTCGGAACCATCTATGCGCTACTGTAATCGTGACTCTGAGTCACTGTAACGCTGTGGCGTTTTCGTTAGAGAGCTTATACAAGAGAAAAATACGAAGGAGGGAACACATCGTATTGCACGATATTGTAGAATACTTTGGATAATTGCGGTGCGAATCAGGTGTTAATAATGATTTTACAATGACTTTTATAAGCGTGTAACAATTGGGACTGAATCTCGTGGGACGTAAAAGACCCTTTTAACATATCCAGATTATTCAGAGCAATAGAGTACGCGTTAGCAGAGATACCAAATAACTGTAAGAAATTTTTTTTTATATAAAACAGGAAAAATGAATATGGTAGTATTTGGTGTTTATTTAATTCACACGTGTATGTATAATTATTGCGACGATTGTATATTTTAGTCCACTAGTCAACATACACATGATCGATTAACGTACATGACACCGAGGGAAAATTAAACATTGTTGCCCTCTCTGTCTCTCTTTTTCTAACGCGCGACGACTATGTTTACCTTTTTTTTTATAATTATCCCCTCTACTTAGAAATGAATTTCAAAAAATTTCGAATCTCGTCCGCTAATGTTTCCCAGTGAAACAGCAATATTACTATTAATTGTGTAGTATAAATTAAAAAGAATCCTGTACGCGAAATGTGCGTATGAGTGCATATGCATAACAAAGACCACAACGGGTCGTATGTACAAATTGATGTAAATAACGGTTACAATTGTAGTTTAAACGTTAATGATTATTGAATATCGAATAATATATATCTATATAAGAAGAGACAAAAAAGCTTTGGTACGTTAATGTCTTATTTTATCATATCCAATATCCTTATCCATTCTAGACTCTGTAGGGTATTAATAAACTTGTTCGAACTTATCAATACGTTCTGAAAAACCCGCGTTAAATGGTGTCACAGAGAAAAGTGCAAGACCCACCCGCAGGATCTTCGTAGATATTGCTTTCTACCAATGGAAACACGACCAGCGACATTCCGTTGCGATTCGAGCTTGGCGAAGCGCAGAGAACAGGAAACGTGCGATATGCGCGCGCAGCCGGAAGGTGCGCGCGCACTTCATCATATAAGAGGAAGCGCACTTTAGATATTTCGCAAGAAAATAAACAACGTATACGTCTAGCAGTTGCGTTAAAACGCTCCAAAATAAAAATCTCGTCGATAGAAGCAATTCGGCAACTGTCATATGGTGATGTCGGGCCACTGTCCAGATTCTCGACGGACGGTGCCCGAGGCGCTTAGGTTCGTGCGGGGTGGCCGAGGGACGCCATGACAGTCGTCGTATTTTCAGTAAACCGCGAGCGCGTACGATCTTGCAGTGAGTTTTTGGAAAATAGTGGCGCGCCCCGACGTCCCCGGGGCCTTTGGACGGGTGCTAGTTGTCCCGGTCGAGCAGCTGGTTGCTTCGGTGATATAGTGGAGGAGTGTGGCGAGGGCGCGTGGCCATTATCCTGGGATTTGCTTGTGGGTACTCGTGGCGAGGTGAGGCGTCAAGAGGCACCAAGAGGCGTCCCCCCTTGCGTCGGGACGCGCGTCCCCGTGCCTGAGACAGCCGTACGGCTTAGGAAACGAGATGCGAGAACCGCCGACGGCACCGTGCACCACGTGAGTTCCATTCCCCGAGGCTCCTCTTCTTTACCCCTAGTATCGGCCTTACTTATATATCTCCTTGTCCTGGTACTCCGAACGCACCTCCATCTTGTCCTGGCCCCTTGTCCTCGTTCTACGCTCTGTGATAATTGACGCGTCATGTGTCCGCTACGAGACCAGAAGATGGTGCCCGATTACTCGACGAGGACCCCGAGGACCCCGAGGACACGGATATCACGCCCAGACGAATAGGCTTTCATTAACGTTCCCATCTGGATTACGGTCTATTACTTGGTCCTCAGTTCGGTCTATCTTGTATGGAGAATTTCGGACATGGCCTTTGTCGAGTACGGGTCATGGTATTCGATGACTCACCCTTTCACGTTTTTCTTATGGGATATTCATTGAGTCTTTTGAGGTTAATGGGAGTTTCGTTATATGTATATCATTATTGTTACTCTAGATTCAGGTTTTTCCATAATTTTTTTTCACTGTCTGGGGGAATAACCTTCCAGCGCAGTCTACACGTGATCAGTTATTTCTCTTTTTCATTCTGATAGGAATAATCGGATACAGGTTTTGAGGTTATTAAGAATTGAATTATTCGTCAAATTTTTTAAGCAATAATAAAAAGTTAGAGAGTTTTATTTGATTGAATTTCTTGATGTATCATGATATGTTGAATACACCTTATCCCCACCCGCACCCACGTCCGCTGAACATGGCGCAATCATCATCATCATCCCACTGAGTTTTTTAATGTAAGATTAAGACAGTGTTTTACTTCTGTATTTTGCAGGATGATAAATGAGGATCATCAGAAGACGTTAACTAATTGTCTTTATTGAACGAAGATGAATAGTGAGCAGCATGCATTGCCAGCGACTACGCAGGCTCAGCAAGAGGTGAGAAATTATTCTTTGTTCTCAGGCTATTTGCCAAACTACAAATGCGCAATGATTTATAAAGTCACTGTGAAAGGGCACGCGAAAGGGATTTTTTCTATAGTTAACAGAATATTTTATTTCGTCCTTTGGCCCGTCAATTTTGTTCTTGAAATGCATTTCCGTTTTTAGATCAATTTGTTAATTGTGCTCTAAGTTCCCTTTTTTTATTATTCTCTTTTCGTTTTCCTTCAGATCCCATTTCAAACAGGATTCAATATAAATGTAATTCACCAAGAACGAATGTTTGGGTCAACTGCCTGTTTGTGAACTATTTTTATTTCTGTGAAGCTGGACGGTAAGAAAAGAAGCTTCTTCAAAGTACTTGAATCCCTGTCTATGACTTTCTATCTTTCACTATCTCTCGTGTTTCTTTCTATTACCTCAATTCCTGGGCATTAGTCATCTTCCGTTACTGCTCTGTAACACACAGTATCTTATAACTATTATACATAGCAACTTTGCTTGGTAACCGCTTGTACATAGATAATGCAGTAGATTCTCAATGTTAACCATATCCTTCAACATATTTATAACCAGTAATAGAAGATATTCTAAAGTAATAATTAGTAAGAGTCGAAACCTTATGCACTCTATGGAAATAAATCATTTCAAGTCGACATTGATATACATTATCCAAGAATGAGTCATCACTTGCGTTTTGGGAGAATCAAATTCGAGACCGTCCCACAGACATTCAATGATTAGAATTATAAATATCTAAAGAAGCAATTTTGAAAAAGCATATCCCAGCCTCCCTGTATATTTGAATTCCACATAATTAGTATACATCTCAATGAGCACAAAGGTCGTACCTGGCGCATTTGTCGATTGGAAAAGCGAGCCTATTGCATGTTAGTCGCATGCCCTGTCGATGTCGTACAAATGTCTGAATGTGTATCGGTAGGAAGTAAACTCGGGTCAAAGTGGTCGTCCTTCATACCCAGGTGGTTCGACTAGCTCAAGCAGTCACAGCAATGTAGGAAGTACCCGGAATTCCTCTGAGGAGCAGCGTGTAGGTACAGCAGTAGCGTTAGCCTCCTCGGTAGCTAAATATTGGCTCTTCACCAATCTGTTTCCCGGGCCGCTACCCCAGGTCTCGGTCTACCACCATAACCACCAGATCTCCTCGAGTAGGAGTGGTGGTGGTGTTGAGGCATCTTCAAAAGAGTCTTCGTTTAACCAGGAAATGGCGTTGACCTCGAATTCGCATCATCAGTCGACGACTTCGCATCATCATCATCATCAAGCTTCGATTAGCGGCGCTGGTCATCATGGCTCTCTGCAGTCCAATCAGCAGGTTTGTTTCCATGTAGATGCACAACCTGTTGTAGCACAGTTACGCTTTATGCCCTGGAAGACCTTTGTACTTGGTCGCACAACAGGGAAACCCGGTGTTATGCTCCAGGGAGTCCAGGATGAGTCCCGCGTTGTCTACATGACACTCAATATCACCTAGTGATGACACGGAGTTGTAAAGCTTCATCTTCGATTTTCTATTTCCCATCGACGTTCAGTGTAGCATTATCGTGTCTTGTTTTAGATAGTAATTTCTTTGTTATGCTTGCTCTTTATCTTCCTTTTCTTTACTTCCATACTGAATCATCTTAGGTTGTTTCTTTCTTTAGTTGTAAAGTAAATAGTACAATTACTTAGGATGCTTCAGACTTAATCCGTAGCTTCCTTTAATGCTCTTGAACAGTAGTACTATATATTGATATAAATAAGATCTAAATGGCTGATACTTATAATTTGTTTATAATAAGAATGATATATAAAGAAAATGTTGCTACTGTTCTTCACAGATTCCAGTCTCTCTTCCTGGCCTTAGCCTAGACGGGACGCACATTCCCGCAAGTGTCAGTCACTTGCAGGCGGCGCACGCTCAAATGCAGCAGCAGATGCAGTCGCAACAGCAGCAACAGCTGCACCAGCAGCCACAGCAGCAACAGCAGCAGCAACAGGCTCATCATCAGATGCAGCAGAGCCATCAGAATGCACAGAACAGTGGACCAAGCTCGCAGAGTCAAAACTCACAACGGGATGATAATAAAGTAAAGGACGAGGGTGGTAGTTGCACTACGGAACGGTGCAGCGATAATCAAGTCCATTGTCAGGTCCAGTGTGATCTGCAGCTACAGCCGCCACAGGATCTTCAGCAGAGCCTCATGCAGCAGCAGCAGCAGCAACAGCAACAACAAATAGGTGTCAACATTAGTGGGAGTTCCACTGCAGAAAGCGGAACTCAGAACAATTCAGAGAAGCCCGAGAAGGAGAAGGAAATGCGTCAGCTTAACATGTCACAGTACGTCTTTTTAGTTTTATTTCAGAAAAAAAATCATATAAGAGGCTTTGGCCAGTGTCTCCAGTGAATTATTTTTCTTACTTGCAGATTTCAACTTCCTGACCTTAAACCCGGTGGTCATATGATGGACGTTAGAACAGCCGACGGCTCGGTCGTTAAAATAAGCGCTGGAAACGAACAAGATCTTGCAAAGACTCTTGGCGTAGAGATGGTACAAAATATGTACAAGGTGAGAGGCCTCCTTATAAATGATGACAACGACCATTGAGAAATCTTCCTAGCGACTACAGTCGTAAACGAAAAAAAAAAACGCGCTTCTGTCGTCAGGTAAATGTCGAGGATATCAATCAACTGTTGGCGTATCACGAGGTCTTCGGGAAGCTGCAAAGTGAGATAGCAGCTGGCACCACTCTCGTGGGTGGTACCGTACCCACGCAAACGGTCACCACCATCCAAAATGGAACACCGATAGTACAGCAAGTTCAGCTAAACAAGTTTGACATAAAGACAAGCGACGGAGAGGCCACGCCCGGACCAAGTGCCTCGCCCGTATCTGTTGGCAGCCATGCCTGCGAGGTCTGCGGCAAGATCTTCCAGTTTCGCTATCAGCTTATCGTGCACCGAAGATACCATACTGAAAGGAAGCCATTCACGTGCCAGGTAAATGACATACCCCTAAACCCAGGTTCACTAATACCCTAAGTGTCATTATCAGTCTCGGCATTACTTACTGATAAAATTCTATTTTTTAAATTTATTTACAGGTCTGCGGAAAGGCATTCACCAATGCCAACGATCTAACTCGTCATGGTAAATGTCACCTGGGTGGATCCATGTTCACCTGTTCAGTTTGCTTTCACGTGTTCGCTAACGCGCCGTCCTTGGAGCGCCATATGAAGCGTCACGCTACCGACAAGCCGTACAATTGTACCGTGTGTGGCAAGAGTTTCGCTAGAAAGGAACACCTGGACAACCATACTCGCTGTCATACCGGCGAAACACCTTACAGGTGCGTTCACAATGTTTTTAGCATAAATGATTCACGTCCTGCTGTGATGCACTTGTATGTCTATAGCTATGAGCGTACTGTATCTACGTGACTCTTTTAACCTTTGTTCTGATTCTTCAGGTGTCAGTATTGCGCCAAAACTTTCACACGCAAGGAGCACATGGTGAACCATGTTCGCAAGCATACTGGCGAGACCCCGCATCGCTGCGACATATGCAAGAAGAGCTTCACTCGCAAGGAACACTTCATGAATCATGTCATGTGGCACACTGGTGAGACTCCGCACCATTGCCAGGTCTGCGGAAAGAAGTACACGCGCAAGGAGCACCTTGCCAATCATATGCGTTCTCATACCAACGACACGCCGTTCCGATGCGAGATTTGCGGTAAGTAACTACAGTCTTATGTGAGTCTTGTGGATATGTCATTATGGTCACTTCATTGTCAGTTAAATTTGACCTTTTTTTACGCTCTATTGCGACCTTCACGGGTACCTTAGAAAAAGTTCGTCTCACTGACCATTGTTTTGTGGACTGTAATTTTTTTGGATACTATTGAAAGTACGGCTTTGTGATTGAGAATTGTTATAAGTACATTAGGCGTGTCTGGTATATGTTTTTCCCTTAATCGCCATTTTTTTTTGCCTATTCGACGTGACCGGAACGTGTTGCATGACTTTGATTGACGACGCTTTAATGAAGGGGTTGTTGAGAATATTTTCGTATATTATTTTTTTTTTGTTGATACTGTCATTAATTTGTGAACCAATTTTTTCAGTGTTTAGGTAATGCTAATGTAAGTTGTGCATGATAACTCTGTAGCGTAGCCGACGGAGCTCACCTGACGATGATTCGCATCAGCGCGAACAAGTCGCCGTCGGCATGAAAACTCGTCGTGTTTACATTGAGCGTCTCTACGTTGTGTAATAGGATTTACACGACTGCTGCGCGCTATAGATCCAAGTGTATACAACGCGCCAGAGACAGAACAGCGGATGGGGCGATTCCAAAATGGAAAATCATTATAATTCAAATCAATGACGTTAAAAAAAAGTTTAATTAGTCACGTATCTAAAAATCCTAAAATTCCAATCACGTTACACAAAAATATGAGCGTATTATATATTTTGACAATAATCATTTGAACGAATAGTATCTCTAAACGAAATAATTTTCAAGGTAAGTACTGATACATGATAAAAATCAGCAAAATTATGAATACGTGACGTACAAAAGTATGATATTAAAAATTTGCAAATTGTCGACCAGGAAAAATTATGTGATCAAAAAACCAAGGGCATCACAGTGCCCACCCTTATGCCAGTGTCGCAGTCTTCGCGTCAGAGTTATTACAAATGCACCTTAAACACAGCAATGCTAGTAGCAGTAGTGTAGTACCGAAGTAGTATCAGCAGTGGGTAGTGGTAGTGGTGGTGGTGGTGGTAGTAGTAGTAGTAGTAGCAGCAGCGGGGAAATAAAATTCGCGAGAATTGATCGCGCATCGCATCAACCCCCCAGTCGCGCGGGTCGCGCGCATTCCTTTACAAAGCTCCCCTCTAACCTTAGAATTGGTGTCTTTAGCCTCGGGTTCGGTACTCCGCGTTCGCGTTTCGCGTTTTCAACAGTGCGGTGGGAAGTGACGCGTCTTTTTTTTAGTTTTCGTTTTCCTACGTACTTCGTGTACGCGCCCTTAAGACTTTCCCGCACCCACGTATGTGCGGAAATTGTGATGGCATGACTTGCTATTTCGTAAATCTCAGCGGTTCGTATTATTTACTTTGCCTTCTTATCCTAAGCACACGAGACAGACACCCACAACCCATACAGAGACACAAGGCAGACGCGTAACACAGTGACAATGGCATCCATTTCCGGTCGTCTGGAATCGAGTATCGTTCACTTCCTGTGTGCATCACTTCCGCATTTACCTTTACACGCGACACGATCATCTCCTTCGCCGAGTACCATTTTTTAATTTAGTACTAATTAGCGGGAACGTTTTTTGTTTTGGGTGAATCAAAGAATTTTGAAAGTTTGGAATTTTGAAAAGTACTGGTCATCTCGTAGCTTGGATGTATGTTTGGATGGCGATGATACTTGGGAATATTATTTCTCCAAGGAATTTACATTCTCGGCAACCACGGCAATCGATCCGACCTCTTTCTTTTCCTTTTGTCTCAGTCGCACCTTTTGTTTGATTATGTTGATTTGAATTAACCGCGCTTCGATGCCAATGCTAAAGGCACCTAGGAATCGTTCTGATGTCTCTTTCTAGTTTTGAATTATGACTCCTGTTATCGTTACGCGTTGTGGGCTTTATTCGATATGCACCGAGATACCACGTCGGTTGATAGCGAACATTTAATCAGTACGTTTCTATTGTGCAGGATATAATAGGCGGGCTGATAAGGAATTATCGATTTTACATTCGTCTTACGTATTATTCCTAGGAATGCAATCGCGAGACTCACCCCACCGGTCCCGGCAACTGTCTCTGTTATTATTATGATATCGATTTATTGAAATTGGTGAATTATTGGGTTGAGTCATAAATGAGTTCCGTTTTTTAAAATAAAATTTATTTACCTCCATCGAAACTTATTTCTCACTCAACCCAATACATTCACTGCCATTCGACGGATTCGACCATCCTCTCCTTGATATCTTGCCTGTCTTCCGATAACCAAAGGATGCCTGCTCAAGCGGCTAAAATATTTCCTCTTCCAATTATCACTTCCGGTCGCGCGAGAACTAACCCCCCCCCCCCCCCCCTGCTGCACAGTGATTACCCATGAATCTCGAATCGCTCCTTAATGAAAGCATTCGTGAACGTTAACTTTTGTTCCCTTATCTCTTTGCATGAAAACAATGTTTACCAAACTACGGCACAGCTTTCAAATTACGGTTTATCCCAAGTATTCTAGCTCTTTGCTTCCCAAGCACTTAAAAGTTAATAAAATAAAAAAATGTTCGTACAAAGTTACGTACAAAGTATAGGACACCGCGTAGCACAACGTAATAGGATGTCATGTGAAAATTGTTATATGAAATTTCAGATCATCAAAATTCACTCGGGCAATCCTAACTGGCACGCTAAGATATTTGACAGATAATAAATATATATATATATATCATGGATTTATTATGACAGGAAAGACTTTGGAATCGTCCCATTGGATTTAAGGAGGGGAAAATGAATATTGGATAACATCACACTGCCTAATATTTATATGGTTCCGTTTGGTTTTGTTTCTCGATGCTAATACAGGTAAGTCGTTCACGAGGAAGGAGCACTTCACGAACCACATAATGTGGCACACGGGCGAGACGCCGCACCGCTGTGATTTCTGCTCGAAGACGTTCACGCGAAAGGAGCATCTACTGAACCACGTTCGCCAGCACACGGGTGAGTCTCCACACCGATGCGGCTTCTGCTCCAAATCGTTCACCAGAAAGGAACACCTTGTTAACCACATCCGCCAACACACAGGTGAGAGCGGTTGGCAGATGTTCACCTCACGGGCAACCGATCGTAACGTTCGTCTCTAACAGTAGTTCACGTTTGTGGTTAGCATATCAAAGAGGAAAAATTTAATGAGGATTAATAACAAAGTATATAAATATAAATATATATATATTGAAAAGTAATAAAAATTGTAATCGGTCAGGGATCGCGTTGGGACCAAAAGTGTGACCCTTTGTTTTTGCTTCTCTAATCCGGCTGATAATCATCTTTCATAGCCGTCATTTGCTGCTTCTCTGTGACGTCGAATCTGATCTCATCCCTTGTCGTATCTACGATGACGTACGCTTGCTTCATCCTGTCATGTTAATCATTGAATATATGGCTTTTTTGTATCATTAATGGGATATAGTGCAAGATGCACTGTTTTAACTAAAAAAAACTTTTGATACTTGCTGTAGATTGTCATTTTGTTCATTTGATACATTTGACATTTCACGCTATCATATCTTTCAAGTGTCATTATTCTGCCTAATACACCGCTCTCATACTTGCTTATTGTCATTTAACTTTGTTCGTGTTCTCAAAAGACGTTGGAAGGGTCGGACAAATTTTTGTAATTTTAGTAAAATTATTCCTTCCATTGGTTCGGCCTGGCCCTTTGCTTCGTATCTGTCAGTCACACTTGTTAGGCGATGCTCTGACTCCCTGCCCGATAAGCGACTCTTAACTCGGCTCGAAGTAAACGAAAAAAAAAGAAAACATGAATGATTCTAATGTACAGGGTGTCCCGTGTCTCGCTTTGTATTTCGCTGTACAGCTAATGAGATATCGAAGGAATGTAAAACGAAATTGTCGATTTTTTTCGTGTTAATCGTCACTGACAGACTTCCTGTACAGAATATTTCTTTCTTCAAAATCATATGATAAAATGATTCGGGATTGCGAGGAATCAGTCGAGAAGAGTTTTTGGTCGTCTTTTTATTATTTTTGTTTTGTTTTGTTTGTATCTCTTTCGTTCACGCTACGTCAGATTCAGACTTGTATTCGATGATCTCTCGTTACTGCACAAGCTGACTTTCCTCGGACGTAACGCATGGACGTGCCGATACCGACGAATGGATCCTTTTTAATTGTTCCTAATCACTTACCGTTTGGTCGAGATTCTGATATCTCTGTAATAAAAAAAAAATAAGAAAGTCATGCCGGAACCTCCACCAATCAGTACACCAGTAAGAACCTGGACCACAAAGATCATTATCATCATGATAATAATTTTGTATTTAATTTTTCTTTGACAACGTATTATCCTGTTGCGTATTCAGAATGAGAGCTTGAAAATTGTGTAATGATGAACTTGAATAATTCCTCTTGAGCTTCCATAGGAGTTTACGAGGAACGTACCACCTGTTTCTTATCCACTGTAAAATCCTTTGCGAGGATGGGTATCCGGCTGGCAAAACGTGTAAGCGAGTAGGATAGAGTAACGAGTGTCTACGGGGATTCCCCCGTACGAGCTCACGTTCGGGGAATCCCCGTAGTTACTTGGTCTATTAAGGATGTGACATTCGCCGCTCGTTGTACTTCCGTGCGTTAAGTCGGGCAAAACTCGCCTTGTGCAGGATAAGTCCATGTCTGAATGACGAGTTAAAGTTGAAAAACGTTATGAAATACACAGGGGAGACGCCCTTCCGCTGTCAATACTGTCCGAAAGCGTTTACGCGAAAGGACCATCTGGTGAACCACGTCAGGCAGCACACGGGTGAGTCACCGCACAAGTGCCAGTATTGCACCAAATCGTTCACGCGGAAGGAACATTTGACCAATCACGTGCGTCAACATACAGGCGAGTCGCCACACCGATGCCACTTCTGCTCCAAGTCATTTACACGTAAGGAGCACTTGACGAATCACGTCAGAATCCACACCGGTGAATCGCCACATAGGTGTGAATTCTGTCAGAGGACGTTCACTCGGAAAGAACACCTCAATAATCATCTCCGTCAACATACCGGAGATTCGTCACATTGTTGCAATGTGTGCTCCAAACCGTTCACGAGAAAGGTACGTTGCACTCCTGACACGATATACTCTTTTTTGCGTCAGTGCCATTCCATTAAATATCATTTAAATTATTTTGAGCAAAATTTAATGAATAGGGCATTGAAGATTATAAATTTCATTTACGGATGGTAGCTTCGTACGAGGACAGTTTATTGTTATTTATCGGTTCACTTTGCTGTTTTGCATATTGTTCATGACTCTATGCAATTAGTAAGTCATTAATGAGGATATGAAGATGCTTTTACTTAGTGTGATTTTTTTCTTGCTTTCTTTCGTAGGAACATCTCGTGAACCACATGCGATGTCACACTGGCGAACGTCCGTTTGTCTGCACCGAGTGCGGCAAGAGTTTCCCGCTCAAGGGAAATCTGCTATTCCATATGCGATCCCACAATAAGGGAAGCAACGCGGAGAGACCGTTCCGCTGTGACCTTTGTCCCAAAGACTTCATGTGCAAGGGTCACCTGGTCTCGCACAGAAGATCCCACTCGGACGAGCGACCACACAGCTGTCCGGACTGCGGTAAGACCTTCGTCGAGAAGGGCAACATGCTGAGACATCTACGAAAGCACGCCGCGGAAGGTCCACCTACGCAAGTCAGCACGCCCTCGGCAATTCCTCAACCTGTTCTGCCGATACCCGCTGCCGCGGTACTTGTTGGACATCCTCTGGCTGCTCCGCAACCGCCTCCAGTTGTTCCTCAGCATACCGTCGTGGTTCCAACACCTCCTGGTGTCCTCACGTCGTACTAAACGGATGAGATGAAAAAAAAACCAGTGCATATCGTGCAGGTTCGTGTCACAATTACATAAGGCGCCAATTATCCCGGTTACGAAGAGTCCAACCCTTGTCCGCGATTACAAGTAATTAGTGAAAGAAGTTGAGTGATTAAGATGAAAAGTATGTGATACCCCAAGTGAGATGTCCCGATCCTCGTAAGATGCAATTCAACGGACGTCGCCTATTGGACACTCGAATCCTGACGATTTAGCTGTATTACACGACTACGATGGATTACCGGCTTATGGACGCTCTAGAGAACCAGCCACGTGATATTTATCATTGTATCATCGTCGCCGGCTTTTTGTTTTACAATTAATACCAGACTTGAGACGTTTTCTCATAAAATCTCAACTTTGTACCGTTACTGTAAAAGGCCCAGTTGATGTGGACCTCGACCGAGAAAACTTCAGCTGAAGACTGGACTTGACTCGTTTATCAATGATCATCCAGTCTCGTCTTAGATTGGCTAGACTCAAGTGTCATTCACAATGATACGTACAACTGAACAGGCCACGCCCTTTGCATTTTTTTTTTCAAACAAATCCCCATTGCTGTCGGGGGTTGTTACGATTGTACGGTTGCGATAATAAAAAATCTTTATCGTCGTATCGCGGGCATACTATGTGACCACAACAAAAGAGTCTAGCCAATGGAATTTCAGCTGTTGGTTTTTAATTTCTTTATGGTCGAAGGGAGATCTCGCCATTGTTCAACTGTTCACGAGTGCCATCCGTTTCAGTCGGATGTTGACGGGCACTACGTGCACGCAAACCGGATACTACGAGAAGTGAGTTATCTCGCATCGACTGTACATACTAGCTTGTAGGCAGTAGGCGTTAAGAATTTTTTTTCTTCTTTTTTTTCTTCGTTCCTTTGCTATAAAGGTACGTACACGAGGCACGAGTGAATAAAAGTGTATCACTTTTATTAGTTTTGCAATGGTCGGTCGGTGGGTTACGAGGATAGTGTTTAGTGGTGGGACGGAAGGAAAAGAAAAAAGGACGAAAAAGGGATAAGAGAAAAAAGAGGATTTAAAAGTTTATTTCCACGGCACGCACTATAACTGTGACGTTGTCGGTAGACGACGACACACTAAAAGCGATAGGATGCAAACCAACATAAGAAAAATATTTTATATTTTCTAATCGGCGCGTAGATTGAATCTATATATATATATATTTAATGCTATACATATAGATATATAGTTTGTCAGTAACGCGAACGAAAGAAGGACTTAGATATTTTTTTGCGTTTAACGATTTTATACAGACTCGATTTAGGAACGTTAATACCATCCATCCACGTTCCCTCACGAGGTGTAGATACTTAGGTAGCAATTTGCCAGGTTTAGTTGGTAGTGATTATTTTTGAGTTTATATTTTCCTCTCTCTCTCTCCCTATCTTTGTCTCTTGTTGCATTAAGTCTCTTAGCTACTACGTCCGAGTGCAATATGACTCCGCCGCGTTCGCTTGTAATACCCAACGGCCCACCCGGGTCATCCGGGTATTATCGAAGTGCTTATCTGCCGAGAGTGGAAAAAAAATAATACAAGAAAGAAGAAAAAAAAAGATATAACCACACAGCAATCGGCAATGAGAGACCGTTGCGCGGAAAAATTCAATTTTATCTCATAACGTGACTCTTTATTATTATTATTTATCCCTCACCTTGCGAATATACAGAGAATGTATTTCTTGTTAGATGCGCGCCGTTATGATTGAAAATTTGAAGTTTCATCACGACGACCTCATTCACCAATCCACCAATCCATGTTAACTCTTAGCTTTTCGAAAAAGAACTACGACTCAGCACTACGGCACTAGACTAATCGTGTAATAAGGCCATTGTATTTCGTATTTAGGCTATAAGGTAAACTGATGCATATGTGCTGCGGTATGACAATGCGAGCTCACGAATTCCGTTCGCGGTCGGATGGTTAATTTTTGTTTTTTTCTTCGTATTTACTACAATGAATTTTGTTCATACGAAATAAAGGAAAGTGACGCAACGCGATCTGTTCACGTCGCTCGGTTAATCGTTGCTGGAAATGGGATCTGTCTCTTCTTTCTATAAATATATAATATAATGATATTTTGTGTATATCTTTTTATATTTGTTTCTCTCTCTTTGTCATTTGTTACGCTGCTTGGACGGTACTCGAAGGACCTCGCCTTGCCATCCGTATCTTTAACATAATTATTGTATGATATTATAATTAATTATCAATTTGGGTAATGGAGAGTACCGGAAGTGGATAACGATTTTATTACGCGCGTAGAACACGACGTCACATTGAAGTTTTTAAGCGTTGGATTTACGATGGTCGACGTCCCCCCTCCCACCCCCCCCAAGGATCTTGTCTCTAAGAATCTGCATCCCCCTTATCAGGATATAATTATCCTTATCATAATCCTTATCCAAACATTCCCGATCCACTTGCTGAATCCCGTTCCTTCTGTGTCCCGACCCTCCCCAAGAATCCTAATCGTCCCGTAGAGTTTTAGAATTCGTATAATATATTATGATGAATATTACTAAATATATTCAAGCAGTTTAGACATCGCATGCTATTCGAAGTAATGATGATTAATTAATTAAACGAATAAATGATGATTTACATGAAAATAAGATGCAAGGAACACGGTGGTAAATGTTTTATGAGAAAGCGAAAGCACACACAACACTATGCGATTAATTGAAAGGCGGAAGTACCTATAATATTTACATATAGAGCATAGACCTTTATTATATATATATATATATATTCTCGGAGGACATTACATAAACGCATATGTAATACACACACGGACATTAATGCGGACATGTATAACACGAGTGACTTGATATGACATGATTGATTACAATTAATTAATTGATAGAGAAAAATATACACTGTGACGTCTGTCATATTCGGGATAAGCATTATATATGTATAATATATATATAGCATGCGCTTATATACATTATGTATATATACCGTAAATATTATACGAAATACCTGTCGAAATGCGACTTCCGGCGCGATTTTGCGCATCGGACTGACCGATGCTGCGCGCGCATCCAGTCTGATTCGCTGCGCGGGATGGCGCTTCCTGCCGCGCTTATCGGCCGTCTAAGGATGGGGAATAAAAAAAAAATAATGTAGCGAGGAGTGAATAGAGGATAATGTTTATATGGATCATTATATTATATTATTATTGTATTATTAATATTATTATCATACGTTATGACGAAGTTAAGATTAAGAGTTGGTTTATGCTTTTAAAATGAAAGAGGGTTCAGTTTTTCGTGCGGTATCTTACCACTTGGACGAGGAGGACAAAAGTTGTACACGGCAAGCAACAAGTCAAGTTTGCTTACGCAATTCTTTTTTTCTCTTTTTTTTTGTCTGTCTGTCAACGCGTCTCGCGCTGTCACTGGTGTACGGTCTTGTTTCGGTCGTTCGGTTTGGTCTGTTTCCCCTTTGAGAAGGCGGTTTTTTTTTATTTATAAATAACAATACCGTGACTGTTAGAGGGAAACAATGATGATAGTGAAAGTAAGACAAAAATAATAATCGTCTTGTAATCAGCGCCGCCGTCGCACGCTTTTCGATTCCTCGGGCACACGCACAGGCTACAGAAATTGAATTGAAGCGTTTAATATGCACGTTAGGGTCTGAGCGCTTCTACAGTTTGTCCTTACCTTCTTTTCTTTTTCTTTTTGTTTAGTCCTTGTTTCTTTTTGCTCTTTTTCTTTGCGTTTGACGAACACGGCGACGCTCGTCGAGACGGATTCAATGCGCAGTTATAAAAATTTCTCCTTTGCTGCTCTCCCATGGGTTGATAATCGTACGGCGCTTCGGGCTCAGAGCGAAGTAGGGGTGATGGAAACAAAAAAAAAATAAAGTAAAATAAAAGGTTATATAAGATTAAAAGTATGATTTACAATTTAGATAGACAAAGAGGAAGGAACATATGTATAGAATTTTATTATGCACCATTGTAATATTATGTATCCCAGTTGTGACACAATATACACTGGTGTTATGTTAAATGTGAGAATGTCGTGTATCACTTTATTTATCTTCACACTTCATTGGACCATACACCTCTGCTCCGTTTCTCTTGAATCATCCGGACGTCTATAATTTCTAATTAAAGTCATTTCCTTTATTTATTTTTTGATTGCAGCTTCTCGATTAAACACTGTAGATCTTCCTTGCGTTTGTCTCTCTCGGTACTTCAGTGAGCGTGCGTGTGCGTATGGGTGTGCGTGTGTACGTATGACGTTACGCAAATTTGCAATCGAACGGAGACGTGCGGGACTATTGACGGTCGTTCACGTTGTCGTCGTCGCGACGCCCTGTCAATTCACGTGCGACGTCTCTCTGGACACTGCTCGGGGTGGGGGGATGAGTGGGGAAAGTGATATTGATGTTTTGTGAAACTGATGGGAAACGCTGCTACTTGGTTTGATAACGGATCGAATTTTAAAGCGCAACGTTAATTACGCATTGTAATTAAATATGATTGTATAAAAAAGAAGAGGCGGGAGGACTAGATAGATGGAGAATGGGAGGATAGTGTGTGTAACATGCAATCGTAAACGTGGTACTACAATAAATGCATTAACTTTAAAATTGTATTGTGCTTTTTTTAGGATTTTCTTTTTTTATTCTCGCCTTTCAAATTTCTGCGAAATACTGTGTGTGTAAGGGTTAGTGGTTTAACGTATACGCCTGGCGGTAGGCAAACTGCGATGCACGTATGTACGGTAAGTTATCGACGTCAGCGCGTGCAGGTAAGGAGTGACGATGCATGTGTTAACATTCAAAGGAATTCTTTTGAAGGTTTAAATATTGGAAGGAAGACTTGGACATCGGTAATTATGGGCAGGAATACGTGGAAGTAGTAGAAATCGAAAATTTTGAGTCAAAATGTTGTAAAACTTAACGTCATCTTCACTAGGATTGGTTGCGAGACCCCGTGCAAACGACATGCTTTACAAGGCTTTGACAGGCTCATGGATACGTCGTTGATTCTAATTTGTGGTGTAGCCACTGAACTATAGTAATACTGGAACGCGAACTGTCATTGGAATATGATGGTGAACTTGCGAAAAGAGAGAGATAGCTGTCGGCGGGTATCTCTTTCCTTTTCTATTGTACTGCGCAGGCGCGAATGCAGTCTCGTAAGAAAATCATGAATTTATGCACGCGATAGTTTAATTACTTAATTAGTGTTTCTAATTGAGGGAATTAGTAAACACTGGTATCCTAATCTTACTGTTTCTAAACCGGCTATCACAACAATTAATAGGATACGCAGCGATCACTATAATTTTTCTCATAGACTCTTCAGAAAAAGCCTTGTTACATCCAGCAATTCTACTTGTGGTTTTCCTACAGATGATGTTGATCACTTCATTTTGAAATGTTCAGACTTCTTAAAACAAAGATCCAACCCTTGCCAAGCTCCTTAGCATACTCAAAATCAACATAGGAGCTCTACAGGGCACTTCACTCTTTACAAAACCGAGTAGTAGAAGAGCCTACATCCTGCCTAACTTTATAAAGAAATGCAACCTACAAATTTTTAATTCAATTTTAGCTGCAATTTAATAGCTAATTCCAAAATACCCTTTAGCATTCGACCTGCGTCTGCATATTGCCTTTTCATTTAGCTATTTACTTGCATTGGCTTTGCATGCTTTATAACTGTCCCGCTGTACGGGTTTGTCAGTCGGCCGCAAGAGAGCCCTACCGGCGCAAATCTTGCACAGTGCTGATCATCTCACCTCCGAAAAATCAGCCCTTTATTGGGGTATATATCATTTTCTCTTTTATGCAATCGATTGTGCATCGTTTGTACATCATTGTTCATTAGTTTATATTATTTGTTCATCAATTGACAATTTATAATAAATTAAACAAATTTGACTGAAACTTTTTTTCACCCAGCCCCTCATTTATATATTTTTTTCATTATTCGCCAATAATTTATATGGAACAATGATGTACCTACAAATGATGCATAATCGATTGCATAAAAGAGAAATTGATATATACCCAAATGAGAGGCTAACTTTTCGGAGGTGATCATGTCAAATCTCTCGAGGAGATGAATCTCTTGCCCACCGAGCCTCAGATACAGCGGCTCGATTCTTGGGCCATAATTAGTAGGTTCAGTTGCCGCCACTCGTAGCGCAAGTGTTCCAAGTTAGACGATTCATGATTGGCTGGATAAGCCGCGGGAAGCAGGACGAAATCAGCTGTACAGAAGAAGAAGAAATGGAAAGCCAGGAAAAAAATCAGGAACCACAACGAAGAACAATTCAAAGTACTGGAAGTTGTTGGAGCGCAGACTTGCCGCGCAGGACTCTGGGAGTGGGGGGAGCACTTAAGAGGGTACTCGGGCTCGGAGTGCTATTCTTCAAGGAGGTGGTCTCCTATACTGGTCTTTTGTATGCTTCCATCTTATCCATTACCATCCTTTTCGCTCCCATATCCTTAAGGATAAAGTATGAATTTATTCTATTTCCAGTGTTCTCTTCTCCTGCTTCTCATCTTTCCTTCCTCCTAATACAATAGGATTAACTATCTATACCGTCTCCTTGAAACAAAATTGCTAAAATATCTTTTAGCAAAGATGCCAAAAATAGTAGTATATATATAGTATGTTGCTGTGATATATTCAATGTACCTTCAATTATATCGTTATGTTATTGCTAATGTTCTAAAGGCCTATATATCTATACTTTTTATACTGTTTTTATTTTGTATTGTTTGTTGAATAAATTTCCTTGAAAATGCAGTAGTTGCACTTATGCGTTGATACTCTTTTATCCCCTGGAAATATCCCAGTGTGAATGAGTTCTGTCTTCCTCTTACTCTCCTTCCTTCTAACTCCATCCCTCCTCCTCCGTCCTTATGCTTCGATTTCTATTTCAACTCTCCTCTATTTCTCCTGCTATTATTTCAGCCGCCATACTTTATTTTCGACCGTCTTTCCTTATATCATTCTTTTGTCTACCATCCATCTCCTGATTTCATTTTTCTTCGTCAATACTACACCTTCTGCAGAAATAATGAAAGCAGCGGACTAATTTTGAGAGGCTGCATGTCACGAAAATGCAAATTTTTTAGTAACCGCGCTCCCTAGCGGAATTTTCCGGAACTATCACAGGCGCTTAACAGCGCCATCTGGCGGAATTTTCCAGAACTAACGAAAAATGCTCCCCAAGGAAATGCAATTTTACGCGATAGTTTGCCTAAAAGTCTTTCCACCCCCCCTAGTGGAATTTTCCGGAACTACCGCAGGTGCATAACAGCGCCATCTGGCGGGATTTTCCAGAACTAACAAAAAATGCTCCCCACGGAAATGCAATTTTACGCGATAGTTTGCCGAAAAGTCTTTCTACGCCCCCTAGTGGAATTTTCCGGAACTACCACAGGTGCTTAACAGCGCCATCTGGCGGGATATTCCAGAACTAACAAAAAATGCTCCCCACAGAAATTCAATTTTGAGCGATAGTTTGCCGAAAAGTCGTTTCCCGCCCCCTAGCGGGTTTTTCCGGAACTACCACAGGTGCTTAACAGCGCCATCTGACGGAATTTTCCAGAACTAACGAAAAATGCTCCCCGCGGAAATTTAATTTTGAGCGATAGTTTGCCGAAAAGTCGTTTCACGCCCCCTAGCGGGTTTTTCCGGAACTACCACAGGTGCTTAACAGCGCCATCTGGCGGAATTTTCCAGAACTAACGAAAAATGCTCCCCACGGAAATGGAATTTTACGCGATAGTTTGCCGAAAAGTCTTTCTACGCCCCCTAGTGGAATTTTCCGGAACTACCACAGGTGCTTAACAGCGCCATCTGGCGGGATTTTCCAGAACTAACAAAAAATGCTCCCCACAGAAATTCAATTTTGAGCGATAGTTTGCCGAAAAGTCGTTTCACGCCCCCTAGCGGGTTTTTCCGGAACTACCACAGGTGCTTAACAGCGCCATCTGGCGGAATTTTCCAGAACTAACGAAAAATGCTCCCCGCGGAAATGGAATTTTACGCGATAGTTTGCCGAAAAGTCTTTCTACGCCCCCTAGTGGAATTTTCCGGAACTACCACAGGTGCTTAACAGCGCCATCTGGCGGAATTTTCCAGAACTAACGAAAAATGCTCCCCACGGAAATGCAATTTTGAGCGATAGTTTGCCGAAAAGTCTTTCCACTCCCCCTAGTGGAATTTTCTGGAACTACCACAGGTGCTTAACAGCGCCA
>JARQST010000141.1:0-14826 GCA_030142225.1 Pachycephus smyrnensis
GAGAGAGAGAGAGAGAGAGAGAGAGAGAGAGAGAGAGAGAGAGAGGGGGGGGGAGGGAGAGGGAGAGGGAGAGAGAGAGAGAGAGAGAGAGAGAGAGGAGTCTGGTTTTGCGACAACTTCCGCCTTCGAGAGTGCGGAAATTTTTGTTAAGGTCGGAATAACGTCGAATGGCGCCCAACGTGGGGCCATATTAGACCACTGTTTTAGGATACTAGCAAATACTTTGCAACATATATGTTTTCGAGTTAATGTATTTTCATGTACGTACATGCATGTAATTGATATACAGTAAACTCCCTACAGTTACGTGCTGTATAGTTCCATGTTTTCATAGAATCCCTCCCAGACGAATAAGTACGAACACACCGAGCGCTTCTCCACCACAGCGTTTACCGATAGAACCTCCATTGTTAACTCACACCTCACAGTCTTCTCGTGCACGCCATTATTCAGAAGGTGGAACCGTAGGCCTTAGAAAAGGGCCCTCCATCTTTGCCTATTTCCAAGAATTTTCCGCTCCTATAGTCCCGAAATTGTGCAAATATACAGGGTGTCCGAAGACTGTGGGGCGCGGTTAGCATAGCCGTATTCCTGGTCAAGAAACGAGTCGAAAAATCCTTTACCATTTTTTGATCCGACGCCTAATTATCGAGCTATTAACCATTTCAATGAGCCAATCGGATGTACGCTTGTCCGTGAGTCGTGTGAGTAGTGTGAGTGAGCGCCCCACTACTGCTGCGTCTGTGAGACTCGCAATTGTGAACAGTGTTGCTAGACCGTTTTACTAAAAAGCGGTAGATATCACTTAAATAAAGCGGTAGGAGAAGGATCCAAAGCGGGAGATCCAAAATATTAATTGAAAAATAATGAGCAAACATTATCTTTATTTTTATTAATATTCATTATAGTTTGCTTTTATTTTAATATCAATTTATAAACTCTGTCTAACTCTAACTTATCAGAAAACTTATCAGAATAACCTTACAAAAACTTTATTGTTTACATTTACACTTTTAGTTATCACTTGTTTCTTCTTCGTTTCATTTAGGTGTCGCTTCTTTAGTTCTATACCTAGTTGTGGAAGTCTCACTGGGATCCAGACTGGTATTAGCTGAATCTGTAGGTTATAGGTGGATGATATTATCCGGGGGCCTGACATAGCCCATTCTATGCCCTTCGGCGTAAGCTGCGATATATGTATTATATTTATATATTGCACGGAGCCTAAGTTGGTACGAGTCACTGGATTCTGATTAGCCGGCTATACGAATTGTTTTACGTGATCCACTTCAGGATCTCTGACCTAATCGTAGTCAGAGTCGCTATAGCATGGTATCATGCGCCCGACTATAATTTCTACTTGGGATACGGTGAGAGATATTTGTAAAGTGCGTGGATGGAAGAATGTAATCTCCGCCCACTAGTTAGAAAATGACTACAAGTATTTTGTCAAGATAATCTGATTGTATGATATATTTTTTTACGTGGAAATTTACAGGGTTGCGATTTTGTTTTTTTTTTTGTGGAGATTTGACTCTAACTGGTTTAGAATATTTTAGTCAAGTGCCTCGTGGGCGAATTTTAAAGATGCAGGAGAGAGGGTAGTTTTCCGAATCCCTTACGCCTTGGATCCTTCCTTGGAGTGAGGACATGTGTTTAATTTCTTCCGGACGAAGGTTAGTGTTAATTGTTAATTGTAATTAAGTGTTAACGCTCTAGCTCGCATAAGAGAGGAAAAAAGTTCCGTTCACAATTCCGTTCTCGTTCGTCAACTCGCCGCGTCAAAAACAACAATAGATTAATCCCCCAAAATAAACTTCAACACTTTTATTAAAGTTTCTCAATTCGTTTACTTTCTCTGCCTCTCAACGCACAATCTCGCCTGCCTTCCAACAATCACCTTCTCTCATTCATCTCGCTTCACTCATCGCACGTTCATCCCCATTCGTTCCTTATCAGTCAATTTCTAACATGCATCCTCCTTCATTCGATTAACAATCACACTCATTTGTATTCGTCCATTCGACCTCCTCCTCTTTCCTTCCCTCCTTTCTTCCTAACCTTCACTCCTATTCGTTCTCGCTACTTTCTCGCATCGCTCGCTAATCCTGCCAGCCGACAGTGGTTGTTAAGGCCCCGCTCGACAGTGAACTCAACCTACGGCGCTCATATTCAGTTTTCCGCTTACACAATGAGCGAGAAGGGTGCCAGTCTAGTCAGCGAGGACTTGCAAACTCTTTAAATCTCATAAAATTAATTTACATGTACTAGTCTGTTCTGTCGAAATACCTCGCTGCCCCAGACACCGTTACCGATGAAAACCGAAGCTGTCTGTCCTCTAACGTGCCATCGGGGCTGAACAATATTGTTTTATGATCATGTAATAATCAAAACCTTATGATAGTATAAGACAATCCATAAAGAAGTACTAGCATAGTAAAGGAAGAAAATAGAAGGAATGCAACTGTCATAACATTCAAACTCTACTAGAATTTGATCTAGGATCCTCGTGAGATAATTCAATCAGATCCTTATAATGTTAGTAGATCCATGCCCTGTAAGAAAATTTAAGTTTGTATAATTCATTAAAATGCATCAAAAATGCATTAAATTGACGTTGTATGAATTTTATTCTTGAAATATTCATTGGTATGAAACAATACGAATTATATGTTGTAACGTTCCGTCCTTATGCCCCTCTATCCTTTATAATTTTTTTTATCACGTATCCATTCTCAATGATGGATACATCAAGAGCCCCACATAAAAGTCCATAGCGCACAGTGGTTGAGCATAACTGTATCCGAGAGAACTTCCCAAATCCTAAGTTTCCTAAAAAATCCTATCGACCTCTCACAGCAATGCCAATAAAGGTATAGGAAATCAGGAGCACTAAATCCCTAATATTACAAAATGCCCTAGAGTCAAAGCGACATTCCTAAGGAGAAAATATTAGAGATTATTCCTTTTAATATTTTAAGTATCCTAGACTCGTCATAGCGACAGATAAGAATAAGTAAACAAAACAAATAGTTCCCAGGCACGACCAACGGGCACGCGCCGAACAGAAGAAATGTAAACACAGGATAGCAGGTAGATAATCCAACCGCTAATCCCATTAGTTTAAATCAAAACTTTAAAATTAAATTAAAAATTACAGCATTCGAGAACAAAAATCGTTATCCCCACTAAAAATAACGTACTCCTTCCGAGGATAAAAGCAGCGGCTTCCTCGGCAGGAATTCATTCGATTCCGATCATTCGAGACGACAAGTGTACATCGAAAGGCAACAAGGAGCAGTGAGAAAATAGAGAATAAGACTAAATACAAGGAATTAGGATCCCATCCAGCCCTCCAGAGCAAACCAGTGAACAGTATGGTACTGCAAACTGTGGGAGCTCATCCTCCAGCAATTTCTGGTCTCGGAGAGCACAGTGCCTCATCTAAGTATCAGGAAATCTGCTGCTCCATCTTAGAGTCTCTGCAGCAAAGTCATCGTGCCGGCGCTGTCAGAGATCAATCCAATCACCGAATAAAAACATCTAACGAGTTCAGCTCCGAACGTCATTGTGATCAGTAGCAGTCTGAGTCCAAACCTCTCCACAGATGATATATTCGGCGAACGGAGATCATTGTGATACTCTGGGGTTTCGAATCATCATCATCCTTGCTATCCACGAGAGTGCAGTCACCAGACACATTGTGTGATCCGCTGTACGGCAACTCAAGCTACTCCTAAATCCGATAGACACAGATAAGAGAGAAACTAGAGAAACACACCCCTTGTCGTCGATCGATCAACAAATCACTGTACAAATTTATGAGTGCGTGTGAGAGAGTGTAAAAGAGCGAACGTAATTTTATTTAGAGTGTACCTTATAGTATAATAAACCAGTGTGTGAAATTTGTATAAGTGTTACACGTTAATAGACTCCTGCCCAGTGCACAAACCTCCTCAAAAGTCTCGCGATTCCGACTCCCTAGAACTCGCGAAACGTCTCAATGTATGTATACAGGGTGTCCCAGAACTACTTTCCTTCCGGCAAGTGGGCAATGGGTGGAGGTGTCCTGAGTATCCTCCCGCAATCCGTTTTCCAAAATTCGCAATAGTTTTTAAACGGGAAGCATTCAAGATGCACCAGTCGGAATGCAAGATTTCCGCGGATTATGGCTGCGTGGTGGGAGGTATAGTCGTGGCTCACGAAAGCTGCTGCACTGAGACGTCATATGCAGCAGCTTCAGACAGATGGCCCGATTCGCAATTGTTTCATGCTCCGAGAGCCAAGCGTATTCGTTGACAGACTATCCATACTGCCGGAACGCCTTAGCTTCGCGCAGCAGCTTCATGCTTAACGCGCGATTCACAATTGTTTTAAGGCACGCGTTCAGTCAGCCGAAAACACATATACGGTGCCCAAAACGTATTGCAATGAAATTTTAATTATAAACAGCCCGGAGAGAAATAGATTATTATAGAGAAAGACAGAGAGAGCGAGAGAAAGAAAGAGAGAAAGGCATCCATATTAAATTGGAGGACATGGTCCTGGAGCGAAATGCAAATTTATGATTATTTATAACTATTATTATGACTATTTATGAAACCTGAAAATGGACAAAATAGAAATTGCTGGGACGTGTAAATATGTAACAACAAAAACAATTTGTTGTTATTTAACATTTTATCATATTTCTGTAATTTTTTACGTAATCATCTATGCATAGGTACACTTTTATAACCAATTAAAATAAAGCAACTGTATACCAATACACTTCATATGTGTAAGTGAGATCAGTCATATCATGTTCGCCATTTGGAATTTCAAAATTTGAAGTCTAGAATCAATTCCAGCACCCTTTGAAACCTTTGGAACGTACGACTTCGCAAGACTCCGCGAGTATATGGGAAATGCCGGGGGGGGGGGGGGGGGGATAAAAATAAGAAAAGGTGGTTTTTATTAGAAATACAACCGGATGTTATTGATATGATTAAACTCCTCAATTAACACATAAAAAAAGCTTTATAACAAGATAGAATTCGTTTATTTCGACCTTGCGGTCTTGAAATAGGAATTTGGTACATAGATTTTGTAATTACAATACATCTTAAGCTACTTCTTTCTTTCTCTTCTCTACTTGTTTAAACTAACTTAACCCTTCCCCTGTTTCTCCCAGTATTAACATCATATTTGTATTTTCAATTCGTGTTCTTTCGCAGTCTCTCATTAGGTGTTGCATCGTCTCTTTTCCTCTGAAACAGATTCTATATCTTCATGTTCGCCTTCTCTTCTTCCTCTTCTTCATCTTCTTGATTTGACTTGCCCTTCTGCTTCGCTTCCCTCCGCTTCCACGGTGGCGAGGGAAACACTGGCCTAATCCCTGCTTAAAAAACCCCTACGTTCATAACTCCGCTTGGGCTGAGTCGCAGGGGTTTATGTAAGCTTTCTTGGCTCACTGCCCTACTTATTGAGATTCTTTTGTCTTCTAATCTGTCTTCCTTTTCGTTCCATTTTCTCCAGATTCCTCCTTCTTGCAATTTCTTGTACCCTATTCTCGTTTCCATTCCTTGCTCTCTTTTTTCTCTCAATATTTCTCGGATTTTTCTTTGGATATCTCTTTCTGTTTCAGTCAGATCAACCATTTATGAATTTCTTCTTTTCCCCTGATTTGAATGATTTTTTTCTTTTTCATTATTTCCATCTTTCCTTCCCAGTTCTCCATCTCTACTGCCGTTAATTTGCTGTTCTCCCTTCTTCCAACCCTGTATGCGTTCTTACCTTTAGTTCTTATTTCTTCTGTTAGGAATTTCTCGAGGTCCGCCCTTATCTGCCCCCTCCCCCCAAATTCTTTCTCTTTTATCACTATATTATTTCTTCTTTCTCTTTTTTCCAGTCTGTCAAATTTGATTTCCAAATCCACTATTTTTCTTTTCAGTTCTTTGTTTTCTTCTTTTTTTTTCTGTGTTTTTCTCTTATTTCCTTTATTTCTTCTTGAAAGCTATCAATTTTTGTTATTAGCTCTTCGAATCTCGCCATTATTCGTTCTTTCATTTTTTCCATTGCCCTTGTCTCTTTTTCCATTGTTTCTTCTTTAGCCGGTGACCTGCCTGTTTTTTTGCTTTTGCTAAATGCTCTATATTCTTCTTCTGTAAGTTCTAGAATGTCCTCTTTTTGTCTCTTCCTTTTAAAATAGTCAGATATGCTACCTGCGCTACTTATACGTTCGCGTCCCAGCTGAGCCGAGGTCGTTGGTCTTCCTCTCCTCCCCTTTGTTTCGTCCGTCATTAGGTCAACCCCCATGTCTCCTGTTGCAATGCTTTTATGCAATCGTTTACAGTTTCGCAACCTTCGCTCGAGGAATTCGGTTGCAGCTTCGTCTGACCGTCTGTTTCGTCAGCACTCCACGTCACCTAACTTCGTTTTTATTTCCAAATTCTTTTACCTTTATCCTTCAATAACACCTTTTTCTTGCCCTTTGCTCTCCGTTTTCTATATATCACAGTGTTTCTTGTTGTTTTCTGAGTCTCCTGATACCTTTTTCACCCTTTTGTCTTCAGTCTCACCTCCTTTCACTATGACACTTCCGAGAGCTCCGCCCGAATACGTCCGTCCTCTGTCGCGTCTCCAACCAAAGTCTAAAAGCTTTATAAGAATTGGAAATGCAAATTGAAGCAAGACAATGCGGATTGAATAGGAGATTGCTTACGAATGCATAGGGGTAGTTTACCCCTTAAACGAGGTATTTTCGAAAAACACAAATATATGTATCTCCTACTTTTTTTAGCTCTTCCAAATGCAATTTGTTTCATTAAAATCCGATTTTGCATTTTTCAACCCCTATAAATTTTTATGAATTTAACCCATGAGAACCGAACAAAATGCATTTCTTATTATTCGCCATGAGCATTATTCTCCAATTGGTTTCATTTAAATATCTCTACTGGAAATAGGTGAAACTGTGAAAATCGCCCTAGAGGTGCCCAACTTTGGGGGTTGATTTCGCTCCCTAAAACCCTTTAGCCGCTGATAAAAAAACACGTGTTTCTTAGATTTCGATGAAGAACAACATATCCAAAAATGAACAAAATCGGAGGAGGACACCTCAAACGGTTTCCTTGTAAGTCGAAATTCGGTATGGGAATCAAAAAGAAGCCCAAGGCAGTGACACTGAGAAAAGTTATCGAGGAAGCCAAACGGCCGATGATTAAAAGCAACGATGCATGAGTAGCTATCAAATCTGCTCTTAAGGGTGCACAAAGAGCCGTCAAACGAGCAGGTGGAAAGCGCAACGTGCGTACACCTCGCGTTCTACCCATATCATCCAAAGTTGGATGTTTTCTGCCATTTCTCATCCCTGTATTTGCGGGTCTCAGTGCCGCTGAAACGTTGGCCGGCAGTGTGGCAAGTATAGCTAAAGTCGTGCATCATTCGAACGCAACCAAAGAGCAATTGAAGGAAAGTCAGCAGCACGACAAGACGATGGAAGCCATCGTACTAGGCAAAGGACTGTGCTTAAAACCCTACAGGAAAGGATTAGGCATTCATCTGAAGTCAAAAAACTTGAAGTGAAACTACCACGCTAAGCGTTAACCAATGCAGATCTGGTCAAGTACGCCAAAATCATGAAGATTCCACATTTTCGTGGAATCTTTATGCGGTACGCTATGCCGAAGGATGGATCGTACAAATACGAATCGGCAATCGTCAATCTTGACGCTGAAGATGGCTCTGGAACACATTGGGTCGCGTACAAGAAGATGAACGACCGAGTCATTTATTTTGATAGTTTCGGCAATCTTCGACCACCGCTAGATCTTATCAGATATCTCAGTGTTGGTAGTGTAAAATACAATTATTAATGATATCAGGAGAACGACACTTTCGATCGGAACCCCCTTCTCACTTACTCTTCCTGTTGTACATGTATTTGAGTAACGATAAGACGTGTTAAGTGATTTGATCTCTAATCATTTACATTTGTTCCCATCTGTCGTATTTGATGTAATTTATTGTGATCAGTTACTTGATCAAATAAACAGTGAATGTCTTCAAGTTATATATTTGCATAATTTATTGTGAGGGAGTGTGCGCAGGGTGAGATACGAGTGAATACCCAGTACTTCGCTGTCGAACTCTTTATTTGGTCTGGAGTGCGGAGCTAATGTGCTCAGTACGAGGCGGACGTAGGAACTGCCTAGAAAAAATACCTACGCCTCGCCATAGCCTCGGTGCGCGTCGTCCAGCTTCTTTATTGCCCTGGTGCGACGTGTCCCTTGACCAGGTCAGAAGGATTAACGGAAATTTTTATACTGGGAAAAACCCGGTAAAACATTGAACAAGAGAAAAGCATAGCGGAACTATTTACACCGGGGAAAACCCCGAAATATACAGAATGTAAGAAAGTACAGAACTTAAAGAAGTGCACGAGTGTGTATGTGTATATTAGCGTACGTGGAGACGTACCCCCACAATTGAGTATCGCGACATAGGAACTTTGCTACCTTTCCATATTAGTAACAATTAACATCAGGCCTAACAGTAATACGTTGTGCAGCGAAATTAAGTGTAACCGTGATGTAAATTTTGAACCCGATGATTCTATAGGCCGCTTGTTGGGCTTCACTCAACGCGTTCTGAAAGCTAATAAATTCCCTACACTCGACGTATCAGTAGCCATTCTCAAGGTGAACGCTTTACGAGTCGGATGCAACGTTACTACGGGCGTTTACATTAACGAAAGTAAAGTGCATTCCATACACGAATTCTTTCCGGTCGTACCACCCGGATATAAGATTGTAGAAGTACCATCGCACGTCATTTATCTACCAATTGCAACCAAGACTATAGATAACCTACAGCTTTGAATAGTCGACCAAGACGGAGACTTGGTGAATTTTCAAGGAAAAGTCATAATGATAAAATTGCATGTCAAATCGGTTCGATAATGGCAATCGTTTATAACAGAAAGATTGTCAGTGGCTATAATAGTAAGCCGATATGCCAAGCAGGAATCAATCATCGACCGCTTCTCAAAGCACTAACATATCAAAACATGTTATACCTTAAAAATCTGGGAATTAAGGTCACACTAGTCGGAAGAGGAGAGTAAATCGTTCGTTCTGCTGTATTCTTTTCATCTGCTACGTACTGATTTTGCCATGGAAGAAGAAACGTTGAACATTCAAATACCTAACATTTTCGATGAGTCTGTAGCGCCCTGTGAACGGCATGCGCACCAGCCTTACGCCTCGTCAACGTTCAACAACAGTAATAAGATTATTCAACATCGAAACCTATGCTTACTACTGAGCAAAAATTCGCTGTATGTGTATGGAAAGCTGGTCAAGAAAGATGATTCTACAGCGACTGCGAGTACGACTCTGGTCAATAACGCCATTTGTCATCTCCTCGAAGAAATTGCTACGAAATGAATGCTATAGAAATCGATCGGAACAGGAACGTTGGTCTTAGGAGTCTCATGAAGGGTTACTGCTTTCCTGACTCCTGGTTAACGCTCATTGATGGAGAACGCTGGTTAGCTCGACGTTAAATAACAGGAAAAGAACTGCTGTGATTCATCGAGAAGGATGCGCCCATTCCCATGAGTTTCCGTACTTGGGAACTGTACGAGTATTATCTACTCCCCACCACTTCGAAAGACGTGTAAACTGTCAAGACGTCGAATCAGTTGGAAATCCTCGATACGTGATATTGGGTTTTCAAACGAGCAGAAAGAACAGAAAAAATAAGAACGCGAGTCACCTTGACCACTGCAACGTCAAAGACGTTGAGCTCTTCTTGAATTCACAATGTCACCTCTATGGAAATCTGAACCTTGACATTAATCACAATCAGTTCTCTTTGCTTTACATGCTACAATAAAATGAAAGGAAATTTGATCATCTGAAAAGGGAGAATGAAGAGCATCGATAGGTTATCGTTGTAGATTACCATAATTACAAGCCTTGTACATACAAATAATGAAATGATTATTTAGATAAAACATGTTAATAATCTTACTACTTACCATACAGAAGTATAAGTCGTTCGGTATATGTGATTATTTTCTATAACTTAGCCATGGATTTTTGTATTATTGTCTATTTTCATGCCACATGTCAAAACTGTCAAAATACTTGATCGCTGGTCGATGTTACTAGATTTTGGCGCGAAAACGAGGGGGGAGCTCGCTGTTGAACGCGGCAACTTCAGGTGTCCTACGCAGGTTGGGACATACGATATATAAATATAGACGATTATAATTCTTAATCGAAGTAAAATTTATAAATTGAGCTGGTGGTTCAGTGGGTAGAGTGTCACATTCCCGCACTTCAAGCATCCCGACGATCGCAGGTTCGAATCCCACTCACGGCAGCACAAATAGATGTGTGTACCAATCACGAGTTACACACGTACCCATTTTATAAACATTTTCTTTTAATTGTGAATGTTATCCATATAATTACCGGTGAAAACCACATCAAACACTTATATTGCAGTAATATTTACAAAACATTTTTTTCTGTATACTGATTCAAGCAGTAGGTATGACGACTTTACTGATTCAATTAGTAGAGTTTCACTGATTGTCAGTGGTCCATTTATAACTGCGATGATAAGTGACTATTCACTGATTATCAGTTAAGAGAGTAGCAAGAGCCTAAACCTAAACAATTTTTGTGAAGGATTTTCTTTTCTAGGTCCCTTTTTAAAAAGTTCTTAATTTGAACATCTCGAAGTTATTGTTGTCGTTTTTCTGCGTTGCTTATTGGTTGCAGTTGTCGTCACCGTGGCAAAGTTCGCTCTAGTATTGATTATTATTTTAATGAAGAGAAGAATACAGTAGAACGTTGAGTATCCGAACTAATTGGGGACATGGGTGTTCGGATAATCGAAATTGATATTGTTATGTTGAAAAAACTTCCTTTAAGCTAATAAACATTTAATGCGATATTTATGCAGAAGAAAGCAGGGAAGGAATACTTAGCAAGCTGTTCGAATAACCGGTCGTTCGGATAATCGACGTTCTACTGTACACGATGCGTTTGTTAAGTAGCAAAAGACGCGTACGTAATAACTCGTGTATTCATATAAGATATCAAGCAATGTCCTCATCAACGAGTCTATGGTCGATTTTAGAACATGTGGTGCCACTGGCTATTAACCCTTCAGGTACAAGGGCGTCGCGCAGCAAGTGACTACGTGGGCCAGGGCCCTCGTGGCATCGAAACTTCATATTTAAACATATGTGAATAAGTTTTAAGCACGACATCGGAAAAATAAGAACCAAAACTTATTTCGGAACGTAACATATTCTACAAGTAATTGCGAAGTATGATATTTTTCAGACCACCCGTTCATCTAATATAATTTATATATGGCTGAATGTGTGAATATCGCATCGTTATGTAATTTGTTTATTACGAAAAAACCACACAATATTTCTGATTTTTCGCTGCACGATTTGATAGATAAGATCTTAAAGTACTTTCAGGAATTTTTTCAGATTTTTTTTAGAAACTTTCGTTCGATAAACGAGAAGCGTGAAGTTTAATCACAAAACGGCATGCAAAAATGTTTGTACAATTACTATAAATTCAAATATATATTATATATAATATAAGAATATTGTTTTCCGTGAATATATCAGTATTAGTATCACACTTGAAGTAACATCTGTCTGATTTTCAAAATACTTAAAACTTTTCTGGATATAACAAATTTAAAATGTTGAGCGCGTCACCCGGCCGATTCATCAGGAATTGTTCGACGCGCTTAGCGCGTTACCCGTGTCTGAAGGGTTAATATATCCATACAGAATTCTAAACAGTATTCTCACCATTAACCTCTAAACTGGCACGAATGCACCGCTGCGTCAAGGAAAAACCTGACTAATACTGGCAGTGACACGTGAGTGCGTCAAGATGACGTGGTGCTAAAAATAATGATTAATATTTCTTGAATACAGAAACCAATGTTCCTGAATACGTTATAAGGATTTTAGGGGTCGCTGATTATGAATTTTACATCAGTTTTACATAATTTATTAATGCAAAAAAAGTATGACCAATCAAAAATTGTGGAAAATGTTAAAAATGTTTTTTTTTCACTTAAAATTTAGTATACAGAGGTTTTCGATGTCGCTGATTACGAATTTGATATTATTTTTATAAAATTCAAAATAGCTGTTTCAATATATTTATCTTACCCCCGGCATTAGCTGACGAATTTATTCGTTATCCGAGAATGTGTCGCGGGGAGATTGCATGGTAGGATTTACATTCCTGTTTTTAATACTTTTTTGTTTTTATTTTTTCTTTTGTTTTTAATTTTCTTTGTTTTTCTTATTTTATTTTTTTTTTACATTTTTAGTCCACCATATTGAATCTTCCATTTTGAATTTTACAAAAATAATAATAAATTCGTAATCAGCGACCCCAAAAACCCTTAATACCAATTTTTTGTAAAAATCCAAAAACTTTTTTCTGTGCCAAAATTGGCGACAGTTAGCAATCTGAGCTTTGCCAGTTACGGGGTTAAATCAGTAACCGATTTTGGAACTAATGGCACCACCGGTTATATTCAGATATCCTGCAACAGGTTGTGTAAAGAATCATTTAGACAGGCATCCTTACCGGAATCAAGCAACTTTCTGCATTGATTCCGAACAATGCAATGAAAGATTATTCTGCCAATTTAAAACTAATAAACAGAGGTAGTTTACTAATACACCAAATTAATAGATTTAACTATCAAATATAATGCGTGAACACGAAACACGATAAACTCAAAAGCAAGTGTATTTATTGAATTATTTCTTTGGAGAAATTCGGCAAAACTTCCTGTTTTCGTATATACAAATATTGACGATTATAACTCTTAACCGAAGTAATGTTTACAAATTGGGCTGGTGGCACAGTTGGAAGAGTGTCACACTCTTCACTTCGAGCCTCCCGACAATTGCAGGTTCGAATCCCGCTCTCGGCACTACTACAGACAAATGTACCCAACAATCACAAGTACATACGTGCCCATTTTTTACATTTGTTTTAATTATAAAATTATTGCATTATGTCAATTGTATATTTGATATATTTAAATGAATATTAATAATCTAATAAATTTTCTATACTTCATGACACTCGACGGAAAATTAATTATGCGGAATCTTGTAAAGATCTTGTATGGATACGTACAAGATTTTGACTAAGAATGAAAGTGGAACTGTTCATGGCATCCAACTACAAAATGTTAAATTTCGGTATTGGGATCTGATTATAGTCCTGAATAGATTCTGAAAAATAGACAGGAATTCTATTCGGATTCTAATTGGATAAACACCACAATTTCTGCACCAGTACTGGTTATTTTCATCTTAGCGTATCTGGAAACCGAAACTGCAATTGATAACGGCTCTTCGATTCAGAATTGTTCAACGTTTAACCCGTTAAGCGCCATGTCAGTCACCGGTGACTGACACTATACTTTCCGTTAGGACTGCGTCAGTCACCGACGACCGACAGTATACTATTCGTTCAGGCCGCGTCAGTCACTGTTGACACAGGCTTGGCGCTAAACGTTTTAACATCACGTCATAGAGTTTGTTAACTCTGGAACACCTTGTATATCCGCACTTACGTCTGGCCTAACGAAAGCGGCTATTTACTTCATATAACATCTTTTGGTTGATTAAATTCTTTATTTTTATTGAGTTTGACCAAATGTGTTTGTACTGTTATACAGCATATTATTTGTGTTCTGCATTGTGAATGATAACATTGTTCTACTTTAATATTTGCAGTTTAACTTTGTTGGGAAATTGTTGGGGCCTAAGGGTAACTCTATGAAACGACTGCAGGAAGAAACTATGTGCAAGATGGCCGTGTTAGGACGAGGATCGATGAAGGATAGGCAGAAAGTACGTATCTTATTTCTTCATTTATTGTGTATATCAGTTAATATAGTAATCACAATTTTATCGCGCTTACAAAACTATAGAGTAAATTGATTTTCAGTATTTATAATATGATACTTGTACAGTTTTAAAAGCAAATGTACCTCACCTACTATTTCATGAATATAGCTGAACAGCGAAAAATGTTTCGCTATTACTTTTAAACCGTTTATGGTATGCCAGATCTTATGACATTACTAAGCGCACAGGATGTAATGAACCCTGATTTTTAAACGTGTTTAAAGCTACGTAACATTATTTCTTTTCGAAACAACGATTGCATATGAAGATTTCTAGAGAGAAGTATTAGATATACAGAAGAGTTTTACAGTATGTTGAACATACTTTTCTCATTTGCGATAAGTATTCAATGTTACGTAGTAAAGAAAGAGAAGCAACAAGAATGAAGAGAAAAACTCGCAGATATGAAGAAAAGGACCCCGAGACCAAAAAATGGAAATTAAGTTTATTCTGTAACAAGCCATACTTCATACTCGACAGAAAAAATCTATTGTTGTGCCTGTTAGAAGTTGTTCTTGGTTCTGGTTCTGGTGAAATGATTGAATAAGATACGACTGTATGAGATGATCTTTAGATGTCAAACCAATTTCAAAACCTGAAAGAATTGGATATGAATTAGGTAATATGAAATCTCAGGAATGACATCAGACACAATTTGCATGTGAGATTAGAATTTGATAAATGTTGAGTTCCTTGAAGTTGGATTGTTTCGAAGAAGGTGTCTTTACAAGCGATGAGGTTCTCAGGAGTGCTTGAAAGACGAGAATGTACTCAACTTGTGCCCAATCATAACACCGCCTTAATTTCGGCGGGAATTCCATTCCCTACAGCGATTCGGCACGGCGCTAACTCTC
>JARQST010000141.1:21462-31891 GCA_030142225.1 Pachycephus smyrnensis
GTCGAAGATACGATTGTACGTTTTCGATTCATCGATTCGTTTAGGTTTATGGCAAGCAGTATTGAAAAATTAGCATCATATTTGAAAGATGATGAAAAATTAGTTACGCGCAAACATTGTAATAGTGTAAAGGAGTTCAACTTATTGACTAGAAAGGGCGTTTTTCCTTACGAATATGTTGATAATTGGGATAAACTCAAAGAGAAACAGTTACCACCTAAAGAAGAATTTTATTCAAAACTTAATAATGAAGGGATTTCAGATGAAGATTATCTACATGCTTCAAATGTATGGCAAACTTTTCACATTAAGACATTGGGCGAGTATTCTGATTTATATTTGAAAAAAAATGTTTTGCTTCTTGCTGATATCTTCGAAAATTTTAGACGCAAATGTTATGCCATATGCAATTTAGATCCTCTACATTATTACACTGTATCAGGGCTTGCTTTTGACGCTATGCTCAAATGTACTGGTGTAGAATTTGAGTTGTTGACTGACGTAGAAATGTTGTGTTTATCGAGTGAGAAATCCGAGGCGGTGTAGCTCAATCTCCAACAGATATGCGAAAGCGAACAACAGGTATATGGGAAATGATTTCGACTCTAGCAAAGAAGAGTCATATCTTATGTACTATGACGTGAACAATTTGCACGGTAAAGCTATGAGTCAATTTTTGCTATTAGACTCTTTCGAGTAGGAGGAAGAATTTGAACACTTGGACATTAGGAATATTCCCGATAATTCTCTTACGGGTTACATATTCGAAGTTGATCTGGAATATCTGATCGAACTTCAAGAACTCCATAAAGATTTACCACCCTGTCCACAGAAGTACATTCCTTCAGGCTCTAACAAAGCGAAACTGATAACAACACTCTTCCCACGGGAAAAATACATCATTCATTACAAGAATTTGAAACAGTGTTTAAGTTTAGGTATGAAATTGACAAAAATTCACCGTGCACCATGGCTCAAGAAGTATATAGATTTAAACACTGAAATGAGAAAAAAGTCTAATAATTATTTTGAAAAGAGTTTCATTGAACTTATGAATAATTCAGTTTTTGGCAAAACAATGGAAAACGTTAGAAAACAGAGGAATGTTAGACTCGTTACAAAATGGCATGGCGCGTATGGAGCAAAGGCTCTAATTACGAAACCAAAGTTCCATAGCTGCACCATTTTCGACGAAGACGTGGCCATAATTGAATTAAATCGCACCAAAATTAAATCCAATAAACCTATATATACAGGATTTTTCATTCTCGATATTTCCAAAATATACATTTATGACTTCCATTACAATTACGTGAAGAATGTCTTTGGTAATCAAGCTAAATTAATGTACACAGACTCTGACAGCCTCCTCTATCACTTTCTCGTTCCGAATGTATATGATTTTATCAAACGTGACTTGGATAAATTCGATACCTCAGACTATCCTCCAAATAATGTTTACGGCATACCACTGGCAAATAAAAAAATATTGGGTTTGACGAAGCATGAAAACAATGGGAAAATTATGACCGAATTTGTAGGATTGCGAGCAAAATTATACACTTTCGACATATAAGAAGAAACCAACGGTAAAAAGCGTGCGAAAGAAGTCAAAGGATCTACATTAAAAACAATTACCTTTGATGATTATATTCAATGTCTTTCACATCATCAAAGTTTAGTTAAATATCAAAATTTAATTCAAAGTAAAAAGGATAATGTTTACATGGTACGCGTTGCATGCTGCCATTGCTGAATTCGAAACGCTACTGCATTTATTTTTTCAATGATCACTCATTTATGCTCACGAAGCAATCGAATCCTTTTCTGTATCTACCTCCGTCGAGTTCGCTATCCTTGTCAATTACGAGAAACTCGTGCTTATCGTCGTTCCAGCATACCGAACACAGGTCTTTGAACAGTGCGTAAGTCGTATCAGTGTTTACATGGTCATCGTACACATGCTTCGGATTCATTTCATCCTGCTTAAAGAGCACCAGCAGATTAGCATTGTCGCGCACCAGATGTTTCGGAATGCGAGTGTACGTCTGGCAAAGATGGAAACAGTCAACGTCCCTTGTGCTGTCCCATACTAAAGAAGGCTCTGATGTCTTGCTTCTCGCAAGACATATCATCGTAAATAATTATGGAATTTCGACGTGCCTCATTTGGTAGTAGCACTTCTTCGTGTTCCGCAAAGAGAAAGTACTCGACACCATCCACGGAATCGAGCAAACGTTCTGAGAACTTGTACTTTGGTTGATCGAGAGATTTTGAATATACGTAAACATTTTCGAATCTTAACCCATTAGGATGGGTTATGAGAACGAGCATTGTATTTGTCTTGCCACAGTTAGACGGTCCGCAAAACACTGCACGTATACTGTTTGGTACTAATTCACCATGTCGTTTCTACTTATTCTCCTTGACTCGTGCGAGTTCGTCAAAGTTCATTACAGGTAACCTGACAGACTGTTTCTCGAACCTCATCTCGATCCTGACTAATGTGAAAAGTATAAATAACGGCTTTATAAAGATTGTTGTTCAGTCGAAACTGTTTCACCACAGGGTGTGAGCATGATTGTGCATGCTAAGTGTAAACGCATTGGGAAAAAAAAGCATCATCGTGGTAGGGGTTTAGTCAACAGGATCATCAATAGTCTACCCGTTGAATTACATATACCTAGCTATCAGTACTGCAGGCCTGGTACAAAACTAGCGAAAAGATTCGCACGAGGTGATCCGGGCATCAACACCCTCGACGCAGCATGCAAGGAGCACGATATTGCCTACTCGAAGAATCGAGAAAGCCTGGAACACAGAGGAGCAGCTGACAGGGTACTGGCCGGCAAAGCTTGAAGGCGCGTTTTCGCGAAAGACGCGAGCATAGGTGAGAAGGCAGCTGCCTGGTCTGTAGCGAACGTAATAAATGCCAAATCGAAATTCAGTATGGGGGCCAAGAAGAAGCCCAAAGCAGTGACACTCAGAAAAGTTATCGAGGCGGCCAATCGATCGATGATTCCAAGTAACGATGCACGGGTAGCAATCGAGTCTGGTCTCAAGGGTGCGAAAACAGTCGTCAAACGAGCAGGTGAAAAGCGAAACGTACGCACACCACATATTCTACCCGTACCATCCAAAGTTGGAGGCTTCCTACCCTTTCTCATTCCTGTGTTTGCAGGTCTCAGTGCTGCTGAAGCATTGGCCAGAGGCGCTGCAGGTATAGCTAAAGCCGTGAATGATGCGAACGCAACCAAAGAACGACTGAAGGAAAGTCAGCGGCACAACAAGACCATGGAAGCCGTCGCACTTGGCAAAGGATTGTACTTGAAACCCTACAGGAAAGGATTAGGCCTCCATCTAAAGCCAAAAGACTTAAAGTGAAACTACCACGCCGAGCGTTAACCGATGCCGATCTGCTCAAGTACGCGAAAATCATGAAGATTCCACATTTTCGCGGAGTCTTTATGCGATGGATCGACGACAAAGATGGTTCTGGAACACATTGTATCGCGTGCAAGAAGATGAACGATCGAGTCATTTATTTCGACAGTTTCGGCAATCTTCGACCTCCGCTAGATCTTATCGAATATCTCGGTGTTGGTAGTGTAAAATACAATTACGAGCGATATCAGGAGTACGATACTGTCGAATGCGGACACTTGTGTCTAAAGTTTCTGTGTGGATAACTAAATCGTAAGAACAAGTATCGTCTATATAAATGCACCGCGTAATTCTACAATGTTAGTCGAACGTTTGCAACTATGGAAGATTCATTCACGTTAACCTTATCAGGCACCTCCTCTATACTCGAAGCTGAATACTTTCCTCCTATCGAGCTTTCCCCGTACAAAAATTACGCTCTGGGACTCATCGAGCTGCTGACCTTCAATTCGATCCCCAACGTGGACACTTGTCACAGTAAGCTCTACGTGGGGGACGAAGTTATCGCTATACCTACCGGTAGCTACGAGATAGCGGATGTCAAGAACTACGTGCAGAGTGCATTGATGGATAAGAACATCGTCGTTAACATCAAGCCTAACAATAATACGCTGTGCAGCGAAATTAAGTGTAATCGTGACGTCGACTTTCGACCCAACGATTACATAGGTCGCATGCTGGGCTTCACTCGGCGCGTTCTGAAGGCCAATAAATTACGTATGTATGTCCGACGTGCCGGTAGCCATTCTCAAGGTGATCGCTCTGCGAGTCGAGTGCAACGTCACTACGGGCGTCTACATCAACGAAAGCAAAGTGCATACTATACACGAATACTTTCCGGTTGTGCCACCCGGATATAAGATCATAGAGGTGCCATCGCACGTCATTTACCCACCGATCGCGACCACCTACAGTAGGTCTACGGTAGATTACCTACAGCTTCTAATAGCCGACCAAAACGGAGCTTCCGTGAACTTTCAAGGAGAAGTCATAACGATAAGACTGCACGTCAAATCGATGCGATAATGGAAATCGTTTATAACAGAAAGATTGACAGTGGCTATAACAGTAAGCCGATATGCCAAAGAAGAATCAGTCATCGACCGCCTCTCAAAGCGCTAACACGTCAAAACGCGTTGTTTCTGAAGAATCTGGGACTCAAGATCACACCAATCGGAAGAGGAAAGTAAAATGTTCGTTCTGCTGCATCCTTTTCATCTGCCGTGTACCGATTTTGTCATGGAGGAAGAGGAAACGTTGAACATTCGGACACCCTTCGTCTTCGAGAAGTTTATAGCGCACTGTGAAACGCACTCGCATCAACCTTATGCCTCGTTAACGTTCAACAACAGCGACGAGATTCGAATCTCCATTCAACATCAAGATCTATGCTTACTACCGAGCAGAAGTTTGTCGCACGTATACGGAAAACTGGTCAAGTAGGATGGTTCAACCGCGACTAAGAGCATGATTCTGGTCAATAACACCATTTGTCATCTCTTCGAAGAGATTCGCTACGAGATGAATGCTATAGAGATCGATTGAAACAAGAACGTCGGTCTCACGAGTCTCATGAAGGTTTGCGTTTCCTTGATTCCCGGTCAACGCTCACTGATGGAGAACGCTGGTTGGCTCGACGTTAAGAAACAGGAGAAATTGACCGATACAGCCGGTTACTTCGACATGTCCATACCGTTGAGTACGTTACTGGGCTCCGCCGAAGATTATCGCAAGATCATCGATAACGCCAAACACGAGCTGATTCTGACGAGGGCAAAGAGCGACGCCAATGCAATCGTGCAAACTGCTCCGAAAGAATGCAAAGGCGTAATTCATAAATTGGAATGGCTGATACCTTACGTGAAGGTTCCGGATCGGCGAAAGATAGAACTGCTGAGATTCATCGAGAAGGACGCATCCATTCCTATGAGTTTTCATACCTGGTAGCTGTACAAGTATCCTCTACTCCCCACCACTTAGAGACACGTGTGGACCGTCAAGACGTCGACTCAGTTGGAAAAACTTCGAGTTTCCATACTGGGAGAAAGAACAAGAAAAATAAGAACGCGAGTCACTTCGACCACTGCAACGTCAGAGACGTTAAGCTCTTCTTGAACTCGCAATGTTACCCCTATGGAAATCTGAACCTCGACATTGATCGTAATCAATTAGCTCTGGTGTACGAGATGTACGCAAACTTTCAAGCAACGTACTACGGCAAAGGCCCTGAACCCTTGCTAAGGAAGAACGAGTTTCTTGAATACACTCCACTGATCGTCATCGATTGCTCGAAACAAAACAAGTCCCTCAAATTCGGACCGGTCGACATTCGTCTCGAATTTGAGGCGGAAAACAATTTTTCCGCCGAGACGTCAGCGTTCTGTTTGATCCTGCACGATCTTATAGTGGAATACAACCCAATCAGCGGTGGGATAAAAAGATTGGTATAAAAGGACTGCGATCGTCTGTGTCTACGCAGTTGATGAAAATGGAATTCATCGTGGACATACAAGGATTTAAGAAACCCTCGAACGAGTTTGTGTTGAAGGAGCTTTCCGTGATAGGAATCGGCAGCAATTTTTCCGAGCCTGCAACGTTTCTCTTCCAACCACCTTGTCGATGAAAATGTTTACCCGCCAAGTACAAGAGCATGAACTTATGGTTGGAACGCAATTTTCACGGAATAGCCTGGAACTCGGGTGACGTACCTTACTATCACGCTAAGAAAATTCTTAAAGCTATGTTATATGGGGCCAGCACGATTTATGTAAAAGGATTGGAGAAGAAGAGTTGGCTGAAGAGCTCATAGGATCGGAATACATCGTTGGCCTGGGAAATCTGGGATGCCCTTCGCTACAAAAGTTGCGGAAAAATTCGCTTACTCAATGCACGCATCATCAGACCCCCATTTTCAGTGTTCGACCGAAAGCGTTAGATTGCTAAGCAACTGGATAATGGAATGTAGGTTCTATGATGATAATGATAAGGATTGTGAATAAAAAACAAAGAAATAATCAGTTGTATATTTATTTAACACCGATACATAGTATTAAGCATACGTTTACAAACATTGAAACTCAATCTGATTATAGTGCCCACCGAGGTACCGCATGAGAAGTCGATTCTCATCAGCAGCATGCACCATGTTCTGGAACAAATTATTGTCGTCTTTTAGGATTTTCGACATCCTCGCTGGTAGAAATACCGAAAAGGTGTTCTCAATGTCGACCATCAATCTCATTCCGTACTTTGTTTGGATCTTTCATATGCTGCTAATTTTGTATTCCTGTTGAACTTCCAACTCTGATAACTTTTTCGTTGGAAAAATTTCATCCAATCGACCCACTTTGTTGATTTTCGAAAAATCCATTTTTCTTAGTTGATCTTCAATCTTTTACGAGATTATCAACGTCTCTCTTCGCTCAAAGATGATCAACATCTCTCTTCGCTCGAATCAAACGTTTCACTTCTTCAAAGTTGAGCAGGATCACTTATTTTCACCGACAGTAATAATGCACTTGAAGGATTGGCTGACAATGATCGTTGCACATCATCGAAGCGCTTTTTATACGAAGATTTCAAGGTTTTTCTGGAACTGTTTTGCATCGGTTCAACCGAGAAGTCCTACCAAAATTGCGGACTTGTTTCCTTTGAGTAATCTGATACTTCCGATGTGCGAGAATAACTCTACATTAAAAGTTCTAGAAGCTTCCGGACGAGGGATGCCGTTTGAAACCTGCACGAACCTGCTGGAGTGGGTTGCGACAAAGTCGCATTCGAAAAGGCTGTCGTCTCGACTCTGCGAGATAACGTTCAAGGTCAAATAAACAGTACCTGAAATCGATCTCAGGATCGAGGGATCTTCCGGATGAAAGCTGCCGTCTGAAGTCTGATTCTAGAATGTTCTAGAATGTTCTACGGAGACAAGAGGACTCGGCCTTCCCTTTCAGATAAACAATTCTTGGAGTCTGCACGAACAAACAATTCCTGGAATCGATCTCAAGGTCAAGGAATCTTCTGGACGAAAGCTGCCGTCTGGAATCTGCCCAGGATTGGGGAGGGAGGGAGTTTTTGAAAGTTCTGGAAGCTTCCGTACGAGGGCTGTCATCCGAAACCTGCATCTTGGACGAGCAAATCTGAGAGATCACGTTCAAGGTCAAATTGGCTTCCTGAACGCTAACGTTCGAAACCTGCATGAACCTGCACGGGAGGTGAGAGGGAGGGACTGATCGAAGCTTCTCCGGGGTTGAGGGGCAAAGGCTGCCTCAAAACGTCAAGCGAGGGGGCCGCCGGCCCTGGGAGCGATCCTCCACGATTTAGCACGGACACGAACCGTCGAAGGTTCCGGAAGGTTCTAGAATGTTCTAGAAGGTTCCAAAAAGCTTCTCGGTCGTGCGTAATTCCTAGAATCGAGCGTAAAATTCCTGGAATACGACGCTAAATTCCGAGAATCTTCCCAAAATTCCTGGAATTTGGGGGGAGGGGCTGGATTTCACTTCCGGAAATCATAGGGCTCATGACGCCAATTTAGCACGGACACGACCCTTCGAAGGTTCTCGTGTAACCGTTTGCGAATTCTAAGAGGCCGAGATTGCGGCTAAGTCGACTGTCGTGACGGTTCGTCTCAGCCGTCTCGTTTCCACGGCTCTTCTCTCGATGCGCCCCCTGGCAGCTCTACTGTTAGATGCTTCTAGGTTTAGCTACCTGCAGGTGCGTTGTCGCCACAGAGTGCCGAACACATCCATGGGGTCTTTGTTTCTAACGCAATTTCTTCGTTACGGTCGCCAGCCAATTATGTTATTGATGGCCCAATTGGCAGAGCTGGTTACTTACGAGGTGGGAAGTACGCTTCATCCCTGACATCACCACATGAAGACGTGCTGAAGTTCCGGTCCAGCTGTCCTACGGCACTTCAAGGTCCGTTGCACCGATCACTTATTCGATGGCCCACTCTATAAACCTTATTCAAAGTTCGTAATCACTAGCCAGGTCGATGAATAATTGCACAGTATGTTCGATAATACTGTCACAATCTTTTATTCACTTCGGAAACTTCTTTACACTTTTACTTGTTGGGGTTCTGGTTGATACTGAAGCTAGGCTGGGATCGGAGCTCCTTATATACTGGCCGACCCCCACTCCGACCTCCTCCTCTCCACTAAAGTATCTATACTAATTATATTAACCTAATTTTAATTACATAGGGATGCCCCCCAGGTGTCCCTTTCTCGATCGCATTATGTTGCGCCCTACTCCATGCCCCATGTTCAGAGTGGTCGTAGAGTTTCCGGACCTGATGCATTGGGACACCCTTAGGGTCGTCCATCTTGATGCTGACGGGCGGTTGACTGCCTCATGCCCTTGAAGTCCTTCAATGATCCGCCCTCTTGCTCCAATCTCGCCTCCTGGTGACTTCACTTGTCCCCCTTGGATGGCCTTGTGGATGTTGACACCGAATGCGTTTCGACACCCTTTCTGAAGGTTATTAATGCCCAAAAGACCGTTGTCCTAGCGACCCTTGGTAATGCCTTTCAATGGTTCGCCCTCCTACTTCAATGTCGCTTTCTGGTGTCTTCGCTTGCCGCCCTTGGGTGACCTTGTGGACGTTGACACCCAATGCGTTTTGACACCCTTCTTGAAGGTCATTCATGCCCGAAGGGCTATCGTCCTAGCGGCCCTTGGTAATGCCTTTCAATGGTTCAGTCTTTGTTCTCTGGTAGTGTTAGACTTTTCTTACGCGTAGCTTCGCCCTTGTGTGACCTTGTCGAGGTTGCCAACTAATGCGTTAGGACGCCCTTGCCGAAGGGTGCTCTCGGCCTAAGGATCGTTGCCCTAGCTGCCCTTAGTGCCGCTCTTCAATGGTACAGTCTTTGTTTTCAGGTAGTATTGGAACTTTCTTGCACGTAGCTCCGCCCTTGGGTGAACTTGTCGGGGTTGCTAACCCTTGCGTTAGGACGCCCTTGCCGAAGGATGCTCTCGGCATAAGGGTTGTTATCCTAGCTGTCTTTAGTGCCGCTCTTCATTTTATTTCTCTCGCTCTCGGGTGAGGGGTACTTCAATGGTACTCCTCCCCTGTAGTAAGCGTGTTTGGTGGTTGGGGTGGTCCGGAATTTCCCCCTCTTCTCCCCCTCCACCTTGCTGTGTCGCCACCACCCAGCTGACGGCCACACACTTTAAAACGAGTGTTTAGCGCTCTTGGTAATTCCGCGAGGAATACCTGGCGTCCAACTCCTCTTAGTGATACAGAATTGGTGTAAGCGAGAGAGAGAGAGAGGGGAAAAGGCTAAAGGAGGAGGGTCAATAAGGCCGGTTTTTGACCCACTACCGATTGGTTTCAAAACGTGTCATTTTATTTGTTTAACCAAGCCTCATAATCTCCTGAAAGGATTTTTCCTGAAAATGATTTGACTGGGAGAAATGGGCATTTGTAAGTTCCCATTTTACATGGGTTTTCGTACTTTCGGTCAAATCATGTTGGATTTCATATTGTTAATATTGCTCGCGCAAGATCATTCTTTCCTAAAGACTGCGCACATGTATGCACTACTATATACGGCAGAGCCATCATTTTTCTCGAGGTACTTGGCCTTCAAAATAAGGCTTATTTTTACACTTAATTACGCTTGCACCCGTAAAATAAGTATAAATGTTCTACTTTATAATATTTGCCAGCAATAATTCTTTTAAAATGATCGAAACGAACTTGAAGAAGCATGTTTCTAAAAAACATCATATTAGATCAGAATTAACAAGAGCTGATGGCCAATCAGAGGACAGTTCACTTAGAAATGATCGCACCAAGTATACACAAGTTTTATCCGTGAGTACTGGATGTATCATCCGAAGATGATGCTCCTTCTCCTTCTTCTTCCGACCAATACGACCAATACTTAAATTCGTGTGATGGTCTGGGAGTGTGTTGGTGATATCTAGAGTAACCAAGATACCACAGAACACTAGCAATGTGAGCGCAACATCCAACCAC
>JARQST010000142.1:712-14631 GCA_030142225.1 Pachycephus smyrnensis
TCGCAATATTACCGTGTCTTCGGGTTGTCCGCAATGTCCGCGATCATTGCCCTTGTACCTTCCTCGAGGTTTTTTCCTCTGGGTATCGCGGCTCAGGGGTTTTTTCCCTCAAACCCCCAAATCCCCCAAAACCCCCAAAAACACAGTCCTCGGTAGGACAACGGAGGGGCCGTAGCTCCCTTCCGGAGAGGAAGGGTCTCACGGAAATGGGCGGGGTTGGGGCCCATTTCACACTCCCTTTCTGCTCTTCTCCAGATTGGATCCCTTGATACATTCTGTCTTATTTTATCTTTGTTCCATTTTTAAGACGGTGCTTTAATAATGAGCAATCATATTACGTTTTATATCCACTGGTCATTTTATTAAACATCATGACACTGCTTACGCGCGGCAAGGACTCAGGCATCGTTTAGTAATTCCCCAGTGATATATTTCTTTACATCTTTATTTTCTTCATGAGTTCTTCTCTTTATTTGTCGTTTTTTTGTTCTTTTCAAGTCTGTCCTTTCTTCAATCATATTTCCTCGTTTACTGACCCTTAAGATGTCGTTCTAGTCACTTACAGCCCCGACATAATTTGCATGAATAACGTTATTGAATATCTGCAGATCTTTCAGATCGACAGAACATTCTGTAGTAAAAATTTTATGATATCCATTGTGAATAATCTACAGAGTATTGCCAACGAAAGATATCACAGATATTTTCCTGTCTTTTATAAGTAGGTCAGGTGCGTCCGTGCTAAAAACGGTTACCTTGTTCTTATTTACCAAGCGTCCTCGGATAAGGTCGATAAGCTAGAGAACTTCTGGTAAATCCCAGTTGACGAAAGCTTACGTAGCTAACAGTTTCATTCAGCATGAGGTAATCATCACAAGTTTACCTAGTACCATCTAAAATCGTTCAGTACGTCAACGAGGAGCTAACGCCGCCTGTTAGACAAATTTGAAAACGATATAAAAAGTAAGGGAATTTACCCTCGTCCCACGACTCACACGTCGTTAGTCTCATCCACCCTTCATCATCCCCGTAGACCTTAAGTCCACGTGTAATATTCGCCTTATATTTTTGCCACATAAAAATCATAAAATTGGTACTGCATCAGTTGAGGGATGGTATATAATAATATTGTTTATCTTCGCTAGGCTTGCTTTTGATTGGACAAAACGTATGAAGCACGCATGACATTTGCGACTCAATGCCACGAATATTTCACCCTGGTGGTCGTGCTCGTCCTGCACTGTACCTGTTTCGATCTTTCGCGATGCTTTTCGAATTCATACATAATTCATATATTTTGTCAATATATTGCGGATGCAGGTGATGGCCCACATACGTAACGTACGTGGTTCTAGACACATATGTGTACCCACGTGAGTTCCGTGTACGGAAGTATCGAAAGGTTGGCAACACGTCAATGTAAAATGCGGATACGCTTGAGACTTCACTACGTCGTAGATAGTAGCTTTCCTTCAGAACTTTTTGAAGCACCTAAAAGTAAAAGGTTTAGGGTAAATGTAGCTGAAGTGTCGTAGGTCGCATCATCATTGATGCTTTGAAATGAATGTAGTGGAGAAAAAGTGAAGATAAATGAAAATATTTTTGGTTCCTCTTCTTCTTTGACGTTATAACTTTTCGAGTTATACGATTTATATCGTGTATTTTCGTTATTGAATTATTTCTCGACGGCCCATAAAAGTCTAGCTGATTACTTCTCGTAGAAGTTTATTACTGGACTCCAGAAGATTGTGTATCCTGGTGAAGAATCGCTGGGCATCTTCACGGGACATTTTCCATTGTGCGTTTACGTCCTCCAGGTTAACGCTAAAATACATTGCTCCAGGCTTGATTACTTAACCGGACTGGTGGTCCTCGATCTTAGGGTTATACCTCTTCCGTGAAAGGGTCCAAGTCTTATAGAGGAAGACGTTGATGTTCTCCTCTGGTTAGTATCCTTCTTCTCAGGTACTCGAATCTTCTACCATTTCTCTTTGGTACTAGTTTCACAAAACTTGGCCGGGTGGGCTAGGTATACCTGTATCGTACAAGTTTTGTACTTACCTGATTTAAGCTTGGATCAGTATCAACAGCTAGAGCTTGCGGCATTGATGTATTTTATACTTGGATAAAGATCCTTTTCTGATCTTGGAATCGAGTCTAAGGACGTGGAAGAACTTTTTGTGTTTGTTCCGGATGATTTGGTATCTGCTTGTGTTCAATTGATTTCCGGTTGGCTATGCCTGTTCGATGTTTCTAGGTCGTCTTCTATATTTCGCTATATCAGGACTCATTTTTTCTTCTCGAAGGACCAGAAAATCTTTCTCGTAGGATGCTGCTGTGCAACAGTCGTTTCCGGGTATCCTGTTGCTAGCCAGGAAGAAGATGATGAATAAAAGAATAAGATATCCCAAAGGATACTCGCTCGTGTGAACTTAATATGCTACCTTCGGTGCTGTTCGATACGTTGTTATGGTTTTTTCTTGTCTTTTTTATAGATTTTGCGATAACTAGAGTTACCAATACTTGATTTCCTTATTCCATTGGAATTAGAAATGCGAATCTTTATGGATAATTATTTTTTTTGTGTTCTATCGCAAAAAATGAAGTCAAGTTTGTTTATTTATTATTGCCTTCACGATGGTTGTGTTATATATGCCAAAATACAAAGAAAGACGAAAATAGGTTTTTAGCTGAGTCCTCTTTGACACGTTCTTAATAGAACGCAATTAATTAAATTCTAATCTGTTACGACATTCATGAATTTAGATAATTGCTCATTCTAATGTGGATTCTGCATTCTAATTTGTCCACCACTCTGGTTATTCTATTTGTTCTTGTATCTTAGACAATGGGTTTGTTTTCTTGTACTTCCTCTTTTGTGTCCTTTTTGTTAGTGAGTTTCTCAGCTGGACCTTTCACTAGTTGTTCTCCAGTCTCTATTTATTGTCTAATTGGGTCGAGTGGATTTTAGCGCTGCATTGAACTATTCTTAGGGAAAGTTATTGGCCTTCCTTCTCTGTGTATTCATTAGCCTTTCTTTTAAGGATTTATCTTTGGGATTTACTACTCGGACTTTATTTCTAGAGCATTTGTCCTAAACACGTGTAAATTTAGGTCAAACATTTCAAATATATAGTATTCTAAGAAATCTTTCTAAAGTATGTTACTGGTGTTATTCCTGGTATTCAAACGAATCTTTTGTACAGTATTCCAGCAAAACAGATGATGACAAACTATTACGTTTAGCAATAGCATTCTTGAATTCCTATAATTTCTTTGTGAAGCAAGCCATCAATAATGTATCATCATAACAATTAATTCTTTTCACACTAACTCTATAGTTATTTGTTATTTATAGTTGTAACACGAGAGGAATGAACGTTTCTAGATTTTAAAGAATTATATTTTATTTCAGGTTTGAATCGGACGGATAATTATCATGCCATTGAAAAGCAGCTTGTCATCCAATTTGAATGAAAATAATTGACTGTATTCGAAGAGAAGAGATGAATGAAATTCCTCTTTTTGTTAACTGTAATACTGACTGCCCGTCATTCCCGTAACAGTTCATGTTCCTGGTTGTGAAAATTAATTGAACGGTTTTAAAAGGACTGACCTTCAATTGAATTTTCCCTTAAATAATCCAGCTGGTGAAGGTATTTTCGTCTTACATTATTCGTTCGAAGGTCCCTCAGGGCGTTTAACTTCAGTACCTCGTTCCAAATTCTTTTTCTCCTTTATCCTTTGTTTGACTCCTTCGCTTCTTCAGATCTGTTCATATTGGAATTCGCTGGATGTTTAATTCATCGAATTCCTTTTCTTGCTACTCCGTTCACTTCCGTATCAGATACTACGCTGACCGTCATCTTTTTCATTGTGTTCGATTGATCGCATTAGATTTTTTTTACTTGCATTTCTTCTAAAAGAAGTATCCCTCTGCTTGCGTGCTTGCGTCATTGACACGGTATTTCTTTCTTTAATAATATGACAGACTGATACTATTACTTTGCGACAATTCTGCGGTCGATAGAAACGAGCGAATTAATGACTGTGAATATTACTCAGACATTCATCAATAGATAAAACGAATCTCGATTTTCAAGTGACTCATTAAATTCTCTCACTTCGTAATCAAATAACGGTTTGATAAAGTTTAAAAGGAAAATTGGAAGATTTCTTGGAAACGATTAGAGGATAAATTCATTTAAAAATTCCCTTTGAGACTGATCTAATAATATTCCAAGGTACAAATTGTAGGATGAATTAAAATAAAAAATAGCTCAATGTCTCATTATCCGACGATGCATAATAAGCGAATAATACTTGAATTAAAGAACTGACGTATACCATTTCCAAGTAACAGCATCCTAAACCCAAATATCCATTTGAAATCCGACACAATAACTCTCCAACCGTTATATCCGAAATGATGATTTTCCTAACGCCAGTAATATATCATTCTCTGCAGAAATACGGACATAAAAAGGATTCTACGAAGCGCAAAGGCAACTATAACGAGACCCAAGATGGAAATAACTACGTAAGCAGCCACGAGTGGCAGAAGCAACGGCAGCAGCAATACGAGTGAGGATTTCTGAAATCTGGTAGACGACGTACAATGGAAAATTACGATGCCACCGCATTCGAGAAGGGAGATTGGGATTCACAATGGCGGCAGGACACCCCCTTGTCCTGACACAGAAAAGTCGGAAACAGAGTAGCGCTTCTGGGTATTCGAGGATCGCTGCACCGTATTTCAAGGCGGCAGCCCTCTGACCCGAGGAAATGCGAGCACGACTTCTTCCCACCACCGGTAATACCCTGAGGTACTTTTATTTCACCTAGTGGATTTTCCCGATAAGGTATTCTTGACGTTTTGTCGTTTTGGGACCGGCTGTAAAAAGCTCACTGCGTAATGCGTTGCTACGAAACATCCCGATACCACCCGATATATTTTAACTGTAAAAGCAATTCTCTAGAGGAGTGATTACGTTATTCCATGTTTCCATCTCCTTAGGATGATTAGAGTACTTGCGTACTGTGTACATACTCGTAACTACGTATCGTGATGGTTGTTGGAAGATACAAGTACCCACACGCAAGGAGTATAACCCGCTAAGTAAAATGTAACATCAGAAGGTGGAGGAACTGAAGTAGTTAAAGCTCAGATGAGAGGATCCCAAGTGTAGTAACGGGGATGGTAATGGCGTCCCTGGAAAGGAACGAGGAATGTCGAATATGAGAGCAATTTAAGAAAATGCTGGTATTCTTGAATAGAATCTTGTAATTTATCTTGAGGAAGTGGCAGGCGGGGTGGAGGTAGACATCGTTAACAAATGATTACTTCTGTGATGTAATAAAAGAGGTGGATTCGTTGACCTTGTGAACTTTGTTGATCTCAACTGATGTGAGACGTACAATTTCATCGGTTGGGTCAAGATTTGTCGTGGTCCTTCTGTGCTCTGTCTAGCTCAAATTTGTTTCCTTCGGGATATCTTGACCAGTGACATTTTGGAGAATGCCCAGTCCTTCAGTTCTCGATTCACTCCAGGATAGACTTGGTAGTTCAGTGAGTTCTTCCTAGTACAACCTCTTCCTTGGTTCCCTTCTCTTCTCCCAGACCTTCGTCCCTCTTTCATCGTGTTTCACGGGGAAATCAGGGAGACGTCCTTGGTCCTTCCTGGAACAATTCGAGCCATTACCCATAGGCGATCTAGAGAGGGATGGTAGCAAGGGATGAAACTGTCCCATAGTGAATTTCATGAGGTCCATAAGATTCGCTGAGGTCTCCACAGAATTCTGTATCCAGTGGGGACGATAATTTTACTGGCGGTCCAGTGCAAATATTCCTATACTAGAATGCGAATGAGAATCCTTGTCCGTAGTTGTAGTTTGCCGACACCAACACGCCTCTCTCCAATCAGAATCTCGACACTACACCAACTTCTAGTAAACCCCTTCTCCATCTACATTTCTCTAGACCACCCTCTTCACGACGTCTAGCATCCTCGAGACAGCCGCGAGGCTTTGGAAACGCGGCGAAAGCCGCTCATAAATAATTGAACGACGTTACACAAACCCACGGTGCTGCCTGGATTTTTTAGTTAAATGTCCCGTGCAATACTCGATGATGAATTCGCGTGTGGGGAGAAGATGGAAAAAAAAATGCCAAACCGTTTTCGTTTCTGTATCGGCTTGATCGATATTCGTTAGATTCACGAGTAAACCTAGTGGAAGATGTTCGAATGTTCTTTGAAAAAATATAGTCCTCCAAGGGGTTTCGTCACTTCGGTTATACCGTTCGCCCCATTCTATTATTTTGAAGAATTTTGTCATTTTCTCGCTGTAACATCTGGATCGTAAACAACGATGAGCACTTACACAAAGAAACGGGTCTGGATATCAAAAGATATCACAAAGCAATTGATTTTCATGAAAATTCAGATGATTTAGAATATAGATAACATCAATATTTTCTATCTAGTCGATTTAGATTTGCATCTTCATTGGTTTTTCATTTTTACTGTATTCGTAATTATTGATTATTTTCAAGATTATATTTATTATAGTCAAAGTATTCTGTTCGGTATTTGCTCACTTGAGTTCTGTTAGACGATTACCGCAAATTTCGTACTTCCGGTTAAAGGATCTTGGTTTTATATTTGGACCTGTACCGGTGCAGCATCCGTGCGTTAATTGAAATGAGTTCTAGTAAACTCTCCATAAGTGCAATCAGATCTTTGCTGATTGGTCTCTGGTAATTCGAGGGTGACAAACTATCTTTGCTATGTCGCGGTTAACCAAACCCTTTCAGACGATAGAACCGCGGCAACCAATCTAACTTCCTCTAGGTCTCTACAACCATTGGGAGCAGTGCTTGCTTCCGGTTTCAGTAACGTTGTTTGCCTGCTCTCCATTAGAAAATTATGTTTGTCAAACTATAATTCGTCCCACGAGCATTCACGCTATTTGTGTTTAATTCTGGACAAACGTGCGGGCACGTCCAATTGTTTGATACAAGAAAGATAAATTTCTCTAACTTCTTTATACGGTTTCCATAGTACAATTTTATATCCTTTTTGGTAAAGGAGAGATTTGGAAATTAGTATGGCTGATACTTCCTCGTCAAATGCTTGTCCATGGTGTTTCTTCTCATCTGACTACATAAATATTCAAGCAGACCTTAATCCTATTTCATACAAATTCTATTAATTTATCGTAATAAAAAAGTAGGTAGGACCTGGAGGAAAATATCGAGGACGGAAATCGAGTTAAGGAGTCTTAATCTTTTCAAGCATGATTCAAATTGGAATTCTTTTTCGCAAAGGATCTTCGACGTTATACGCACAACAACGTAATTGGACTTCCTTCCGGGATGGAATTTCGAAAGCTCGCGCGCTTACTCGTATGATCTCATTTTTTAATCATATTGTACGTATGCGCAGCCTTTGTCTTATCTGCTAATTTCATTCGCGACTTTTGTCATGTTTACGTCAGATTTGACATATGTCATTATCATACGCATGGAAGAAACAAAAACGTGAAATTCTGATTAGCCGGATCTTCCTGGTTACTTTAGTTTCTTTTCTCTTGCTTTTCCCCTTTCTTTCATCTCCTTTGAGATGATGATTCTCAAACCTTGTTGGATGTTTTCTGCCTAGTGAGGAAATGAAAGAGGGATTAAAGCACAAAGCCCCCAATGCTATTCCTGATCCATTGGGTGCGAAACCATCTTCCCCTAGAGTTCCGGTGCGGTAATCTAATACAATTTTGAATGAAAGGAAGCTGGTGGCTTTCCTACATGACCTTTAGCAATGACTCGTGTACAGGTTGCAAGGTGGCAGCGAAATTTCGGTGGTCAGTCCTTGTTCCAAAATTTTCAAGATTTAATCCTCCTTTCGAGATCGTTTTCCCATTGATTTGTCAACTCTACAGGATGGGTTGAGCTTTCTCATTTGAAGGACGTCGAACAATAGGAACAATAGGTTTACAAGGCGTGCAATATGGCCGTAGCTCAAAGCTTTGTAACTTCTTGTAGTCATTTTCAAATGGATTCGTAATTTTACTCTCAGCGTCACAGCAGTAGCCAGCAGCTTCGCGCGAAAACACATTGTAACTGTCAAAGATTCTCATTACTGTTTGGAAGAAATAAAAAGCGGACGCTCGAAACAAACGAGGAGAATGAAGAAAAATTCGACGCCCAGGACTTCTCGTTATTTTAACGAGGAGAATAAATCTATTTGCACCGTTAGCAGGATAATCAAAGCCGGTGCAATTGATTGCGTCCCGATACCGCAACGAACGACGTAGTCGCTGGGAATTTACGTTATACGAGACGTGAAATATTTCGTGTAATTAATAACCGGATAACGAACGTCCCTCCGGGCTCGGCCAATTGGATACTCGCGTTTATGAGCGTCAAAACTATTGATCATCGTAATCAATGTTGTTTAGTCCTTAGCAACCGATTGTCATGTAACAAATGACATAACAATTGTAACGGTTAGTAATTAATTAATCGTGTCCATATTGAAGTTTATGAAAATTGCTGAAAGGGCCAACACACGATTCTCATCATTGAATCGTTCACTTTCGTAATGTTCCACGTATACATTCCAGTACGTTGGATGTCAATGTGCCTCGAATAATTTTCACGTACAAATTCGAGGATGAACAAAATCTGGCCCAGAATTTGATTTGCAATTAGCGGTTTGTTTAAATCATTTGCCTTTGCTCGAAGCGTGAGCATCGCGTATTTTCACGTGCGCAGATTTTTTTTCACGCCAACGCTTCGGGCACGCTCGAGCGATCGAGCGGCGTCCAATTGAAATCGTAATTAAAATTTCATTGCGCGAGAGGCGAGTCGCGGATGAGAAATGGAAGACAGAGAGAAAGGATTTTTCTCTCAAAAGGTACAGCGGCCGGCGAATTTTTATTTATACGCCGCATTCTCACGGCGTATTTCTGGCTTGGCTAAACGTCAATATTGTTGCTAGTTATACAGAAGTGGTTTCCCTCGTGGATTACTTTGATATCAAGTAATTTCATTATTCTCTCTGTTTCTATGGACTCTGCCGGGGATACGTGCTATCTGGATTCACTGTAATATAGCCAATGGATAGAGGATACGTATTCCACTCGGTCACTGTTCCACGTTTATTACGTGGTTGCCAACATAAGGGAAGCAACCTCTGACAGTCACGAACAGCAATTACTTCCGCGTAGAGCTTGCAAGCTGCAATGTAATGGAGATACAGATTTTTTTTTACATCCGTTCTGCATTTGTTTTTCATCGATGGATTATCGCAGGCCAACATTCCTTTGTTCAGAGAATCATTTCTTACTTATTGGACGAAAATTTGCTGTGCGAGTAACAGGATTGGTGGGAATCAGCATACAGCATGAGACAATAATGAGATTTTCATGAAATTATACAGGGTGTGACGTACGTTAGATATTTTTGTTCACGTTCGGGCTCAGCTTCTTTCACAACCTGGGATCACTAGGGAGGATTTTCTCCCCACGTTATATTTATTACATGGTATATGGTGGTGTGGTATGTTTATATACGGATATGTGTTTGGCGTCTGTTGTGTACCGCCAAAGAGCAGAAACATTAATCTCCTGTATTGGCGAGCCTGTTTGTTCTTTCCGGATCCCTTATGTTTAAGGGATAAGGGTCAGAGTGAGTGTCGACTTGTTAACTTAATGTATATAGAGATATAGAGTCTTCCATTTTGCAGATACATATATACAATTTGAAAGCAAGAGCTCACGATCCGTAACGAGGCGTCACGACGTCCTGTCCCTTAAATCGATTACAAAGGACACACGCAGGACTACACGTTGGGCTGGGCGAAGGGGAGGACGGCTACTTCATCCCTTATACAGGAGTCGCCATTGAAATTCCAAAAGTTTCTCGTTCCTTCGTCGCTCTTCGCATTTACACATCTTTATCCGCCACGATGGGATTCGACGTTGAAAAGGACTCTTGTTCATTTACAATTCTCCGTCACTTCCGCTTTGATTCTTTTACATTTTTTGTCCTATCTATTTCTTGTCGTGCTTCGATCTCTCTTCCTTTCTTAACTACCTGCTTCTTGGTCTTGTTGTCCTTCTTGTACTTTGGCCATCCTTGCCGTAGCTACTTGCCTGGCAGTGATTCACTTTTCACTTTTCTTCGAATTTATTCATTCTCACACTTTTCACTGTATAAAATTATCGCTCTTTGTCTTTTTCTTTCGCCACGTTTTCTTCGTACTGCTGTAGAACGTTCCTTCGGGTTCTTATGGCGAATCTGCCCTGCTTTGCGAATTACTGCGTATTGCGAATTGCGAACGTTCATCAGTCAGCCCATTTACAGTCACGTTCTCAGGGTGGCACCCTTGGCCGCGTCGAAGCCCACCGCCCTTAGGAAAATCTCGCCTGGAGAGAAAGACCGTCCGTTGGATAATACGTCGAGCATAAAGTATATGCAAATACTACTTTGCGAAATTAATGCAGGACGCTCCGCGAGTATAATGTCGCCCTCGTGATATTAAACGAAAGGGAAACACCCCGCGATGCGAAGGGAAACGATTTTTGTTTGTTTTATTCGTTGCTCGACTCTAGACTATTACTACGTTACGCTGTCCTTTTTGCGTCGTTTTATTCCTCGTCTCTCTTTCTTCATTCTTTATTTTTCAATCTTTCGTCTCAAGTCTTTTCTCGAGACTTCGAAATACTTTATTTCCTTATGTATATACCGTTGCAGTAAGTAGTTCTTTCTTGACTTTCGCCATAATCTTTTTGCGCAGGCCCGACTCTAGGAATCTTCCCAGGAATCTTTCTTAGTATATGGATGGCTCTAGGACGATTCGAATTCGTAGGAAACTTTTCTTAATGCTACTGTTAGATCCAATGGCGTCTTCCACGATGCATACGCCGACGTCAGGACGTACGTTCTTTTGTGTTCAGAGATTTCACCCTGTGATGCTCGTACATTGTTTCGCGGCTGAACTGCAAATCCTTGGGTTCCTTAGGTCTGTCTCTAAAGTGGGCGAATTACGAGGAAAGCTGAAAAATATAGAATTCCTTTGTGGGAGAAGCAGGGACTGTCTCTTGAGACCTAGACGAGTCTTCGACATGTGTATTTCCATAGTAGATTTATGTTGAAATCATTCTGATAGATTTGTAGCTTATAACAAGAACTGCATTTCTTTATCATCTTCTACTACTCAACGCATTGTTTACAATTTTATAGAAAAATGGAAAGTACGTCGTGTCGGATAACCAAAGTATCTCGAGACTCGTAAAGCATTTCCGTACAATGGAAAACGCATTCCCCGCTAGAAGACCTCTCTCAGATAACACTCGCCGGCCGGAAATGGCAGCAGAGCAAAATTCGAGCAAGATAGAAGAAGGAAGAAGCTCAAAGAAAGAGAAAAATGCTCTGGTACGATGGCCATGAAAACTAGATAGGAAAGAGAATAAGTTTTCAGTGCGTAAAAGCAAGAGTCCACGAAATCGAGAGGAATGGCGAGTATGGCTGTTGGTCCTGGTGTTATCGCACTTCCAGGACGAAAGACAGGAAATGTTGGAAAGTTGCGGGGATGGGAGGGCTAAGGTGTGAGGAGTCGAGGTCCTGGAGTCGAAGAGCGTTATCATTTTGAAGTATCGTGTACCCGGAGGCTGAGGAAGTCGCAGAGACTCAGGGTTGTCGAGTTAAGGGAAGTCGAAAGGAGTTTCCCTCGTGAGTTTTGACTCATTGTCAGCCATTACGCACGTTCCTTACTTTTGGCTCGTCTTAAGTCTCTTAATTATCAAGATTCATAATAGAAAATAAGGACGAAATAATGGCGTCGTGGCTGTTATATAAATTTCCATTTAGACAGTATTTCAATCTTTGGGATAGCCGCTAGTGGAAATCCTGAAAAATTCTACTGAATTCTGCGCGATTAAGAGGAACAAAAATGTTGTAATTAAAATTCAATCTCATGCATCTTTAAATCTAATAATTACACGCGATTACTGTAACGTTGAAAGCTACAAGCAATGTGTTGAACAATTAAGTTTATCGTACGATTAGATAAGAGAACTTTCTTTTCTCCCGTCCTTTATCATAAATATACGATTTTGTCGTGACTAATATATTTTCTGCAGCAACGTATCGCTGTAGTCAATATTTTTTTTTATCAAAATCTCTTTGGCATCTCCACTGTCCAAGTATCGACGAATACATTAGCATTGTTACGACTAGAATCAGATGGATGTCTCATGATATAAAAAGTTAGGACTCCTAAATTTAATCCTCAGTATTGCTATACACATATGTTCCGAAAAAAAAGAATTTCACGCAACTCGAATCTCCACGCGTATCTGCGGTTAGAAATTTCGACCAAACTATTCGTAAGAATCTTTGGAGTCGCGTTACGTCGTTACGCATTGATATTTACGAGCTACTTAGAGGCGCTAGCAGTTGCTCGTCTTCTACTCGACCTTATTTTTCCAATTTTCTCTTTGCCAAATATTCTCAAGCTACCCCCTCTGTTTTATCGGCATCCACCCCCTGCAGCCATCTTTGCTGCGTATCTACATCATCGGTCGACAGGGGGCATTAATTTTTCATTTTAGAGTCCATTACGCGGCCGAGTATATTCTGTTTGAAGTAACTGGCAAAACTTGCCACTTAGGAGTTCAACGCTATTTAATTCGAGTTCTTCAACGTTTCACTGACATTCGTGCGAGTAGGTACCAACCTTCACTCTTTGAAACTGGAAAGCTTGTTTATCAAGGCGTTATCGTCGAGGAGATATTATTTTATTTACGAAGAAAAGGAAATTCTCATTGTTTCTCAAGGACTTTCTTTTTCCCTTTGACGATAGTGGTCTTTGGTGATAAATTTTATATTGAAGAAAAACAAAAAATGAAATTGCACGAATGTGTTCAAGTTACGAAGCATAAGGGCGGGAGAAAATTCTTTTTGGCGTTAAAGTCTCGTCGCGTATTTTTTTTCTCTAACAGCTGGTAATATAGATATATCTGACGGTGTCCGAGGGCTAAATTAAAGCATCGGGGGTGTCAAGGGAGTTTTGAGTACCTTCCTTAATTTTCCTCAGGACCTTAATTGCATATTTGCGATCAATTAGCTCTTAATGGGCGCTCTGCTAATAATCCTGATGTAAAAGTTAAAATCCGCCGTTGCGCAGCTACACTCTGTCATTCTCTGTAGCCCTGGCTGTTTAATTTGCAACCGTGCGGCGCCAGGCGTCGCCTCTTGGGATTCTTTTAGCGATCGAGTGAGCGGAATGATATACTAGAGGTTGAAAGTACGAGAAAAGGGCTGTTTTCCCTTGATACTTGCCGTGACACGTACTTCGAGGGTACCACTCTGTTAGGTCAGAAGGTCGTAAAGTTTCTCGCACGATTCTGGATATTAGTGGCGCGCAGACTGGCTTGGCTGTAACGCGATGCCAAAGGTGAGTCTTGGCAAAAAACGAAGACGAAAAAAAGTACAGGACGCCATTTTAAACCAAAATCAACGAATAACTTTCCTCTCGTAAAAGTAGTCGAGTATCGAGGAACCCTTTCAAAAAGGAAAAGATTTTACAACCTCCCTTGCCTCTGTTAGACTTTTGAACACAGCCTTGTTAAAGCCTGTATCGAATGGTTCTTTGCTTTATTCGATGATTGTTGGTAATTCTTAGCACTCCCCAGAATTACGTCTTTTTTACATTAAACCACCTCACTGTCGCGTTACCGCCCAGAAACTCTTACTCACTGCAGATCCTCATAAATGCATATTCTCCATTATTTTTATTTCAAATTGTTGCAGATAATTTGCACTCCCCGGAACTATCCGGTTTTTTTCTGTAGGCCTATCCGTTCCAAAGTTATGGCCAAAAAACGATTTTCGGATCCTGCCTCCCCATATGTCAAAA
>JARQST010000142.1:14751-40115 GCA_030142225.1 Pachycephus smyrnensis
TCCTGCCTCCCCATATGTCAAAAATGGTCGTATCGGGATGAATTTTTTTTTTAAATTGTTGGAAATCGTTAGCACTCTCCATACACGACACTCATTCGATATCATGGTATTTTTTATCAAGCTGAATGACTTCATTAAACAGGATCTTCGCGATTCCCTAAGAGTAATATCACCCCTTAGAATATTGTAGGCAAGTCACATTTTCTTCGAATCGCGAGTCCATTTGGTCTGTGTTACCTATAGTTTAGAATATCGATAGACTTTTACGTTTAACGTAACGAGAAGGTGCACAGGGGATTTTAGTAGTCTTAAAATTTTACTTGCATCGTGAACAGCGTTCTTTCTCTATTTCACTATTACTTTTTATTCTCTTGCCTTTCTTTATTTTCCTCTTTATATCGGTCTCTTGTCGGTTCCGAGTATACGAGCCGTGGAAATCTCATGAATCGAAGAAAGATCGTTTTATCGTTCGTTCTTCAGTTTAGAGCTAGGTTCGCTCCTCGACTATTCGTTCCAGCGTCCCATAGTAGCTTGAGGCGAATTCTCAACGAGAAATTCTAAAGGCTGTTTACGATTTCTGCATCAGGAATTGACTGGCAATTCCACGCACCGTCGTACCCTTGAAAACGGATTCGCTTTAATTTCAGCTCTTACAAATCCAATTAACATTTTCCCTGGATTAATTAAAATGACATGATTCTATAACGAGTAACAATTTATTTCATTAAACTGACGTCATTACAGTCGCTCTATGCAAACCGTATTTATCTAGTCCACCTACGTTCGTGGGTTCACGGCTTTTTAAAATTTTTACTTTCTGTTTTTTATTTCATTTCTAGTTGTCCAGTATGATATTCAAATGTATCACCGTATACATTCTGTAGACAGCGATTTTTTGAATTTCGTCCCGTGCAAACATGTAAGTAAAAAAAGATGGACGATTTTACTTTAAGGCTTTTCATATTTTAAGTATTTCTATATGATTTCACGTGCTCTAAACATCCCGCAGTTGTTGGTACGTCACTGGCACATGTTACACGATGTTATACTACTTGTACGTGCTATACTCGTTTTGCCTATACCAACCAGCACTCGTTTCGCGATTCAGCTTCTGAGACTCGTCGAAATTCGCATTTATATGCGGCATTCGCAAACAGTTTTATTTCACCGCCTAGTTCGCGTTTGCGTTTTGTACTCCGATTTATTGTATCTGCAAAAAGTGACTGAGGAATTTTCGTAAAATTTTATATACACGGACAGTCTTGTTCGGCAGTTAAACATACAGTAGCTGTTTCCTTTGTTTTGGCGTGGATAACGTAATCTAGTTTTTCATATTTCTATTATTTCAAGGTACAGTTAACTGTTTTGCTATTTTGGACTCGTGTACAATACGCTATGTGGTTTCATAATACGCAACTCCACTGAGTCTAAGTACCCAGATGAAATCTGCAGTGTAATTTATGGTACTGCAACCTTGTTCCCTTCTTATTTATACATGCATAGGTAGTTTAACTTGGGCGTTTGTTCACCAAGTATTACCTAACCTGCTCAATATTCCTGGTCATGTGCGTGGTATTTGTCAGGAGCTACTAGAAAGTTAAAAGTTCTTTTTTTTAACTAGTATCTACAAGTAACCTACCTGTGGGATGTGTCTGGTATGGAATTGCGAATTTATTTTCGAAGCAAAACTCGATCGCTTATATCGAAGGAGATCAAGGAATAATTTGTGGCCGTTTAAACGTAAACGTGAGATTTATTTGCGACGTAGAGCGTAGTCAGAACTCCATGCACAATTAGGAAGGGGATGGACAGGCACGCGAACCCCGAACTAGTTACGAACTCATCAAACTTGGATCATGTACTGGTAGCAACAGGAGAGATTTCGTTGGTGAGATAGCAGTAAGCAGTTGGTACGTAGAAAGCAGTTCAGGACAAGTTAGTGAATTTTCTAAACGTACTAAGCAGTCAGTTCAGCTATTAGAATTTATCTCTTTGCGAATTAGGTCGATTTGAGATCCTTGCTTTGATTATAAAGTCAAATAAGATCAGTCGCATCTGTTATTTTTCGTTTCAAGAGAGAATACGTCACAGAGAGTATTTCCTTTTCATTCATTCATGGACTTACCTCTTACCTGGATCTTTAACCTCGCCTTTAGAGAATATAGGTACTCTTACCTTCCTACCTAATGCACCTTCCACTCGGTGAATTTCTTAGGGTACTTTCGAAACCGTAGAAAGCTCTTCTGTCCTACGCATCTACTATCTTTCTCTTTTCCTTATTTTTTTCTAAAAGTCAAGTGTACTCTTTATGCTGAGTGTTATGAATATTCAAAGATGCATCTAGATCATGTATAAATTTAATCGATGGGTTTGAGCTTGAAGAATTTTGCGTGCTTAGCTACATTAGTAACTAACTGTTATTTCTATCCTAGATAGTACCAGGTCCATGGGATGCGTACGGATGCTAATGGCTGACCCTTTTAGGAATTCAACCCTGGTGCCGTGTAATTCATTCCCTTCTGTATCCTCATAGACACTCTGTATTATCGAATCATAGTGCGCGAAGATGTATTTGTCCACGCAGCGTACGATAGCGGATTAAGTCGTCGTGCCCAGATGAAGGTTCCCTAACACGATTACTCAGCGGATCAGAAGGGTCTGTGTCAGGACGGTCACTATAGGATGTTGTTAATAGCCCAGAAACTTCCTCTACGTGGGGAAACAGGGTAGCCGTGGCTGAGATTTTCCAGACTCCTTTCGGATCTTATCGTAGGAATATGTATACAGGCCTTGGATTCTCCACCAATTTCCAGAGCTTCGGATAGAGGGACTTTCTAGACAGCGCAGTGCTTCTCTTCCTCGGCAAGAGCTTTTACTCGATAATCGTCTACAAGTGGGTTAATGACGGCCTAATAGCTCCTCCGGGCATTGGCGGAATCTTGGCAGTTTTCAAGAGAGAAATAAAGAAGCTTCAATGCTAAAGGCTTCGTTAAGAAGTCCAAGTTTGTTACACGTGCTTTCCAGGTGTATGCTCCAGTTTGGTTATCCGTAATGGGATTAAGGTGAAAAATTTATTTGTTTTTAGATCTGATATGGAATGTCTAGATACTGTTATGACCCTTTGACCTTTTCATGAACGTATTATAGTTCGTTGGGGGGTTTTGTACCTTTTGTCATTTCTTTCCTAGCTTCTTTTCTCTCTTGTTTCTTTTTCTCTTTAACTCGCTTTTGAATCGCAGTGTCGCGGAGCTTTTATTCTCTGACATTAATAAAAAGCTATCCAGTTGACTGTGTAAGTTAAAAGATACACGCACAGTTTTATCCCCGTGCTCACGTAGAATGATTCACCGAGTGGTGGTCAATTAAGGGGACATGCATTTTTCATAATATTATACGTCCGCCTAATAACCTGTATCCATTAAAGTAACAACCTTCTATGAAAGCAATTTAGAATTCGTATAAAATACACTGCGCCGCAGGGGGCTATTGCAGTAATGCCGTTTGCATATTAATTTTCGACGGTATCCGATGCAACCGCCGCGTGCACTGCACTTGCACTGAAATTCGCCACGCGTACGATTCTCTCTGGTTGGTTGATGGGGTTAAATATATATATGGGAAGGAATGACCTCTCAGAGTTTAAAGGAAACAAATTTCCAGGGTGATATATCCTTGGCGAGTAACGTTACTTGTAAATAAGACAGAAAAAAGGGATGCTTGTTTCTCCTGGCGCAAATTGGCAGACACTCACTCGGACTGAAAGACATAAAAAAAAAGAATTAATCAGGATTTAGCCGTGATACAATTTTCAGGGAATAACCGTCCTAAGTTTCATCGTAACGCAATGGGATTACGCCACTCTTGCCTCCTATGTATAATATTGTCATGACGACGCGGCAAGCTCGTCCTCCCTATAAGCTCGTCCTCCCTATAAGCGGCCAATAAAGCTCAAAGCTTAAACTACAGCTATATACACCTGTAAAGCGTGTAGCGTGTATAACACGCTTGTTCTAAGCACAATGAAGGTAGCTTTACGGTAGAGAACAAACGTACGATCTTTCATAGGAATCCTCGAAAGTTTTTCTGGAAGCTTTCCAGAAAAAAAGAAGATTATAATACGACGTAACTGGCAGCGGGATTTACGAAAAAAAAAATTGTAACGCGCGCGAAGTCCGTGAAAAAGAAACTGTTAAGTGCACTTGGCTGCAGCAAGGATGAACGTTAAATTTTTATAATTGCTAGTCTACTCCGAGAAAAAAAGAAGTAATGTTTTGTTTAATTTATTCTGCTGACTTATTTGCTAATTAGTCTTGCTGCGAGAGGATCATGTGCCGAATTTTGTTATGTAAACGGGATAAACTCGTGGGCCGAGGGGCTTGTTAATCCAGAGTAACGGAGCTTGCGATAATTATTATGGAAAAGTTTGCACCCTTTAATAAGGGCAAGATGACAGTTGTACTTGTGTCAACGAGTTGAAATTGGTGGGGATCGATTTGGCTAATTAGCACTGAGGTCCTTGAGGGTATTATATAAGGGTTATTCTTGGTTTTTATTATGGTTTTCTTTTTTTTGGGGGGAAAAAAGCTCTTCTTAAATTCACCCATCTTGGTTTTTGTTGTACGCATGTCTTTTTATCTTTGGGAGCTCGTGTTACGTGATGTTTACGTCGAATGTGTCTTTAGAGTGCTTGGAGCTTTTTGAAGTGCGTATCGGATGCCATTGTGCTTGAGCTTTTTCTTGATAAGATAATTGAAAACAATAGCCTTTGTCAGGCAAACATTGTTTCAGTGGGATAGGATCTTTCGGGATGAATAACTACATACGAGCTTTCATGAACGAGCTGAAGGATGATCTTGTATTAAAAAAATTTTTTTTCTCATTGAACCAATAAGCTGTGTTGTTTCATCGTATAAGAATTTTGAAGATTCTCAAAATTGTATCTCTCCTGTTGGTCTCATCGTCAACACAAATTTCGACAACAACTTGGAAGCGCATCACACTCTATTAGACCAGAATTTTGGATATGCCGATGCTTCAGAGAGCCGGGAACGACGTGACCTCGAAGACGAGGGTGAAGGAGTCTGGAAAGAATGCCAGAAGTTTTAAGGGTGCTTGCTATCAATATTCATCCCTTCCACTCTAGCGACTTTTAATGTCGGGGTTAAGGGTGTTTGCGGTCGGAGACCAGAGCTTAAAAACTCTAGAGCCGACGTCGTCTCAGCTCCTATGTACTCTCTTGTCCGTATAGAGGGTGCTACAAACTAGTGCACAGGAGGTTTAGATCCCGAAGAAGAAGAAAAAGGCACAAGTTGGACGTTCGAGATCGCTCTGGGGTTGTCGCTGTAGGTTGATGCTAAGGGTGGCTGCGCCTGCCCGATGTCGCTGGGCTTCGTCTTAAGGGGGTGGACGGATAAATAGAGCCTTGCACCCTCAACAAGGATTGATGGAGAACCGCCCGATCAATCAGTCGACCAAGGACTTCATTCTCCTCTCCCCCTTTCTCACTCTCGCACTTTGTGCTACTACTCTTGGCACGCGTATTTCCACATGTCTTCTTCTCAAAAGGATGTTCTTCTCTTCTTGCCACTCACGTGTGGCTGGCATTTTCCGGAACAGCCCTGAAGGAAAGTGTTGAAAAATTTCCACTTGGTTACTCGAAGTGGATAGTGCTTTGCTGCAGTTTTACCAACTACCTAAGAGACTGTGGAAACTAGTTTAAAAATTAGGGAACGTGTCTGCTGGGTTGGTCCCTGTGAAATTGTCGTTTAATGAAAACCTTGTTTGAGATTCATTTTTGGTTTAGTTGGATATTTCTTTTTTGGGATTGATCCTTTTTTTTAAAGATACTTCTATGGAAGATGTGGCATGTGGGAATTGTTTGATCGTTAAACATAGTGGTTTGATTTCTTTATTTTCGTTTTAGTGATACCAAGTACGTCATTGTGGTATTTTATAATTGATAACCTGTGTAGATTGGGAAAAATACACTGCTTCATCTGTCCTGAATTAATTAACGCTCTCGTTCACGCTGTATGTACTATTCTTTGAACGATTCCACCATTTCTAGTCGTTTGCTTTATCCGCAGTCTGTTTTTTATCTTTTATCTACGTTAACCCTTGTTTGCTTTTCATTATCACGTGCGAAAGGGTGGGGTAGGTAAAAATACGGAATGAATAGTTCGACGGGGAATCGTTTCAGGGTATTTTGACATTGCGATACGTAAAATGAATTTGGGATTTTGGATCATAACAATTTTCTGTAACTCTAGCTTTTGGATCATAACTTTTTATTCTTTTTCTCTATCAATTCAGTAACACGGAATACCGCGTATTATCAAAATATTAATTACTGACAAGGAACACGTACATTTTTGCATTCATGAAATATGCATTTAGTGAAATTTATATATCATCCAAAATCGATGTACAACCAGGAGGCAATTTTTCTCTTTCAGCAATTAAAAGGCAAACAGTAGAAAATGGATGAGTATTATCGAAAACAAAACGTGGTAGCATTTACAAAATTATTGTTATCCAAAACGTAGGCAGAAAGGCTGCCCAGCAACGATAACGTAATCATACGAATTCCAAAGTAACTATGTTTATTCAGACCCATGTTTTTTTTCTCTGAAAAATCCTCCGGCTGCCCTAGGTAAACTCCATAGAATTTACGAGAGGCTCGAATCTATCGCGTAACGCGATTACGCTTTATCGGTCAGTTCTGATTGGCTTTGATCCGCCTACGTACTTTCCAACACCGCAGTTTCCTCGTAGGGTGCCAAGGGTGTTAACAGTAGGGTCGTAGGTTATACGCTGCTGATTCTGATGCGATGCTGTGCCAATCGAGGGAGAGTAATTTTCTACTGTTGTAAAATTGTTGGAAAAACTGTTTTCCCCTGGCAAAGTATCAGAGTCCACGCGTGTGGTATTATTCAATTTTCTCGTTTTTTGAAATTGGAGCCGCCATTCGTACTGGCTGTAAAATTATTGCGGGAAAACTGAACGCCACGCTATTATTATTGGGGCGTTCGCGCGTGCAAGCGAATAGCCGCACGTCGTTTCACGACATTTGTTACAATCAACAATAACCATTTATCCATATTTCAGCCTTCAATGCGCTATCAGCTGGCGGACAGCCGTTATAAAACACGAAATTGCATTCCGCCATGCAACGCTTTATCATACAGGCCAAAATGGAAGGTCGAGGCGCCACTAGCTGCGGTATCTATGCTACTGCAAGCGGAAAGCTTGCGAATTATATTTCATCCTATTATAAACTATATGTGCCATTGAATGGCAGAGTTTTTTTCAAAGTCAAAATTGATTGTTATACCTCATACTTGACGTGCTTATGGAATTTTGACACGTCGAACTGATCGTGGCTTTCGAATTAGAATTTGTATTAACTTTGCTTGTGAAAATTATTTTTTTGATTATGTAGTAATTTTTTAAATTGCCAAGTCGATATGCAGTGCTTTCAAGTTTTAAGTTGGAATTATTCAAGATTATAAACTTTACTTTAGCCACTTCTTTTTTTTTATCTACCTTGAGCATGGATTCCAGCTTCCTTAAGCTCTTGATAAGAGTTTACTTCTGAATTTCACAGTGGCGTAACACTCGAATTTCTTAATGTCCTTGGGAATGATGAATGTTCTTGCAGTTAGGTAACTTCGTAAGCGCAAAGCGCATTGTTTCGATCGCCTAACCGAGGAAAGCTTCCGGAGCTTTTTGTAAATTCGCTTCGGTGGAAACTTGTCTTGTCGATGCTTTAACGGGGTGGGGAAAAAAAAATTACCAACTTTTGACACGTTACCTAATGGTCAAAGTTGTGTCGTGCTTTCCAGCGATATTTTAATATTCTTCAACAGTTGGACGTGCCTACAGTTTATTTATAATACTTGGATACTTACTTCATTCCTTTTGTTAACTTTTATCACTAAATAATTCAAGTTCAACTTTGCAAGCACGCCAGAACGGTTTATCACCGTTATACTTATATTTTTTAAAAAAATGTATTTCAAAGAGATTCCCAAAGAGATCGATGAGCTTTTCCACTCTCTTAAAAGCTATTGTCAACTGGTAATGGTAGTGTCTTAGGGATCTGTAAGAAATTCTCGAGTCTAGGTAAAAATCACAAATGGGCGTTAACGCAAGCTTTCTGATGGATGGTATCCGATTAACATACTGTCCCAGTTTTGCGCTTGAGCTTTTGCGACCTTCGCCTCTCTTCTGTGAACCTTCTTCGAAGCTTCGTTCATCTTTCTTTTCCCGTTGCCCCACAGCAGACCTACCCGTGCTATTATTCCTTCAGGATTATTTAAATACGCCGATTTGTAAAAAGTCCGTCCTCTTACCTTTTCTTTTTTTCATTCTCTCTTTCTCTGCTAAACGAGTGTCTCGATGAGAAATACATTTATGCATCATACTTGGAGGTGACTAGGTATAAAATTTATCTCGGATATCAACGTGCTGTGTGATAACATCGGCCAACAAAAAAAACTATCAAATTGATCTTTAAAAGCTCAGTGGAGCTTCCATACGATTACAGAGGTTGGATGGTTTGGGTGAGTTATCGTAAAGTGAATTATCTTTATAAGTTGCAGTTTATCTGCCTTTTATTGCGTCTCCATTCACTGAAGCTGCACGACGCGTAGTATGATAATTTGTGAAGATCTCTTTCTGCTTTAACGTAATGCGTTGTGGAGGCTGCCTGATATGTATCTAGGGATACGGTATAATTTGGTGCTTTTACAAAAAACCCAGGATGACCAACATTTTTGTTTTTCATTAGGAGCTTTTCTATGAAACGCCTAAAGCTCTTTCACTAAAGAAAATTGCTTGAGCTTCCTTCACGAGGGAGAATTCGAAGAAGCAGCTCAATAATATTGACGATTTTTTGGTCTTTTCGAGAGCGACGAGTATTTTTTTTGGGCAATTTTCCTTTAACGAGTTCATGAGCTTTTTTTTTCCTTTGGTGCTAGAACGTTCTGGGTTAAGACGTAATTAGTGCGATGGAAATTTTTACCGAGTTTGCATTTTTTAAGATACCCTGAATGGAATAGCTTTATTTTTGGTTCGTGTGGAAAGAGGATTCGGGTGAAATGAAAGTATTGAATTCTTGAAAAACAGTGGTCTTTATTTCGTTATTTCGTCGTCACATTAATAATATTACATATGTCATACTGGCGGTTAGTATAAACGTAATTGCCTGTGCTTTCACAACGGCGTGCTTGCGACAGATGGCGAATGATCATCATTTCGAAAAAAGAAAATCCAATCGGTTTTCTACTTTGACGAAAAAGAAAAAAAAGGTAGCCTGGAGCATTGGTTTTTCTCAATCTCATTGATCTTCTCTCCGAGGACGATTTACAAGTCCACTCCTACCCTACGAATCTTCCTTACCATTTTTATTTCAGCGTCGTTCTCTCTTTCCAGTCGGATAATAATATTTTCGTATGACACTTCTTGTTTTCTCTCATAATAGCCACAGAGATATTGCAAAAAAAGAAGAAATCGATTATGCAAAATTATATTTATACCAGAACGAACTCGTTACGCCTGTGTATAATGTACTTAAAATTAATGAAAAATCCAATTATTATCATATTCTAACTTGAAAACCTCCGACATTGTTGGAACCACGTTAAAATTGATCACCCTTAATCCTTCCATAGGATCGAGATCGCGTTTCCAAGGCACCCCCCCATAATCCTTTATTTCTTTATAATCTCTTTATGGAACACCACAATTCTTTTTAGAAAATAAGAAATCCTATCTCGTACCAGGAGTGCACCGATGATAAGCGCGTACGCGCAATCATTATAATCATCCCCCTCAAAATCTTTCGCCCAGGTCACCATCCTCTTGGTTAAAGCTTAGGATATCATAGAACAACTAGGTGAATATTGTAATATTTTTTTTTCCCCTCTCTTTTATACGATATATTACAACAATGCTGGTCGAAGGTTTTTGTCGTCGTCGCCGACTAAGGTACAAATAATCGTTTGCACAGCACGGCCATTACCAGCGACCATCTATATTCCTTTTAAAAGTTTATTTCGCTCGAGAGGAGGGAGTCGCGTAGAACGATGCTCAGAAAGATTTACGAAGCTTTCGGTAAAAGTTGCGCCAACTCTTTTGCCATTCATTTTCCCGAGACCTTGGTGGAAATTGTGTCTGACGAATCGAACGTCAATTTTTTTCCCCCATTCGTTCACCCTTCTCTTTTTTTTTTCACCTCTCTTTCCTTTCACTTACTGCTCGGGTGTTGGTCCCATCTCTAAGTGGAAAAGCTTTTGCTTGTCGCCGTATGTCCCAATGAGTAGGAACGAGCGGAATCTTTAAAAACTTCAAGCTCACCTCGAGAGACTTTCTAATGCTGAAATCGTACGAGATATTCTAATTCATCAGTGGACTCCCTGCTCTCGTGATATATTTGGTCTAAATTTTTTCTCATCTTGTCCACTCGCCGAATTGGACTTTTCGGCAAGTCACGTTTATTATGGTAGACGCTCCTCGCATTTTATGTACAGTTTATACACTAATAATTGATATAATTGAAAGTCCCTTAACAAATAAACGGTGGAATTGTCGATAAATTTGGAATTTAGTGGGCTATCAAAGGCAGCAGGACTACGAATCCTCGTCGTACATCGCGTCGCGGCGCCAGCCGTTTCCCAATGAATTTTCCTCGGCGCTCGGTTCTTGAAATTGCCGAAATAAAATAAGATCTCGAATCGTCATCCGATCAGAAACGATTAAATTTAGCTGCTGCTCTCAAGGAGTTTCGATAATTAAGGCTACCGAGGAAATATCGATTTTCAACGTATTATATCGGACCTTTCCTCCTCCTTATCTTCTTTCTATATATGTATGTACAATCAGCATTTACCTCTCACAGTATTCACGTGACGTGGACTTCGTATAAGTGATTATCGCTTAATCGTACGGTGCTACGTTAATGTCTACAGGGTTATTCAGTTCAAATAATTTGTCGGCTGTCATATTTCTCAATCGATCCTTCGACCTGATCAGTCCTGTATATTGTATTTCGAGTTTGTATTCCAATTGGGAAATTATTAATATTTCATTCCTTCTCGTATGCTTTTCGTGTCGATTGTCAAAGAAATTGAAGTATCGAATAGCTTATTGCCTTTTCGTTTTCTTCCTTGGAAACGTATTTATTCTGCAAATTTTTTCGGACTTTTCAAAATATTCTAGGAACCGTTTTACAGTGTCAAGCGGACCGTATAATTATTCACATACGATTCTCCCTCGATGTCACCTTATCATTAGAGCACATTTTGACTTGACTGTACCTCGCAAAATTCTTTGAACTCGAGGAATTGACGAGTTCGCTCTTAACATGGTAGTCTGTGCAAAAGTGATTTATTGCCATCGTACAGTATGATCCAATTAGATCAGTTTTTTCGTTCTTCATAAAAAACATCTTTCAACCCCCGTTCCATCCTTTTCCTTACTCTTTTTTTTATTGCAAAAATTGTGCTAATCGTCTACTGAGAGCATTTCAATGAAGCTCCAGAAAATACGGCCTTGTCATCGAATCGGTGGAGTGACGTTAGAGAACGTTTTTGGGTGGAATAACTCCGAGCCATAGAAACGTTATGGATTGGACAACGTAGGCAAAGCATCTTCGTCGCGACGCTAGGCGTCCGCATTTGACAGTCATCACTCAAGAAAGAATACCGAGCAACGTCTAGAGAGATCAGAGGTGTGTGTGCGTGCTTGTTTCTCTTTCCCTCGAAGTGGAGGAAGGTCGAGTCCCACGAGTAGAGATGAAGAACCAAGGCCTTTTCCTTAGGGTCGAGATAGAATCGATTTTCCCTACAATGCTGTTTACGCGTTCAGTGGAATATCCCGAAAATAAATGGTTTTCGGTCGCGACTCATCCTCGTAGGCCACGCTCGAGCAGATAAGAACTACGTCGAGATTCATCTCGAGATCGAAAAGCGCTAAATTAATCGGTCAGGATTTCATCTCAAATGAAATTATTTATAGACGGCATTAAAAATTCTCGTCAATTCCCACGTCCCTTACACGTAAACACTAATGACATCGACTAATGGAGAATTTCCATGCAGATGCTAAATTCACGTTGCATCCACTTTCATCACGGTGCGAAATCAAATTCATACGAAAGTTCCCATTCAAGTACGGATCATTACGTATGCAATGGGAATTCTAGCATCTGCAGCCTTTTGCACGTACGAGATATAACATCTGATGACGATAGTGGAACGAGGATGAAAAGGCTTCGTGCAAGCTCATGTGAAATAACGAATGTTTCTGTTTTGCTTGGCAGTTTCTCATCTCCACGTCGCAGCCTCTTATGTGTTCACCATGTCGCACGACTGGTCACGTGGCTTTCTCGTGTGATTCAATAAAGCACGGACTCGGCCATTTCTGAACTTAGGAGTGCTTCTTTGGCCAACGTAAGCTATACTACGTGCACATTCCGTTGGGAACTATAAAGCAAGTTAGGATAGCGAAGTCCCGCAGGCAGACCTTGTGCTTTTCCTCGAGCGTTTTGCCAGTGGGATACAGAGAGGTATTATCCGCGCACACATTCACACGCCCACCATACACGCACTAGCAGACCTCCAATATACTCTGACACCATTTTTCGTATTTTTCTTATTTTTCCCGAAGGAGCGCGCACGTCCGTGTACGTAGGAAAAAGCTCACCTTCTAGTTCGACACGCTCGACGAGAAAAGTCGGCAGGAATAAATTGATTGACCTAGCTTGCTTATAGATTTTCTCATTCTCCCCGTAGTGCAGTTGCCGCTTGAATAAAGCTCGAAAAGCACACAGAAGGAAATATTAAAGTTCGCACAGTCAAGTCGTACTCGCAAGCTTCGAACTTCGTTCAAGCACAAGTTCCATCCTCGGGCGAAAGCTTGCCGCGTCCAACAATACCTCGTTAATATGGTTCTGCTCTGAACGAACCTCGAAAGCTCTGAGGTCGAGAAGAAGCTTAGCTGCTGCTACCCTTGACGCGATTATTTATACTGAGAAATCAATGGGTTCGTCCTGGAGCTTTTTCGCGGGACATTTCAATGAGATAGATTTATGCTTGTAACATTTCAAGTTCATGACACGTAAATACTCGAGCTTAGAATTGCAAGTCGCGCATCGCGTTTGTGCCTTCTCTCGCCTGCGGCTGGACAATACGAAAACGGAGCACGCAGGAAAGAGTCTCTCTTCTTCTCCGGTAGCCATTTTGAAGTGACGCTGGCGTGACACCGTTCCCACTCACAATGATATAAAAGTCCGCATTGTCCTAGGCACTCCCGGACGGGGCAGTTCATTTCATTCCCGTTAGCTTGTTCGTCCGTTCGTATCGTCGTCCCGAGCACTTTTATTTAATGCGCGCCATTGTCGGTTCTTCATCTCGGCGCCAGGCAGGCTAAAACAAATCCCAGGAATACGAGTAGCATCACGCTGCCGGTGTCAGCGCCGCGACGCCTACTGGCACCGCCGTGATGCAGCTCGGCTAGACTTTCTCCTGAAACAAAGAGAGACACTCAAACACTCTTCATCCATTGCATCCCTTACTGCTAGCCTTAACTGACAGTCCTGGAAAACTATCTCTTTAATGTAACGTTTCAGGAGGCTGCAGTCTGTCGAGAGGTGCACTGTTTTAGAAACTGGTCCATACTACAGATGGGGTGAAAGAAAACTTTATTGTCCTAGTATAAACTGACAGGGTCCCGTATTACGTAACAATCATATTATTTTTGTTCTAGTTTTTTTTTAGTGTCAACCTCTCTTTCGTTTTGTTTTATGTAATACTTTTGCTTTTTCCTTCATTGCACTTTTTGGACAATGCTGTTCCTTTTTTGTAAGGGTAATTACAAGTGAAGGCAAGGATCAATTATTGATTGTGGATTGAACAGGTTAATAACGGGCTATATAATGCGTTTCTCATTGAAAATTGTTCTGCCGTCTCTGAGAAGTCTCTTTCAACGGGGGATGATTTTACCCTTTTCATTGAGACGAACAGTCCTCTGCGTTACGAAACGACGCGCAAACCTTCTTGCAAAGGGAGCCAAGAGTTGCCGGTGTCGTTGAATCGCCTTTCTTTCGCGGATTTATTAACCCCTGCGAACTCAACCCTTTATCTCCTTGTCACCCCATCTGCGTTGGGTACTCCAGATCCACAGTGCTTCGCTGCTAACTTTCAACAAAGGATGGTTCTCCTAGGCGTTGCCCTTTGTGGCACACACAGTCTTCGGGGAACTCTTGTCTCTCGTCATATGCATATTTTGTACTTCGTGCTTTTACAACGCTCCTCGCCATAGAGCTTTTCTCGCGAAGCTAAGCTTTATCGACTTTACCTCTTCTCTCTCTTTTTTTTTTAATTTTTATTTTTACCTCTACCAGCTCTCTCACCATTATGCAATAACTGACGGAGCTTTTCAACTACTTTTTATATCATGGAGGAAGGACGCATCCCTTGTTGTCTTCCACTCACCGTTTAAAACGTGCACGTGAACCGTGGCAGGCTGATCTGGCATTGTTGTCAGTAGACACGTATAGTTTCCGCTATCCGTCGGTCCAACCCTTGCTATGCTAAGGGTGGAATTAGCGCCCACTTCCATCAGGTCTGTTTTCACGCTGAAACATAAAATTTGTTTTGTTCCATCACCGGGACGGCTTGCTTTTTCAGATATAATGAATGGATTTTCAAATTGTTTACTGGAAACGACTGTTGGCTTCTTGCAAGCTCACGAGCAAGAAGCGTAACGCCCGGGAAATTAAGCTCATCCATAAGCACTGCTTGTTTGGTTGTAACTCGTATCAGAAAATTTACGTACGTTTGGCTGATTTATGCAGCGATGGTGGCTGCACCAAGGAAAAAGCTCGTTGGCGAATGGCACAAAAGCACAGCACGCCGTGGAACTTTAATTGAAAAAGTTTTTCCCACAATTTGTCCATTCATTATATCCAAGTGGATGCTGGGAGATAGTTGTATACTCGAACAAACAGCGTTTGCATTCGTTGTCCGTGTGACGCGCGCGAAACTCCATGAAAACCAGCCAATGCATGCATTCGTATTGTAATCATGCCTCCGTAGTTACTGTACTTGGCTGTTTAGTCGTGAGCTTATTTATCTGTATATTAAAATAATAACTAGGCTACGTGTCACGAGTATTAATTTTTATCTGGTCAATTTTTGCTTTTTTCATACTTTTTCCCTTGCTATCACATTTTGTACTGTCGTGTTTTAATTCTTGTATTATTTTTCTTTCTCTTGACGTTCACTAACAAGTGCATGAATTTTGTAAAATTCTTATCGAATTCGTATTTGCTCCGACAAGAAACTTGTCTATTCGTGGGTAATAGCTTCTGGGCAAACTGAAGTAATTAGAATGCAAGTTAATCTCAGCACAATGGTTTTAGAAAACTTTCTATGTATCTGGATAAGTCGTGCTTTTGTAGATATTATTAATTGTTCTTGTACCTTAGGGGAGGGGGTTAGAAAGCTGCTTTTGAAGCAATGTCAAACTTTTCTTCCAGATACCTTCATTTTAGGGAAGATGCGAATATACTTTTTGGAGATGGAAAAAGATTCTCAAGTAACGGTAACCTGACGGTGCTAGAGCAAAAACGAAATCCTGGTTATCGAACTTCTTCAGATGTGAAAACGATTCTCGAAACTTTCACTGTCTCGTGAGATATCTTGTTTTTTGCTATATATTCGCGAGGATGAGACTTTCGTCTTTTTCAAATTCGTCTTCAAGGTATAACTCGTAAGATTGTACTAGAACCGTAATTATCCCGTGCAAATACTTGGAATATTTTTTGCTCTAACAAGACAGTGCTCTTTTTGATAGCAATTATGTATAGTCAATATTTCCAAGATGGATTGCACGCAAGACACGAAGTCAATAAAGAGTAAAAAAGCCACGTCTGATTCTTGGAACGGGGATAACTTTCCCACGAAATCTTAATTACTACTCAAAGTTTCTCGTTAGGAGGCAGTAGAGATCGTTCCTCGAAATTTTATTCAAAATTCGTTCTCCATGCTAATCGTTTATATTAAGGAGAGAAGGATCTCGACGTGTAAAAAATGGCGCAATTATTTTGAACGTCGTATCAAAGACGTCGTTCCGCTTGATTCCCTCGATTCGTCTGGTTCCTTCGTATTCACCTGTAATTTTTCCTAAGCGAATAGAGGCTCCAAGGGAGAGATAGCATTTTTTTTTAATAAGATCTCTCTTGTCTGGTAAAAGAAAATGAAGGGAGCTAAATAGACGAGATGCTCTTTCTACGTTTCAATGTATACTCCTCCGTTGTGCCAGTTGAATCTTCTAAAGTGTTCTCAGGAAAAAATAGCCTGTTGAATTTTCTTCAATCGTCAAAGACTCTGAATTAAATTTCAAAAGATACAATATTTTTCATAAATTTCCCACTGTTCGATATTTGGAACGAAGCAAATTAAAAGTTGTAAACTTGTATATATAAGTTATTGTAGTTCTACTGAAATCTATTATAATTATTTAAGCTCATTCCTACCCTTATCTCAAAATCTTTCTCTCGTAACATCCTTCTTACGTAAAGACGCGTGTACTGTCGTTCTCCCAGAAAACCACGAAACTCACTGAAAATTCCCCACGAGCATCATTTTCCAATTTCAATTTCCCACATCAAGGCAGCCTTGAAACTTCGACATGAGCGAACGAAGGATCTAAGGGCTGGGTATGCCTGTGTTAATATATATCCTAAGCATTAAACAACGTACATACGTATAAGTTTCTATAGTAATCCTACTTAGTGGCGCCACCATGTCAAATGCTAACTTTACTCTTAAACATAGCAAAACCATAACAACGAGAACTCGTGATGGTCGCTCTCCTCCTCCATCTTGTTTTGCCTTTCTCAACATACTACCCTGCCAAACCTTCATCCCCTTGTGAAGTCATTTTCCATCCAGACTCCAATTGTTGACACTAGATTATAACTTTGAAGTTGCTGCCATAATTTGATCGTGTTTCGTTAAGCTGCCACGCGCGTCGCCACCTGCCGCATTCAAACCACTTAATACCACTGTGATCAACTCTGCTTAGTTATTCGTATTGGGTTTGATATTATTGTTTTAGCGAATTAATTACGCTACGATGTGGTTACATTGTTTGCTATTTCCGCCCGTATCGGTATTATACTTTGGACGTTTGTGCTCGTACTTCATCGACAGGGTTTCTGGTTGTACAGAGTTGCAAAGTTTCGTCAAAGTCGAATCAATTGATTTGCAAATTTTATTGGGTTCTGACAGTCTCGAGGTTTTAGGATTTAGTATTTGCTTCCGCAAATTGGAATATTCCTTGTGACTGTTGTTCGATTGTTGTTTGGGTTTTCAATTGTTTTATTATTTGGTAATTCGTGTACCCTATGGGGTTATCGAAGATATTTATTTAACGAATATTCGTTTTATTAATGTTGTAAAAGTAATCAAGAACGGTAACATGAATCTCTGTTTTTTTAAAGTGATTAGAAAAATACTGATTTCGCAAGTGCAGCTGCTGGATGCTGTCGAATCAATTAAACTTTTTATCAAATTGTGATAGCTTGTTAACTGTCTGGCTGTGTTATTATTTGTATAACCCGCCATTTAAGTGACTTCCCACGTGTTTTCCTTTGGTTCTAATATTTGCTTCTGCGGCGATATTGTCTTTGAAAATCCCCAGGGGAGGCGTGCTTTCTCATCGTTTATAGTTGCAGCTGCAGCTGCATTTTTAGATAGTAAAGTGCTTGAAAGCTCACTTTGTGATTTTTTTATGACCAACTCGACCCACTTACCGAGCAGAGTATTTGGTCGGTATAAAGTTTTTTATGGACCCTATTAACAAGTAACAAAAGCAGAAATAAATGTTTCGAGTGGGTATTATTAATGGAGTTATCTCAAAGTAGAAGGTATTGCAATATAATTATGAATCGAGATGGTATTCTTTGCCATAAGTAGTAAGTAATCTTCAAGCAGAACTAATTCTACAAGTTTGAACAACCTTTCATTCAATGAATTACTTTAAATTACAAAATTACAAAATTGAGTTCAACAACATGAAATCTGATAAGCGCCTTCTGATTGTAAAGTAGATAGATCATTTATTTTTAAATAATTCCACATTAGCGTTTACGAATTTTATTTTTAACGAGATTTACTGTTTCATTTTCAGAATTGATACCAGGCCTAAAATATGCCAAACTATTGTACAATGGCGGTTCACTAGTCCCAGCTGTTATATTATCCCACGGTTGGATAGCAGCATCATAAAATAGTAAACTTTATACCAGATGCCATAACTAGCGCTTATTATCGTATGGTAAATGACTTCACGATGGGATGGAAAGTCAAACTATACTAGAAGCAGAAAGGATGTTCATCTATTTGTATATTTTGCGGCTGAATCAACTACTAAGGGTGAGTATCATCTTGGAGCTTGATTCACGGTCAGAGAAAAATACCTTACGACAACTCACCTTATACCACCCCTTGTGGTATCATAGTTTAACGTTCTGTTATCATGCAGCCACTGTACCACACTGTACTGCATTTGCATAGCTATGTGTTTAACCACGCACAGTAACTCGATTGTACTGTCAGCTTCATAATATTTGTCCCTTAGTGGTTCACCCATGGCGTCGACTATCTGTACGGATGGTGCTGAAACAAAGATACAAACAATATTTTGACAATTCCAGCTTTTACCTGGACAAATTAAAAGGTTCTTGAAATTCATCGTACCCTTCCTCTATGAAATTTCAACTAGTCCAAAGCCTTCCTCACTATCCCGCGAAATTCTATAAAGTTTTCTAGCTCCCGCGAAATCCCTGCTGACTTCAAAATGTCTTCCTGAACAAACCCTTTACTATTTTTTTAGCATTTTCCTTTTCTTCCACCCAGCACGTTAGAGGACTTCGTTTCCAACGTGCATACATATGTATATACGTGTTTATATATATATACAGACACGTACACTCACCGTCTACAACGTCCGCAGGCGTATAGACTTTAGCCGGCTCGTCGACTCCAGAAAAGTTTCACTATCCAATCCCTGACTATTTCCGTCCTTTTTCACTAGCAGCAAGCAAGCAAGCAAAACCACCCCTAGCAAGCAACCCCTTTGGAATCCATAGCTAGTCCGTGCTAACGTGGATTCTTTTCTAGCCGGTAAGGGTTTTCCGATATTGATTTTCTCTCGCTAAACATGGAATAAAACTCGTCTAGCTTGGAATACGTGGCGGTGGCACCACTACTATCATTCACCAGGTTCGATTGCTGGCGTAGGTACGAGAGAACGCCAATTTCCCGTGTGACAAAGTGATCGCCGTTAAATTCGCACAGCCTCCTGTGCTACTGACTACCACTTCTTTCTCGTTATACTCATTTCCTCTTACGCCTGAGTCTAGTCCTGTTGAGAAAATTTAAGAGAGCGTCCAGGGTACTACCCATGCACTTTTGCTCTCCATACTTATTGTTATGGGAACCCAGAAGAGGTTACTCCTACGCCACTGGAATTTTCTAAAGGACTTTTCCCTCATCCTGTGTCTGTTTAAGCCCTGCTTATGTCGTTATGTATAATTTTCTCTCTTGATACTTTTTTTCCTCTCTGTCGGATTGTATCGAGGACTTTATTTTTGGATATGATATTGTAGCTTCGAGGAAAGCTGTTGTTGAGATAAAAAAGGAAAGTGGATTGGCTTTTTTCGTGGAAGTACAGTTCTTCCGGAAATTTCGAAAATAATCAACTTATTGATCTAAGGTTGGTCTGGGTCGTGTCATCCATTTTCCTTTAAGCACACTTTTTTTTTTAATGTATTTATATGTAGGATCGTCGTTTTCTGTTGCGTTTCCGAAAATCCATTTTTGTGGGAAGCCAAGGACTTTGAATTGGCGGAACTTGTCAGATTTTTATTTCATTTTTGTCATTTTTTCGTTTTTCTTCCTCCTTTTTTCCCGTTATTTCTCATCCCCCTTATCTTCCTTTTACTCGGCATTCCTTCTTCGAGTTCCCGTCCCGTATCTGTCCGTTGTGTTTGCCGCTTTTTCATCACCATAAAAATTCCCCAAATATATTCGTATACTCATAAATATTTAACAAACACCATCCTCTCTCTTTATCCGTATCTGCTGGTACTTTTGCTTTCGCTCTCCATTTCCCCCTTCTCATTCTCCTCCTACTCGACCTTTCATTTCCGATTTTCATACTCAATCCTGTAGCACGGCTAAACCGTAAGTTTTCTATTGAGTATTAGACTTGACGCACCTGGTCCTTTCCATATTTTATTCTCTCCATGAGACGACGACAAATTTGTTTTAACGTAATGGATCGCCATTAAAGAAAAAAATAAGAATGATTGTTTTACACCTTTCGAAAATTCAAAAGTTACACTTCTCTGGATCCAACCAGAGGGAACTGGTCACATTCCGCAGAAAACTTTTTGGTATGAATGAAAAGTTTGTACAAAGTTCTTAAAGAACAGTTTAACCAGCTTTCTTTTCCAGAATCTTCGACTTCACTTTTCTCACCTTCAATCCTTCTGTTTGCATCTTTCTACGGATTACGGATCAGAGGGATAAATATTGGTGTAAGGTCCTGGTGCATACTCAAGTGACGTGATTTCGTCTGAGGGATTCTTCTAGAGTTGGATGAGGATCTCCACCCTGTCTTATCCGGACATACTTCGTTATTCCTGACCTTCCTGGAACGTCTCGGTTAGTTCGAATGAAATTATCCTGGGCAAACCAGACCTTGGTCCTTGGAGCCCCTCGAGCTAATATCGAATAAAACGAGAAGGGGATTCCATTTACTTCCCCCTCCGATGCTTCTCTAACGTACGTGGGTGTTTTGCTGCGTGGGTTCACAGTTTGGGCAATAAGAAAGGCACGTATTACGTCGAGGAAATAATTAAGTCAATGGATTTATTGATAGTCAAATGAATACACACATATACCCACGCAGTACATCATCGTACAGGTTTCAAATAAGAGTTTCCTTTGATCCACTCAAGTCGCTCATCCTTGATTCTCCATATAGGCCTTTCGTGTTACCCTGTTTCTTGAAATTACGTGGCAAGAAAGTTAGGTTTTACGTGGATGGAATATATCAAGAGAATTTTTGTATCCTTCATGTACGTGAATGCCTTGGCGTTCCTGGCGTCACGTTGGATATTGAACCCAATAAGAAATTTTGATATTAAGGATGGTGTCCCCCTTTCTATTTTGATGGATTACGTCTGATACAGGCAAATTCGACGTATTTCCTTTCCAAAAGAAAATATTCGGTTTGTAGCAGTCCTACGTTATGGGATGTGGGAATTTTCTTTCATTCCTTTACATTGTTTTCTCTCTTTCAAGATCCGTTGAAGACTCCATAGCGCATGACTGATATTCAAATTTTCCGAAACATTGAGCTGTAAAAAGAATCCCCAAAAAACCAACTCGTAGGAGTTTTTATATCAAAAGTCAAATTTACCGTGAGAAATATTTGAAATTTCTTTGGCTGAGGAAGGAGGAAGTCCGTTCAATGAGTTTCCGATAAATTGGACGAATTTCCGTTTCTTCTTGATCCCACGAGGTTATCACATTCGGATGACAAGGGTCAGCGAAAGTTCAAGGGAGTTTCTGGGCGACTCGATTGAACCGCGAATCATATATAGTATGTACTTATCTATATTGGTTACATGAGATATACATAGCTATTCACTTTCCTTATCTTCACCAGATCTAGCATCCTGGACTATCTTTCATTCTTCTCGAGTTCATTCACTCACTACCATAAATAGGCTCAACAAGAGGGACGTCGGTCGTTTCATGAAAACGAACCTTTAGCCACGCTTAGCTGCTTAAGGAATTCTTTTTCCAATACGGATGGAAGCAGTTTAGCTCAGTCTGGAATTGGCTCCATGCCCACGTAGATGAATATATCTTCATGTCGGACAGTGAGATTATTTTCACCAGGATAATCCGATAAATGATACTCTTTTTCTGGTAACTAGGTAAAACTTGGATTGTCTTTCTATACGGATTTCATTCCATAAGTACCTTGGCACGGTTTAATCCTAGCAATTTTATAGGTAAATTTTTTTTATAAGCTTCAACATTTTTTCGGATTTTCTTCTAGCATCCCTTTCTCTTTCCTTCGATACGTTCAATTCGATTTCTTCAATTTGTTCAATGACAATTGTGGATCGGAGATGAAATGGTTTCGAGGATATTCGCTAACCCTGAAATCGTCCAACCCTTAAACTTTTTATTACCCATCTAGACTTCCTTGAGCTGTAATTAGGGTTAAAGCACTCGTAACGTGGCGTCGGACGAGGCGTCGTTACGGCGTCTCTCGCGTCCTCATCCCAGCGACATTAGGTACAAAAGTATCCAAGTGAGGACCAGACAATTTTCCGGAAAGTCAACTCGAAATCCTTAAACTTTCACATCGTCCAAACAGTTTCACATCCTCAATAAGAATTTCGAGCTGTTACGACCGTCGGGAATGTCTCTCCTTATCCCATCATTACAGCATCCCAAGATCATCTCATCATTCCGCACTAATCGACGCCTTAATCTGATCTGCTTCTTGCCACTTAGGAAAATGAAGTCTTTTCAGAATTCCTCTCTCGTAATCATTCCAGAAGCGAATAATGCTAACAGCTTGGAATAGATCTAACGAGCATTTGGTCTGTTTACCTATTTAAGTAATCTACCCTAAGGTCGTTATCACTAGAAGGTAATTTCCTTGATAAGACGCAAGATGGCTATCCCCTAAACATACACTGTACAAAATCTCCATACCAGTAGACAATTCCATTAAACGTACTCCAAGATCAAGGCTCGAGTCTCAATTTTCAGATGAATTAAAAATATTTCTCATCCCTATTGTCTAATCGAACAGCATCAATTTTCTTAATTCAACATAGAGAAACACTGTGCTTACCATTTATGTGCAAATTCACGTGTATGAACTTAGGTGGATGCGTGCTGATCTGACACTCGTACTGCCCTTCGTCACTGCTGTTGACGTATTTGATTTGTAGCCGCCAGTTGTCGGGATACTGAAATTCCACGGTATACCTTGGATCCCCAGTGTACGTGTGTTGTGCCACTGTCAACAGGTTCATCTTTTCACCGTCATCCTGTCTGCGTAACCAGGACACCTGAAACCAAAGACGACGCTGTCAACCTTTACGGTTGGTTACCAACGTCTTCCACAAGTCGGAAGGAACTTTTTGATCTTGGGTATCGTTAGAAGGGGTTGAACTTCATATGGCAGATAGTAATAAGGGTTGAAGAAAGTGGGTGGTACGTTGGTCACGTAGTTGCAGTCGCCGATGTGTATTTAAAAAATCTTTTTTACTTTTTATTTGTTCCGTCTTCAACACCTCAACAACCAGCCACTCTCAGCAAGTCGTATCAACCTGACAACGTTGTCGTAACTTCTATAACGCCAGAGAATATACCACAAGGAACTTACCCGACATCTAGCACGCTTGAGTTTAACTTCCTGCTCAAGCTATTAAGTCGGATTTTACTCCTTGCGGACTTCATCCAATCTACAGTTCTTAGTTCTTTTTTTTTTTCGTTGTTTTACGGCTTGGCAAGCCTGATGGCTAATCGTGCCATTTTTTTTCTCTAACGTTTTACTGTCTTTGACCCTTGTAGGTTATTTCCTATCTGTGATCTCTTGCACGATTTAGCACTCACTTCCGGTGGATCTATGCATTACGGTATAATCTACTGTATCGCGATCTATGTGTAATTTATGTTAGTTGTTCAGCATTGTGCTGTGTCGTGTAGTGCAATTTAGGTACTCAATCGGTCTGATTCTGCGAAACGTGTAATTTTGGCGCAGGTTAAATTCGACTGTTTTATTTTCTCGTAATAGGTAAATGTGAACTATAGGAAAAATAGATTTGTCAGTACGGAATAAAAACACTGATGAAGTTTCATAGTCGTTGACCTTTATTAATCATCGTGGATAATTGCGAAATTGTTTGCCAGTACGTTTTTATTTATCGGTCAGCGGGGTGGGTCCTATTTATTTTATCGGATTTCAACAAATCGGACATCCCGTCGCGAATTGGATACGCGTAATCTGATTGAGAGTAAAGGGCCAATTAACAGGAAAACCGAGAACCAATCGGAGCGTAAAATTCTTTCCCGTTTCGCATTCCCTGGTTTTTTTTCCCGCAAATTCGCGAAATTCGATAAAACGTTTTCGCATAATCGCAAGAGCTTGCGAAATGCATATTTTGCGTTTAAAAATTCACACTAGGCAGGGTGCTGTATTCGTCCCATTGAATTTAGCCACCCTAAGTGGATTTAGTTAGTTAACGGGATAAGTTTCAGGATAATACCTTGGTCTTTGCTACTTTTGTATTTTGCTTTTGCACTACGTATGGCAAGTTTTTGACGTCTGTATTTTTATCTTTTACTTTTTATCCTCCCTCCCTCTCCTCCCCCCTCTTGTGGATTACCTCGCATTTTCACACTCTCGCGCTCTAACGCGCAGCTACGTTTCTTAATCCGATTTCGTGAAACCTTGACGTCGTCGGAAGCTACCGTGCCGGAACGTCGCGACGTCTTTTAATTACAATTTTATTCGCTAACAACGCGCATCCAGATGGAATAATTAGTCTGGGACTCTTTCCGCGAAATTTCTCATATCACCCTTTTGCCTTTAACGTACAAAACACGAATCCGGGTAGCGAGACTTAAAAATTCATATAATTTTCTTTATAAATTCACGCGCCAAGAACCTTACCCACAACGAGCGACGCATTAAAGCTCCATTAGCTTTATTGCTGCTTTCATCGATACGCCCTGAAGTCCATCGGCGAAGCCTTGTACATTATTCAAAGACACGAACTTAATAATGAATCCTCGTTAAGTAACAGTAATAATTATAGTTTCTAATCAGCGTTGTGTTTCCCGATCGTGAGAGTACTAGAAATTAAGAAAAATATATAATAAAACAAAATTCCCCTAGGAAACGCTAGCAGCATCCTAGGGGATTATATAAGTATCGATATGCCCATGCTTAATCCACTCCGCATTGCGCATTCCTTTTTAAACGGAATATCATAGTAGTTTTAACCGAGCTACCAGTAGGCATAATCCAAAATACGTATACGTCATCATACACGTCCATACGTGCTGTGACGTGATTTTTGAATTCACGGTCACAAAAGACTCTTGCTATCGATTTAGATACCGCTTACGTCTTTGCCGGCTCCCCGAGCCGCCGCCCTCTTTGGAGATTAGGCTGTCGGATAGATTCGCACGTTGTGTTAAAGTTCTCGACAATAGCTAATGTTTTGGGATAAGTAGAGGTCGGGGTGCTCG
>JARQST010000142.1:40215-78319 GCA_030142225.1 Pachycephus smyrnensis
TGCATGAGCGGGGGTGGACGGCCGAAGGTGACGTGTTTCAGGTTGGGCTCTCGCGTGGTCAGGAAAAATACGTCACAGTGCATATATTATTTTGAATTTACATATGATACATATACATCTATATAGACTCACAGTTTTGTCCTGAAGTAAAGATATTCTGCAGTCCAATTTTACGGTTGCTCCAGCCTGTACAGTGATGTTCTGACTTTCACCTTCGAAATGTGGACCCCATCGATGATCATGATGATGCTGATGCTTATTCAGTGTACTGTGTACATCGAATATATAGTTGAGCATTGGTGCGTCTGTAGGATTGGAACGTTTGGAGGGTGTGGTGGAACGGGTGGAGGGTCGTTCCGTGCTCAGGGATGATTCTGAAAAAGACAAGGGACAACTGCTATGAGACATTTTGAAAAAGGCAGAGAAGCTTAAATTATTTTTTAACCACGTCCGAATGAACAACAATGAAGTTTCTATGAGGAAATCGTACAAGCTTCCAAGTCACCTGGACGTATTGTGTGCTTTCGTAGTTTCGCCACTCTGCGCGCTTTTCTCGTATCGTGACTCTGGCAGTGCTGCCACCACAATCCTAAACAGTAACTACACAAAGCTAGGGAACTTTAACAGGAAGTGGACTCGAGTCGGTAGAATAGGTAGAATAGTTCGTTAAGGAGTTGCGGCAAGGAAGGAGAGGAGGGTAGTTGAAGAATAGTACACAGGAGGAGGGTAGAAATAGTCTAGGATAAAATGGAGGAAACGAAGGATACAATTCCTTATCGCTACTGTGAAACTACCCCTGGGCAATTCTTTGTGATTTTTTTTTCTTTTCTTTTTTCTTGCGGCGGCTATTGTGTCTTCTAACAACATAGTTTGTGAAACACTCTCAGCTTTCCATGAGATCTTTTACTAACCCTTGTTGTATAGTATGGTACAGTACTTTGCTATACTATCGTTCAGTGCTTTTCCTTGGAAATAGCTTGCAGGTACGAAAGTAGAGAGTACAGAAGAAATTGAAAAACCAGAGTTACACTTAATGTCAGATTAGTGGTGAACAGGGTATTCAGGATGACCTACGTAAGTCGCAGTATATCTTCGTATTTTTATATAATGGTATTTTTCTCTTGACGATCTTTCATTTCCTTTGCTAGCACGAGCCATCCCCTGTTTCTTTTTCTCTTTCTCCACCTGGTTCTCTTTAACGAGAACTTCCATTCGACGAGCGTTATGGGTTTCTTCAACGAATGGACGATGTCCGGGAGAGATCGTCGAGCAGTCTGTGTAGAGGAGGAAGTCTGAGGGTAACAAAAAATGGTAGTCGAGAGAAAAGATGAGGACAGGGTGGGACAGGACATAGAGAAAGTGGAAGAAAGAAAGTTCTTACTCTCAGTGGAGGGTAAAGTATTTGCGACGATTATACATTCAGCTATGGACCAAGGGATTAAAAGGGAGGAAATAGGGTAGCTACCCCCGTAAGAGAAAGAAAGAGTGGAAGAGTGATACAAAGAGGGAGGATGAGACTCCAAGAAGATATTCCATTGTAAGAACATATAGTGCACTCTTTTAAGGGATGTTAAGCTATTCTGCACTTAAAAGAGAATCGGTGTGTGTGTGTGTATATATATGGAACTCTAAGACTTTCACACGATTAAAAAATCTTTTTATCAGGAAGAAAGGGATAAATGGTGTTCCTCTGTTCTTGCTTTTTCTCTTTCGTCTAGGTGAACTATTTTCTTTTGACAATTACAATAACCCTCGTCTGATCCCTTAATGGCTAATGGCAAGGACCAAGGAAAATCCGTATGCGACACATTCCTTAGAATCCTTAGAATCCTTAAAAGGAATCGTTGTAACCTTTCTTCCAAGAAGTATTCTGCTAGGATGAACGAAACGAAATAAGACTCAACCATTGTGTAAATGGACGCTGCTGATGGATTACCAGATTGCGGGAGCACGTGGACTTTTACTCAAGGCTAAGTGTTCCTGACCCGAGCTATCGGTGATCGTATTTACTGAGATTCTGTGATTTCATGTTAGTACAGAGAAAGAAGGAATTCGAGAAAGTCTATTTTCTTTTGATGCAAATTATTCACGCGTTTGCCATTCTGATGAGGGACGGTGTGGACAATAACTAAAAAGCGTTATGTGAGCTGGAGTGAACGTTGAAAGACCCAAGGACACAATTTCAGAGATGAGGCTGAAGAAAAAATAGTAGATTCAGTTATTGCTTCACTGATTGTTTTGAAAATGCAAAATTGAAATTTGTGAAAGAATTATTCTGAAAATCCACTGGAATGAGATGAAAAGTAGAAAAGAAGCTCGTAGGTTGATAAGACTGTTGGGATATCATTGTCCAATTTTCTATCCTCTTAATGTTCGCGTTATCTTGGAAATCCTTGAAAGAGAAAACGGGCGTACCAATATAACTGGGTATCTTTTTTACGTATGATAGTGAAATGGAGTCTCATACGGTTTGAGTGTGCAAAGGACATGTAATTTAGTTATATCTTTCGGAGGGTCCTTTTCCTCAAGGATAAATCTCATTCCCTATAAACAAAAGAGCAAGTCAAAGTAATGCCTCCATTAGGAGGAAACATCGTAGAACAGTAAGATTTTACTTCGACCAGTTTTATACTGTGGTAGAATTTCATCCCATTTTCTTTTTACCTTCTCCTCTGCTTCAGTCATATTCCCAGCCGGTCTCTCCAGCCCTCGACTTTTTCTCCCTCCGTCTCACGTCCCGCACACGGCGAACGTGGGAGCAGAGAAAGAGAAGAAAAATCTAAGAAAAGAAAACTCATCAGAATTCCGTGAAAGGTGTCGACGGAAAGCGTGTCTCGGATGCCGATATGGAAGTTCCTCTCGACTGGCAACCCTCAAATATGGAAATCATTATCATATTGACATTAGTACCTTGGGATTCACGTCCTCAAGTAGACCTCCCCTGTCTCAGTGTCCTGGAGGACCTTTTCTTCTTTTTTTCCCAAACTACTTTCTTTGCCTGCACCGTCAAGAGACCATCCTCTTCTAAAGATTCTCGATGGATGAACCTACGTGTCATCTTGAGAAATCATCTATCCGTTAAGCGCCATCCTGGACGTTACCTCTTTGGGGACCAATATTGACTTGACGTCATGGTACACTTGCACTACGTAATCTTTCTGTCAACAGAATCAACCACTACCTGGTTTCTCCGGTTATTTGTAGCATTAGACGCCGCCATCTTGCTGGCAAATCTAGGATGGCTGATCGCCATTGCATCGAAGGACATTTTCACGCGTCCTGATTGCAACAGAAGCATTTTCCGTAAATAAATGGGATACGAGTAGAAAACTGTGTCAGTCTATGCGCTTCAGTGAATTCTTTAATTCCTTCATTCCAGCTGATCCATCTCTTCCGATTGGGAATGGGTTTGGACGTAGGTGATACATAGGTTAGGTTAGGTCAGCCACATCCCATTGGTCAGCCTTCAATGTTACATCGTGGTAGTTTTCACATTTTTCTTTATCTTTTCTTTTTCATCCTTACGCTTTCCCACTTTACTTGTCGTATTTCTTTCTTCAATCTTCTTTTTCGCATTTTCTTCTCTCTCTCTTTTTATCGGAACGTGAGCTTTAATTGACCTGCTTCCAGTCTTGCACGTTTTTCGGAACAAGCTATCGGAGTCTTCCATTTTTCCTCTCTTTCTGTATGGACAGTGGCTCCGTGCATTCTCTGTAGCTTCGCAAACACTTGAATATTCCGACTTTGCATTTTACCACGTGCCATATATTCGTTGTGTGAGTTTACACGATGTCACAGCTATCGGGATTTTAAGCGTGGATACAGCAAAACCGCGTTTGCGAGATCGATTGATCTGTCAAGGTGTGATAAAAGTGGTTTATCGGTGAACCTTACAATTTTATAGCGTGGCGATACTGTTTTTAATTGGAATAGAATTAAGGTTTCGAGTACCGATCAGAATCAAACGACGTTTTTTTAAATCAGTTTTATATTTCACTGGGAGGGTGTTCTTGATACGAGAGGAATTGGGTCTTTCGTGCGGATGAGAAACGCGAATCTACGCTCCATGAAGTCTTGAGTTCTAATTGGACCTTCGAATAGGAAATTCCTTGGTTGAGACCTCATCGAGAGTGCTTGAGAATTCAATTGTAAAGCGGGAAAAGTGGCCCAACTTACTGCGATGGGTTTGTCCAAAGTACAGGGAACAGCCTGAGGGTTAACGAAGTAAGGGAGCGGTAAAGATGGGTTGGGCGGAAAGAGAAGAATGCTAAATGTAAAATCCATGAGAAAAATAGACAATGAAACGAACCGAGGCTGAAGCGTGTCTCGATTCTAATTCGTTCCGAACTCGAAGAACTTTCCAATCAGTCCAGCTCGAAATATTCTTTACTCTTTTATTTCGTAAAATCGTTTCCCTCGAACCAATTCGATTACGCAAGTAAAACACGTTGTCCCCTCTCAATTCTCATTCCACTCCCATTTCCAGAGTGTATTCGTATCAAGTATGTCGGTGCACATTTACTTTATCACTTGAGCATATTCATCCCAACTTTTGGGTCATTAAAGGCGTAATTAGTACCGCGTAATCATTCGTTTAAAATCCATTTAATTCCTCTGCCACTTACACGTTCACGTGGGAATTACTGAAATCTTGAATTTCATATAAATTCAATTAGTATAAATCCAATGAATTTGATATGAAAATAAATATTCGTTTACCAAACATGTAAACTTATCGGTATAACGAAAAAACAATTGATTCGATGTTGAAACTGTATGAGTGCCAAATTTTTTGTGACTGCTTACAAGTACCATCAATCAATTCGACACTGATTATAGGTTTTCCAATTAGCAGCATATTGCAGAGTGACGATAATAGCTTATACGTTTTCTTTTGACATTTTGTTATCATTCTGATAGTAATTGACCTAAAAGCTCTCTCGTGGTTCGACCAGAGCATAACGCATACGTCACTCCTCTGACATCAACACGTAGCTTTTCCATCATCGATTAAAGGATTTGTTGAACGGTTTACGACGAGGAATCCATTTTTTTTTGGACAATTCGATTTAACTGTTATTCTCTGGTAATTGACCTGAAAGCTAAACTTGCATGCTACGTTAAGTCGTAAAGCAGTAAACTAAAGAGGGGAAAAGAAGGACTGCAAGAATCGTAGAGAAGGGGATGTGGGACCAAGAAGATAAAATAGAGAAACTCACAAAGAGATATCGTCCTGAACACGTTTTTCACAATGAAGAAAGATGATAACACAAAGAGGAAGATTAAGCACCAATGGAATTTCTCCGAGTCTTCTCAATCTCATTGCGCAATTGCTGTCCGGATGAGATTCATCGAGGAATGTCAAGTTGGCGTAGTACAAACCCTATTCCGGATTTTGAATAAACTCTGCCGGAAGTCTCTCGAGAAGCGGAACTCGTTACAAGCATGAAAAAGCACAAATCGAAATCCTAAGGAATCGTCGTAAGGCATTACTCCGAAGACCAAATGAATAATTTGTTGCGTATTCATCTGGGTCTCCCTCTCACCGTGGATCCATGGATAAAAGCTTCACCGCCATTTTCCCTCTTTTTAAATTGGAATAACTTTTGGCAACTGGCTTGTTCGTTCGCCGGGCTTATTGGACGTAAAAGAAAAAGCTCATAGTTAAGCCGAGTTTAAGTCGAGCCGCTTAGAATTTCGTTAGGCCGAAGTTATAGCTGTTATTAAATTCCACGGGGAAAGCTCACATAAGGTTAAAGCTCATTGCCGATTTTCTAACGAGGCGAGGGATCGCCGAATTAAGCCAGATTTATGGTAATTTCGCGAATTCTAAACGATTCTTGTTTACCTGCTTTAAAGGACCTTTAACTTGACAGTAACGAGAGGCTAAACAGCTCGTCCTTTAATTATCTAATTAAAACATAATAATTGCGTCTGACGGTATATCCCGTTTCATTAAGGATTCATCACTTAATTAAATGACGTAGTCCAATTAATGAATATGAACTACAGGGTCCATTCAATTTCGCGAATTTCCTTTGCTTTCCAACAGGAAATTTCATACGTGGAGACACGAAATTTCCCAGCAATTTCTATCGTTTTCTCATGCCGATCACGCGTATTAGCTTTTCCTTATTCTCTTCTGGCCTTGAGGCAATTTTCAAGCTGACTAAATCATTATGAATTGCTGATTAAAATCATTTTTAACTGCAATATGTGCGCTCGATTGCATTACAGTTTACAATGACTAATCAATTTTGACAGTCGTCATCGCGTGGTCATTTTTGTCGTTTTTATAGAATTCGATAAGACCAAAATTCTTCAACTTACAAGTATCAGAAGCGTGTACGTTGATGCAACCTGGAACTTTATCTCTTATCATTTTTTATTAACATAATTTTTCTCCATCAGTGAACTTTCACGTAGACTCGAGAATAAACTGCAAAGTGTGAAATAAACTACTGACACTATCAGCCTGACGTTGCTGCAGCCTTAAGAACCTTAAGGGTTATACACAGGCACTACCCTGCAAGTCTTATGCGATACTTTTTGCCGAACGTGTACGCTTTTTATACAGTAATTTCAGGGTGGCTGGTTTTACCGAGTTTTCAGGAATTCGCCAAGTATTTCGCAGCTTCTCGTTTATCTTCAGTCATTCCGTATCGTTCCCATGTACGTTCACCAGGATCTTGACAGGATACGTGACTCCGAGTATCTTACTCGCGAAGCAGTATATCCAATTGGGTGTGAGAAATTTTCTGAAAATTTTCGCACTCTGTTTTACTGTAATACAGACAAAGTTTTCCAACGTTATAATCTGATATAGATAATTTCTTTTAAATTGTTTTAAAAAAAGGAAGGAGGCCTATTTTATATCCATTCACTTATTTAAACGTTTCAAGATAAAAATCTGCTATCTCGGATTAGTCGAAGCTATTGAAATCGATTTAAGATTTCAGACGGATTTTAGGTTCGGTATTATGTAATTCCTACCCACTTTCTTATCCTTTTTACGTTAGCGTCCTTTCTCGCAGGATAAGCCAATCGCGGCTTTCCAAGTCTGCTTCATACATATGTATTCGCCTATTCCTTTCAGTTAACGCGCAAGTACAGTAGCTGCTCTTATCTTTACCTGAACAGTGTTAATTCTCGAAGTTTCTATTAAGGAATATAAAATTTCAAAAATTCATCTAGTCATCAGCCGACGAAATTTGTTTACTGTTTTTTTAGGCTCTCTTAATTTTCATTTGGGTTCTACTCGAAAATGACTTGATACTTGGTGCAATCTATATACTATTATATTTATTCTTAATTCTCTTCTTTTGGTTTTGATATAAAATCTTCTTGAACATTTTTATCCCAGTTTCCGTAGCTCCGCATGGACACGTATAGAGAGCCATAGCGTCAGGATGGCCCTGGGGAAATGGTACTTTTATTCTTTACTGCCTTAATTAAGGTCGAGAGCCAGGATAAAAATTATGGCCCAATCTGCGGAGGGTAAATTCGAAGTATCGTGGCTGATAGGAAATCTAAGAAACTCGGCTGGATACTTTACGATAAAAATTATCACTTGGTATACCATTATTAATCGATATCTGGATCCCCTCGATTACGTCAGATACATTTCTTTTGACACGTACAGAAATTCAGTTTTTAACTTTTTACATTTTTACCCTTTTCTGCGATTCGTCTTAAAAATATTCTTTATCTTTCATTCATCTTTGTCCGACTCGTGGAAATGTTTGATACAAACATTTTTTCTATCCAATGATATTTTTATACACTAACGAGGTCTTCGCAGTATTATTTTTACATTCAGATTCGCACCTTTTCAAAATAATTCTATGAGAAATCGTTTATCGTATCGGTATAAGAAAAGGCGTGCATTTATTATAGCATCAAAACGTTTTAATGTTCGTGTTTACGACGCACTTTGATATCTAGCCATAAGATATACGACGCCATGGCATGATACAGGCTCGTATTAAAGTGGGCGACCTTACAAAACTGTAATTTCATTGTTCCCGCGGTTTTTTTTCCCTGCTAAAAATCCTCGTCTGCAGTGATACGTGTTCCAAATCACAGTCCGTCCTCGACGGATTTAGTCATGCAGCTCTCCATGTCGTACGTGGCAGAAATAACATACACGGGATAAAAACAACAGCCGACTAAGACTCTCATTTCTGTATCAGACCGTACCCCATGGTTGAGTGTAGGATTATTAATGAAAATAGCAAAAAAAATCTGTAACCGATAATACATTGAAAAATTGATCTCTCAGAGCATAGGGCAATATTTTCGCAGACTCATAAGACTGTATAAAAATATATAAACCATAAAGATAGACGTTACAGCTACTAGAGAATTGCGAATAAAGCTACCTAATCCTGACCAAGGATTCCCAGGACCCCAGGATGCAATCTTGCATTTTAACTTGAAAACTGGCTGAGAAATGGCGCGTGGAGTCTCCAGGTAATGCAACGCGAGTTTAAGTGAAATATTGCAACCCTCCCGGGACTACCAGCAGCAGGGGGGTGGTGGTTCTGGTTTGAGAGAACGCGACGGTACGCGAGTATTCCTGGCAGGAGGCAGAACCTGCTGGATACTTGGATACTTGTGGAAAGTTCACAGACGATAGATCAGAAGGGAAGTATCCATGGTGAGAACTGGGCGATATGAAATCACAAGAAAGAGAAAGGGGGTGAGAGACGTTAAAGAGAGAAGAGGGTTTCTGGCTGATTCATCAGATGTTATTACCAAGAGGAACGGGCAACAGTGCAGCATCCCTTATTGACTACAACGTTATAAAGTTTGCATCGGTGAACCGCAGTTTCGTAAGAAGATCCCGCATTATGGCGTCGGTTGCTAAGCATCCCAGTGTATTCATGACCGTAAAAAGTTTGCCCTCTGAACGATCGAACTACAGATAGGCGTGCCGTTATGAAGGGCTCGTGGAAGGAGGGGAGGTGGTAAGGGATGAAAAAGTAAAGGGTGAATTTTTTATGGGGAATTCAGTAGACCGCGAGGGCTCATCTTAGTTTTCAACCCTCCTTTAAAGATCCTTCTCGCTCCTGCATCACATCCCTTCTATCCGGCTCACCTTCACTTTCACTGCTAACCACCCCCTTCGAGCCCTTATACCTACAGGACAGTTTTGCAAAAGGATTTGCGATAAGCTTCGCCCTTGTTACGAGTTGGTTGAAAGTGTATTCTTTTTCTTCTCCAAAGAATTTCTCGAACCCCCCTTAAACCCTCGAATCATCCCTCATTTGTTTGCTTGGATTTTTTAAGTAATACCCTCCAATTGGAGGTCACGGGTTTGATCAATTTTATTGAACAATATTAAGTCCAAGTTCACAATGGTACCAGGTGTAACTGGAACTCGGTATACCTATTGTTATAGGAGCATTGCATAAAGGCTATTTATACCTATAGATATTACAGGTATGTCTAGATGGATACGTCTGTATAGAAGGCGTCCAAGGAGGGACGTCGCGACGCCTGGGAAACAGTGAGGCCGTACCTTCACTTGTACCATACTATAGAAGTTGAAGGGTTGGACGTGGAAGTCTTACGTATTCATCGTCCTGTAGGGTTTGCTATGAATGCATAGATGTCGTAGATGGCGCCACAGTTTGGAATAGATACAAGTTTGGAAATCGAGAGATGGGTTGAAGTTCAACATATATTGCCTGATCGATTTATAGCATCTGCTTGCCATTCACCTTGTCGTCTTGTGTAACTGAAACACCTATACAATATTCTACAGCAGACGCTCTCTAGCCACTGCTCTACGTTTCGTACCGCGACGCCATTTTCTCAGGAAGTAGGTAGTTGGCATTTACGATCGCTTTACGAGCTCACCCGAGCGTATCGTATCTCGTAACCGAAAAGAAAAAAAAATATATATATTCACGATGGTGCCCGGGCCTTCCGTTAGCAGCGTAAGGTTTCCTTTATCTCTTAGGCCTGTGCCATATCCATTCCTCCAGTCTTACCTAATTCGCCAATAATACCAACCCAAAAGGTATAGAGTAGCTCCCTTGCGAATAACACTTAACCCAAAATCCTGTAAGTTTACTAGGTTATGTATTAAAAGCGTCGTACAATTAACTTTTCTTAATGAGTTTGGCTAAAAGGGTCGGAGATCTTCATCCCTTAATATATCTGATAAGCACAAAATTCCGTTAATGGGATACCTGACTGTTGATAGCTGTTGATAACAGTTGATAGCCGTTGATAGATTTATTCAGGGAGAACATTTTCTTTCGGATTACGAATATCGTCTGTGGACTTTTATTTCTTCATACTTTGCGCGCTCTGTGTCAAACCACGGCGATTCTTAGGAACGAAGCTTCAGGGTGAAACACACGGCGCAGTCATAAGTCACGAGTGGAAAAAAGTTACAGCACTGGCGCAGATCCAACGTTTTGCCGGTTGCATTGTGAAAGAGATAAATTTATTACCTCTGTGACCTGATAAGTCTACCAGGTCATGTTTTATGCTGCTATCAAATGCGATAATCATCGATTCATATTTACTCTTTGTTGTAGCCCTTCTTTTTCTTTCCTTTACCGCTGCCCTTTCTTCATTTCAGACGAACCGAATGGAGAGGATAACTGAGACTGACAATCGTTTGAGTAGCCACTAATAGGTCTGACGTGACTATTAGCTTAGTCTTAGATGAGCAAGGGATGAAATAACCCCTCCGGCATTTTCACGGAATTCGTTCATTAATTAGCCGCGTCACGCAAGAGCTGGGGGATGGTTCTGATCAAAACAAGCCTTCTCGACTCCCCCCACCCAACGAATAAAAGGGCAAGTTCAACGTAGCGAAGGGTCGCTTTGTTGTTCATCTCTTTGTTGCTCTTTAAGAACCAACCCTAAAGCCAGAGTAGCATCCACTATAGTATACAGACGGCACTACCCTACTTTTACTCAAGTATCAACCCGCGCGTTGTTATATCATCCCTTATAGCACTTGGGCTAGTGTTGCTATAGGCGATTTACGCAACTAATTTTCATCATGATCAAACTCTTAATTTAATTTTCATGGTGCTTACCCACAGTTGTATGTTAACCTAGAGAAACCATCCCTTAAACGTTAACGCTTCCGCACTGCTGTCACGTTGGTAAATATTAAATTAACTTCGTTTGACAGTAATTTGCTAAATTGTATAATTGTCACGGGTCCATTGCCTTTAGGTTGGTCATGTTGATCCGAATTAACCAGTACAAAGTAAAGGACGTCTATACAACAATCGTAGAACAATCGTACCACTGCCATGGGTCAACTGTATCTGTAGTGGGGTAGTCAGATTCTTTAATGATTTTCTTTTCTGTATTTTAACAGTGATTTATAGTCATGAATCACGTGCTCACCTGTTTGCGATTGAGATGCCGGCAGCAGGGCGAAGCAGTAACATATCAATAGCTGCTTTCGCCACATGACTGCGCCAGCACAATTTCACGTGTCTAGCCCCACCCTCGGGTTTGCGGGGTTGTTCTGGTCATCTGTAAACAGCGAAATGGTGCTCGGTTAAATCGTAATCCTTTTGGATTATTGGTAAGATTAATGGTGCGAGAAGAAATTTTCGGTCAGAAATCTTCCTGGGGGATTTGATGCGATTAGACGAAAGCAGGGTGTCTTTGGATTTTCTGGATGATGGGATATTAGGTTATCGGGTAATACTGAAAGTAATTTGCAGCACCCTTTATCCTTCTGGCAGTAGTTAGCACTAGGTATTGTAATGGGTGGGGGATGAGGAGGAAGAAGAAGAAAAGGAAAAATGAAAATGGCAGAAGGGCATAAGGAGGAGCAAAGGGGTCGGGGGTGGTTCCATAACATAATTAACTCGTTTTATTCCGGGCTCAGCAGGTGCTTCGCTAATATGAAAGTATCGTTGAGCCTGCAGGGATTAACTTCTCAAACTTTCCCATGGGTCGCTCGTGCAGATTTTAATTAAACTATAATTAACCCCAGTAGATACGGGATTAATGGAAAGAAGGAAGTTTTGTGTACGTGAATGTATATGCTGACTGGTGCGTGTCCACTTAATTTTCATCGCATTTACCAGAACCTGTAAATCTTAATTTGACTAATATTTAGGACGTGGCTTCAGTTTTTGACTTTGATTCTAATTATCTGGAATTTGGACGGTGTTGCGTCTGGTTTATCAAATAGGAGATTGAAAAGGAACGATGGACTTTTTGAAGACGAGGCAGAATAGGTCCTGATTATGTTTTCTGGAACTGGCTGTGTGCTTCGCTCGGCACCGTTGGAACTATCAAAGGAAAAGCCACGGATGTAAAACAGGAAGTTCTCAAAAGCACTATGGAAATTATCTGCGGACCCAGGCATTTATCAACGTTTACCGATCAGAGAGAAATCTGAAAATTCCTGCCTTCTTCTACAAACGTAAAGACGCAGTCACAAAGATCCTTTATTGATGACCATCATGTTGAAACGAATTTCAACGAATTCAGAAGTGAAAAGTCTATTAAATGATTCTCCTTAAATGGAACGCTTTTATTTCCTGAGCATTGAGCTTCTATCTCGATATTCAAGATAGCCACATTGCGGTAATTTTCATTCACCAGAAAAGCTGTGCTTAAAGAAGCTCGAGAATTTTCAAAGCATAAACGAAATCGACGTTCATTTCATCTTACGTCCTTCCAAAGAGGACTGTAGTCAGTTACTCAAAGTAAAAAAGGAACCGATTACTCAGTTTGTCATCCGAAAAGATTTATTAACTATAGGATAAAACCCCAGATAGAAATTCACCATTTCGTGTGGCTGAAATTTTGAAAATTCTTCTTCCATAATTATCTCAATGCATTTCATCGAATCGGATGCGTTCTCTCGAATCTTCCATTTGCATCATCCACGTCTTGCGAAATTAAAACAACCAGCAAAATACACATAAGCATCGACGTTATCTTGCGGAAGAGTAAGGGTGACACAGCTGGGTAAATATTATAATATTCCCAGGGGTGTAAATATGTATGCGGCCTCCTCCATTCTTGGCAGGGACTCAACATCCCGGCTAATATACATAGATACCCAGAAGACGCCCTCTTGCACGCGTTCTCTCAAGTTCTCCGAGGCCTCCGTGAAAGGTTCATGCATTTTTCTTTGAGAGCCTGCGAGTTGCATCACTCTGCGAAGATTTCAACCTCGTCCGATCTGTTTACCAAGGTAAGACTTGGTAAACTAGACGACTTCAGTCTTCGCTTTAGCTACCTGCTGCTAGCAGAGCATTTCCGGTGCTCTACTTCCGCTGATACCTTGTGCTCCTCTTCCACGAGGAATAATCTTCAAACAGCCTCAAACGGTCCATTAAGGATATTTCGATGTTTTAACGAATTTTTCTTGTACTTCACTTTTTTTTCTCCTTTCGCGTAAACCAGTCATCGAGGATCATCGCCTTTATTTATAATGAATTTTTGACATTGTAATCGAGTCTCCTTTGATTTTATAATCGTGTGTATTGCGTCACGTAAAAGATTCGTATATTCTCATAACCAGAGACTCGTTATCAAACACCTGACTTTCTCTTGCCTTTTTACGACGGGACTTTCCTGGATTCGGTTTTTATTTTACATAGTTCAGTCTGTTTTATTTTTATACTCCGTCACGGTGTAATGTAATTTATGCATCATAGAGTTCTGTCGTATCTGATATGTGAATTTCTCAACGTTTCCATTTTCATTCGTGTTTAGGAAGGACAGTTTTCGAATGAGAAGGTAAACATATTCTGTCGTATTCGCTCATATTAAAAATGTCTAACTAGTATCGGATTCCCTGTAGACGACGTGGGTCACGTGAGAGTAAACTTCACGGTGGTATAATAATAAAAAGAGTCGGGAACAAAAAAAAAAGAGTACTGTAGAAATTTACACCCTCGGGGAATAATAAATCCATTTTAACTCGGCCGATATATTTTAGCCGGACATTTTTTTGACTATGGCCAATTTTCGCGGTTCGTATTTAATACAAAAATTCATTTGTCTCTGTCCTATTGTTATTGGATTTTATTGTTACTCTTTTTATTTTGGAAAATATTAAGCTATTTTTACCGTGTCGCGTACACGTCTTATGTAACGAGCCGAATAAAGAAAGTTTAATCTAAACCACCAACGCGTCTGGATTTACTTTGAACACAGGTGATAAAGCTCGGACTGGTCGTTAGATGGTCTCATAATATTTTCAAACTTTTCTTTGCCACCTCTAGAGGAAAGACCGACGCGAGCGTCGGGACGCCATGGCGTCGCTAGGTTCAATGAAAGCTTCTCGTGAAAGCCCATCTACTTTACGAGGTCCAACGTGTCTTGGTAATTATTCGCGGGTTTCAAGTATCTCAAATGTTCTAAGGTAAAAAGATATCTTTCGAAAATACCCTGAGAGGGTGGTTATTGCGTGTTAACCAGTCCCTGTTCGTCTTATATAATAATAAGGGTTGTTCTTATTAGAAAATCGTAGCTACTCGGGAAATTTGATTCTCGGAACAAAGGAGGACCACATTTCAGTGACGATGAAAGTTCGAAATCTCCAATTCGATTTCGCACTTTGGATGGAATTAGGCCGTGGATAATGGGGGGTTGGTGGTGGTAGGGATTTGGTCGTTGTTTCTGAGCGTACGAAACTTTTTACACAGGGGTGTGAGGAGGGTGGAGTTTTTTTCTTTTCTTTTTTTTATTGGCGCCAATCTCATCCCCCTCCCCGTTGCTCGAGAAACTCGAGCAATTAACGGTCCAGTGAGAAAAAGAGTTCTTTGCCTTATTATACCGATATCCTGTTTATACCCCTACCCCTTCTTGCCCCCGCCACCCTTAAAGCGATATAATACCGTCGGACGTCAAGCGAGTTTGTCATAAAAAAGAATCACTCGAGTAAGATGGATTATTGCGGAAGAGGGATGGATCGACAGAGGGTTCCTTCTCAGTAAGGGTAGTCAGTTCGCGTTCTCGATGCTAATGGTATTGCTATAAATTATAGGGATGAAATACCGACCCGTTTTCATAATGTCTACGAGACGACGCTCATCTTGTAACCCCTTGTGGACATGTTATTTGAATCAGGATTCTGGTCACCCCTGTATTTTTTTTAAAAAGAACTTTTAAACGTACCAACAAGAATGATTGGATATATACAGATATAGAGACACGGCAATCTCACGAATCGAACATTCTTAACATCCCCTTGTAACGCGAAGATCATCCCTCGTGTTCGGACGACAATCCCACCCCTTTCTTGGGACCATGCCAGCATTAAATTCCACCAACCCTTACCACAAGTATACATACGTCTATATACATAATATATTACAATTTTGAAAGTTCAGAGGAAAAAAAGAAACAAAAGGCCTATACTTCCCATCAAGCAAGTTAGCAGAAATTCTTAAACTTTCTCTCATTTTCTGCTTCCATTTTTCCTCTCTTTTACTGTAATTCCCACACGAAATACTTCATATCTTATTGGACCCAGCCACTATCATAAGTATATAAGTTATCCTAGTCATAATTCCTAAGGTTCTGTTTACCAAATACTCGATAACACCCTATTCTAGTTCTACTTATTCACTATTCCTAATCAACTGAAATTACATTAGATAAATCTTCTTCTGTTACAGGAATACATTGCTGTAGGCTGGACGAGAGAACCTTGACTAGCACGAAGGAAGGGGAAGGGTTGTGGATGTCATCCACCTTGAGGACACGTACAGTCGATGCTTTGTGGGATCATTGGTTCGCTCAACTAGCTTCCTCGTCTTAACACGCTTTGCCATGGAATTCGCGAAGCTTGGAGCGAAGAGCTTTCTGCTTGAAAGTTCAAAGTTTACGGCACAACGTTTCTGCCTTGCTGAAGTGTTACCTTACTTCTACGCTTATAGAGGAGGGTGGTAGCTGGTAGGTAGGTACGTTAGCTATCTAACAAGAGAATGAGGGTAGGTTTACTGGCTAGCTGCACAGGGGTTGGTAATACAGTGTCGGTGTACTACTTTCAGTGCACCGACTCTCGTTCTCCACCTATGGCGTAGAGGAGGGTTGCTTTTAATGAACTTTACATAACGTTATTTGCCATTCCAACCCTCTGTTTGTCTCGAGCATCCGGTGGACGTAGTGCGTTAATTCGCCACAAAGGAATGTAAAATTTGAATTTTTTTTTTACAACAACCGTCTGCCACTTTGGATATATTATATTTTATATCCATTGCCAAGGGTTGCAATACCGCACTGCGGTGACTTTCTTATTATTTTTTTTATTTCTCCACTTCTTCGGTTTTATTGGATTCGTGAGATATACTTGGTATAAACTGATGTCAGAAGTTTCCTATTATTTCTGTAAATTACGTAATACAGTCTTACACTGCAAAGGAAGGGGATCTATGACCGTGGGGCTAAAATTGATGAAAGTTTATCAAGTTCAGGGAATTCTGATGGTTTTTTTTTAAATTAACTTTTTTTTACTCAGGTCATCTTCAGTTATGTTCCATTATACCTGGTCTAGCTGAGTATTGTTTTGTGTCGGGGTCTGACTCCAGGCTTGTGGTTATTCTGAACTTCCGTAAACCATCGTTAACGAGAACTCAAGGTATTCAAGCCACTGTAATGCGGTTGGCAGTATTCAGGATCGGTTTTACACTGACGTTAAATCTATTTATGTAGAATAGAGTTTAAGCATTTCCCTAATGCACGTTTTGGATCGCGGTATTATTGCAATTCTGTCAAAGTAATTACAACTGTAGTTATAAACCTTATAACTGTGTTATTTACACGTTGCTTTATTAAATTGCACAATTCGCTATTTGTTTCACCTATTTTTCACATTTCGCCACACTGCACCGGGTGATTCGCTTTTTAATCGGTTCGATTGGTACCTATTGTGCTTATAATGCTATCGATTACTCACTGAAACAAATTATTGTATTTCTTTGATAAGCACACTTTGTTGTAAAAATAATGAAAATCGATAAAAGCTACGTTATTAATGTTTTAAACGTTTTTTTCTTAAGTGTTTATCAATTTTTGAATTATTTGCTTTGGCACGAAGAGAATTGACGCGAAGGGGTGGCTTTGTACTTACCATTTAAATACCGCTTGCGGGCGTGCACGTCGGAGGAGGGTGACGCAACGATTACCCAGGGCGTCGGGACGCCTAGGGGACGTAACAGTGACCTTTTCATTTCGTAATAAGACTCGTAAACTGTGACTCTTGGCTTTGCTAAATTAAATCGCATACTTCTGTCGTGGGGGTATCAAGTTCTATTTCTAAAGGGAAGATCCGTTGAGGCTCCTTTGGTTCGTTATTGCCAGGACATCTCTTTATACTACCCTTGGGGTCAATTTACATTTCTAATGTTTCGCCGATCCTTTAGAAAAGTTTTTCTTTTTTTTTTTTTAATGCGTACCTGTTGTCCCCCTAAATCACACGACAAAGACGAATCGATCGTGCAATCCTGGCATTATGACTTTTCATCCCTTCTCTCCTTTACTTCGTTTCCTTTTACCGTTTTCGACTTCTTTTTTTACTTTTCATAGGCTATTACGTCGCCCTGGTAAATCCTTCGTCACTGTCTCGCCACGTTTATACCATCTGTCCATCTGACAATCCTGGAAAGCAGAATTGCCTGCGAATTTACCATGAAACGTCTACGTATACGTAGAAGTAATGTGGGACATTTTTTTGTTGGAAACTTGAGCGTTTATGGTATTACCGTAAAATGGGTTATTTAATGATTCCATGGTGTATTCTTGTAAAACGTGTGGGATTCTGTCGTGAAATTGTCATTCATAAGTTATCTGTGGTTTTTCTGGTTTTCTAAGTCCTTTGGATTAAGCATTTTTTCGTGACTCGAATTCACTAGATAGGATAATTCGATTTTTTTTTTAAATTAAAGACGAGCGAATTCATTTGCTGTATAATTACGGGGAAAAAAAACCTGCTTGAATTTTACATTTAACAGATTTTTTAACGATCAAATATCCAGGGCAAAAAGGGTAATTACTGTAAACTCCGCGTCAACGCATACGTCCCTCCGTAATCTCATCATGAGAAACGTGAGCTGCTTGCGTCTAAATTCGCGTAATTAGAATTATTATGATTAAACTGTCCAAAGGATTTTTACAGTTTAATCTCCCTTCGCGATGGCGCCGGTTTAAATTACATTTGCTTGCGCTCGTGTGAAGAAAATTAAGAGAATCTATCCTGTGGCGAAGATTGAACATTTTATTTTTATTCTACAGTTGTCACTCTTGGCAAATGAGTAGTCGGAAAAGATTTTTTTCTCAAACTCAATTTTGACTAATCCTCCAGATTCATACACGGACGTACAAATTCGTGAAATAATTTCCAATAAGAAACTACGAATCCCTCTTGATTTTTTTCCATAAAAGTAAAAAATTAATTTTTCGAGAAACTAATCGTTCTTTAAGGTATACCGTTTAACAATGAAAAACCTTCTAACCTTTCACCTTTAGAGAGTGAACTGACCTTTCACAGCGTAAGCCAAGGGAAATGCAAGGAACGACGAGGGGTAGGTCGGTAGCTAAAGGCAGTCTAGGGGTTGGCTGTCACGATGAAATAAAATATACAATAGCAGGAGGGTCGAACGACGTTTCTTTAGCAGGTAGAAATGCCAGATTGTCTGTTATTTCTTATGCTACGTATCCGCGAATTATATTCGCAAACAATAAAGACTCGCGGACTTCGTACAGTCATAAGAATTTATAACAATTAGCTTAGGGTGCTTGACTTAATTAATTTAAGGCCCATTCTGCGTACTGGGCGAAAATGAAAAAAGTGTTTGTTACCTCGAGAGTCTTTGCCAACCCGTTATAACCACTTCTTGGATACTTTTCTTTGTCTTTTCTTTATTCTTCCACGTAAAATATATGTGATTTAGGAATTGTCTGATTTATTCACCACTAGGTATGGTTTAACTATTTCTTTTTTTAAATTTAAAAATACGTCAGCTGTTCACTTATCCATTGTATGGCTTCTGCTTCTTGGGGACGTAAGAGCCGTAAAAAGTATCTAGACTCATTATTTTCTCTACTTCCGGTTCGATTTTCAATGTACTATCGCGGGAGAGTCGTACATTTTCTAAAGCTCTCGTAAAGCATTAAATTGAGCGCGTCGTATTTCCTCGAATGAAAGTATCGATTCCTATTACGTCGAATCTCCAGGTTTCTTGTGGTTTCTTTCGCTTCTTTTTTTTTCCATTCAGGAAACATGACTACGCATAATAATTGAAGAAATGAAGAAAACTTGAATGTGATCGATGATATTCCTACGTGAAAGATTCAGGAGTAAACATCAGGAATTGGTTTTCGGTCTAATCTTGTTTAGCGAATCTTTCAGTTCGTAATACGTTATCGAACGCGTCCCGTACGAGTACGTGAAGCATGTTTATTTCGTGAGTCAAAGTACTTAAGCGCTGACGTGAAAAAGTATTGCTGTATCAGAAATTACGAGAGGAATCGATTTAGACTAGGAAAAAAAATAGATATTGCTTTTGCCCTAAAGTTCGTATAAATATTTGAAAAATCCGAAAAAGTTTTTTCCTATGCAATAAAAATGTGTATTATTAATGTTACTCGATTTTACAGAATCCATGAGACTTTGTAACGAGCCATGCTAATTAGATAATTAATTTTATAAAATAAGTCTGCATTTCCCAACATGATTCTCGATAAAACGAGAGCAAGGCGAACGAACGGCCGCGTTTTCACGTAAAATAATGCCTGGGGAATCGCGTCGACGTAACAGAGCCGTAAACAGAATTCGTAACAAACAATCGCAAATTATCCATCGCGCTTTTTCAATTGTTCGCACAACGCGGTACAGCAGTGAGTATATATTAAAAAGTAATAATGAAATATCGGCGTGAAAAAGCCCACGCGAAATCAACCCCCTTTCCGCCCACTGACTCACCCCATCTAACAGTCTCCACATAATATAGCAGTAGTTAAATGGAAATGAAAATTCGAACAGTGCATCCGACGTGCATTACAATGTCTACATTATGCGCGAATTATTTACGGCATATTTGCATAGTAATTGCATTGCAGATCGATTGCCCAGAGGAAACGGGCCGAAAGCAAATTCGCGAATAGATTTCAATGTTAAAAGGGGGTAGAATTCGGTTGGTGATATTAGAACGATGAAAATCATCCCTTCGACAATGACGCTTTCCCTGTATGTCCAATTTTCGTGGGTAATTTATTATATATAGTTATTTATGCGAATTCCCTCAGAATTATATTCGCAAACCGAAGGCAAAGTAACTTTCCATAAGGATCAGGTCGGTAACCAATGTACGCGAAAGACGTCTGGCCGGAGGGTGCTTGTTAGTATCTTCAAAGGAGAATAATAAACTTGAGAGCACTATGCTCTAATTACGCCTAGCGGCTACAGCAGTATCGGGATCACTCGGTGTTAGTGGATTTTAAATATCGTGCAACTTCAAAGAAATTTTGGTTATAACGTTTAAAAAAGGCAAAATCTGCCGGAAATATGAATATTCAAGTACTTCTGTACATCTATCGAATTTTGATCGATACCTATGACACTCTGGTAGTCATTACACAAGTATATAGTATATAGTTCTTTTTTTATTCGTAATCCAGAAAGAGAGGTTTACCTGAATTCCATGTATCATTTTCGGTTCTAATCTTTGGGGTGGTAAAGGGAAAATCGTGTATCGTGCTACACGTGAAAGCAAGATCGTTTGGATATAATAATTGTTCTTTGAGAAATCTTGGTGGGAACTTAAAGCTGTATGATTTCTTTTGTTTTCTTCCTTCACCTTTGTTTTTGTCCCTTATCCAGATCTGGATATAGGATTGTATAGCCACGTTTGGTAATAGGCAGGGGTTGGTGGTGGTAGTAGTATTGGCGCGACACGGTTTATATTACATCAGGAACTTGAGATTAGATCGTTAAACTGGTAAAGAGTAGGCCGTAAAGAGCAACGGGTGCTTTTGCCTGTATTATTGCTGAGCTTGCTAGGTGAGAAAGCGTGGCGGAGTATGAGAGACCTCGGCTGTGGGCTCGTTATGTAATAGCCATGAGAAAGAGAGAGAGAGAGAGTGAGGGAGAAGGGGTAGGAGAGAAGTTTCTAAGATTGTCATGGCGATTAAAATTTCACGCGACTCGAGGGGAAGTCGAGGGGGTTGTACTTTAACAGAAGTTCGCGATTCCACCCCTTCCATATAATATTAGATATTGGAACGAGGGTGTGTCTTTATAAAGCCTGGATAATATGTAGGATAATTGCCTTTGTTTGGTGTAACATGGGAAGGGCCAAATCACACGAGGTAAACCTGAAAGTAAACCTAACCCTAGAGAAAATGGCGATGCCTAATGCCATGCAAATTTGTTCCACGGTGTCGTTTTTCATCCTCTGCGACTAGACTCTATGGGATTGTTAAGAGGGAACAATTAGAGGCTTAGGGGCTGGTTGAGAAGAGTGCTATAACAGTATATAGGGATAGGGTTGAATTACGGAAAAGGTAAAGTCGAGTAGTCGAAGGTTGACAAATTTTAATTAATGAACGTCGAGGGCGTGTCTCCGCCATCTTTTATGTGTGCCACCCTCTTTCGATGGTATTCAATTTCCAGGTGCTAATTAGTACCCGGAACCCTTTTCTTGGTCGTACGTGGAAAGTCGGCCAAATGCGACTTTCTTCCCTTTGGTTAGTTTATTACCTACTTCCCTCGATTATCCTGGCCTCTCTCTGTCTCCCTCTCTCCTGAGGCTTCCCAACCTCACCCTGTTCCCACGCTGAATATTGACTACTTCTACGAAATGGAGTCCAAAGCACAGGATGCGGGATACCACATATATCTAACCTGGAGACGGAAGAGGAGAATTCAATCGGAAGTGTCACACTATAAAGGAAGTTAGACCAAGCCAGTCTACTTGTAAATAGACACCAGCGTCCGCCATAGTGTTCCCCATCAGAAATTCTATTTAGATTCTAAAATCCAAAATTAGATGCAGTGTTAAGAACTGCAGACATAATCAACTATTGGATTACGTCAAACAACATTTTTTCCTTAAAGTAATCTTCATAATTTTTTTTACTTTTTCAATTCAATACCGATGCATCTATTTTGTTTTTCCAATCTTCAGATCCAATCATAATCTTATACTGTTTCATGAAAAAATTCGACAATATTGATTCCAAGATGCGCACGTAGTACAGTGATCTTTTTTTTCTCGATATTGGAAATTGTACATGCATATGGGTGGTGTATGTTACTCGAAGGATGCAATATCTGCATGCACCAGAAATGTCGGCACGTAGTTGCATGGGTGCATATGAGCAATACGCGTGGAGTAAGTTTGCCATCCCGGTCAGGAAGCACAAGAGAAAATGGTTTCCGTAGCGTCCTTGTAAACGTGGAATTTAATTGTAATATCCTGTAGCAATAAGTTGTCTCAGAGACAAACAATAATCTCTATGAATTGTCTTGTACGGATGAAATATACTGCAGACCCGTCATGTTACATAACAACAACGAATACTAGAGATGAAAGTTCAAGATCAAGTTGGTGATACTAAAAAGTCACATGGTTCAGCACGACATAAATGTTCTTAAAAAAATTGCAAAACCGCTTGCTAGTATTTTAATGGATCTTTCATAGCTACCTTAGGAAATTCGTTACGTTACGTTAAAGTAGATACATTTGAAAATATTCTTCTTCTTTTATTCTTCATTTTCTATGAATTTTGAATATATCCCTTTGAAAGCGATCAATTTCTCGGTGGCTGCTTTCCATTTTCTATCTCGCGATGAATATTCCGTGGATATTTCCAACGAACGAAAACTAACCCGCAGGCATTATGTTCACGTAGATGCTATGTAACCAACATGTAGGTGGAAATTGAGATTTCAGATACAAGAGTGATTGACACTTTGACGGAAAGGAATACGCAATGAGGTTCATAGTGGGAAAGAATGCTTTTTGTAATTTTTTTTGATTCAATGGATAGTTCGAGAATACAAAGTAGATGGGGTTATATTATTTTCTATTATTATTTTCTAGTTATACTTCAAAAGACCTTCTAGCTTCATTGATTCTGACGTAGCTGCCTTTTTAAGAGATACATACATTTGTCATCTTCTTCTCTTTTCCATGACATTAATATCCATCCAATTGGAATTAATTTAAGTGCGACTGGCAGGAATATATTTTTTTATTCAAAAATGGTTTCAGTGGATTCAACGACGGAGACTACAAAAGGAGTTGGAAGGAAAAGAATACAAACTGTCTTGCTTTATCATATATATATAGATAGACACTACCCTGAAGTATATAGGGTGACATAGGTATACACGGTATATACTACATAGTATATAGGGTTTTCCTATTTACGTGAAAAGCCTTGTCTGTATGCTCCTACGCATAAATATATCTAATAGAATCGTAACATGGGGTGGAGCAACACCAACCCCCATAATACACGCACGAGAGGAAAAGCGTAGATAGGGTAGATTGTAGGGGTGAAAGCTTCCTAGACGTCGCGATGGCGCCAGCCAAAGTGCTGGTTCTCAAATCCAAAAAAATCGGTGGGGATTATCACGTTCTACGGATGGCCCGCACCCCATTCTGGACCCGTCGAAGAAAGGGGAGGGTCCTCTGCCTCCGACCTTTCTGGCTCTTTGTTGTGTCTATCCTTAAGGATCTCCTTTGGAGGGTAACATCGAAAAATAGATTTTTATCTTCTAAACCTTTGACAACGCTTCGATCTTTCCCTGGTACGCATTTTTATTCAGAAAATCTGTCTTGGCACCGTTTACTTAGTCTGTCAAAATTCATCCTCCGACTTTCAGTAATGTTCGTAGTTCTCATGGATGTAATTTCAGGATGAGGGAAAGAAGTTTAATTCCGTGGAAACGTTTCGGAGTCGTATAAATCATATAAGATTTTTATTTTGAGTTTTCCTCTTGGCAGACATTTTTTTGCCTCGTTCCCAGCTTCTCTATAGCTCGCGAAGGGACTGTGAAACTTGCCGAGGAAGTTGATGCATCAATTTCTTTTTTTCAAAGGGTGCGGGAAAATTTGTTTCGGACGATGGGATGTATCGGATAGTAAGTACTATACGCGGGCGACGAAGAAAGAGAAGAGAAATTGGAGATTTTAGCAATTTCCTGATATCAGACGTTTCCGAGTCTATCGGGAAAGACACGTGGAGGATCCTGATTCCTGGAGAAAGTGATGGTCTGGTGGAGAGTTCGAAGAGGGTCGTCAGAAAGGGAGAGTTAGAGTCTTCCTAGGGAGAGAAGTGAAATGTTTGTCCTGGATGGTTGCTCCCTAGGCAGTCTGGTTGTCGCCAATACCCCATTCACGAGCCTCACCCAATGCCAAACCCAACCCCTTTCCTCGACCCCTTTTCCCACTTTTTACCCGACATTTCTAGAATTACAGAGGAAGGAACGGAAACTCGCTTACGTTCGCTCCTTCTCCTCTTCCACTCTGTCTTACTCTCTGTCGTTATTTCCGGTTATATTAATTCTCAAAAAAACAAGTTTTATAGAAACATCCCTCGTACCGTTACTTATAGACAAAGAAAGTACGAAGATAGCAAATCCTTATTTATTTAGAATTTACCTAAGAGACACTCGAATAGAAATCCTATAATTCCAATCTTGAAGAAGATTCACGTTCTTCACATTGTCAATTAACGAACCAAGGACGAGTATGTATCTACCTGTAGCAGAGTAGCAAAGAGAATTACAGTGAATTAAAGAGAAAGATAAAAAGAGAGGGAATGAAAGAAGAGAGAGAGAGAGAAAGAGACAATCGTAGGAAACGTCTCATTCAATGACTATTTCCAAGGATAAATTGCTCTTTCAATGACCGATATTTCACTTCCACTTTAAATTCAATCGATTGGACTGCAGGAGCAGCAGCATCGGCGCCCATCAAAGTCATCAGGAACACCAGAGGATCACTTTTCTATTCAGATCCCTTCGGTTTAGATTAGCGATTCTGTTAGCTCTGTACACACTTTGATTCCATCCGAGATTCGCTCAACGTGTACGCGACATTTTCTCTCGAATAAGCACGGTTTCCAAGGACCGCGACATCGCGCCAGTTCGTAACGACAACTTCGATTCGAGTCACGTAGTAGCCAACCAATGTCATGTCTCTATCTAGTTCTAGGAAAGCCTTTCTACTACCTCGGTTCCCATAGAAGCGACGCCAGCCCCCGTTAGCTTCTCTGTGGTACAAGACTTCTGCGACAATCCCCATTTAAGTGGAACCTTCCTTCAGGATATGTACCTGGGCTATCTTTTCCTAGATACTTCTATATATAGAATGGAGTAGCTTCCCTTTCATCTTCTCTTTGCTGCCAGTTCGGTTATCTTTAACCATTTCCACGTGGACGACGCAATTTGCATGTTACATACAAATAAACGTACCAATACAAGAGGCGATTCGTTTCCTTTTATTTTGTCATTCGGAAATTGAGAATCGACTTCTCGAATCTCTTGAAATACCCTGGTGATACCGTTTTACCTTTTCTTAGAAGGTTATTTTTGCACGAAATAAAGTCCCGTCATTATGGATAAATATAGAACAGGGCGAAGGTATCGTGCCTTTTGGTTATTGACAAGACTTTGCATTTAATTATTTTTAACGGAAATTTAATGGGATTTGAAATTGGTAACTTAAAAGATTCTTTCGAATACCTTTAGTTTCACCTTCTTAACTCCGTATTCGCGTTTGCAATTTCCTCACCTTGTAATTTCTTGAAAAGTTCAACCTATCTCATGGGATTAATGTCAATGTTCACAGCTGTTCAGGATTCATATAGATTTCAAGATGGCTCCACCCTATTCTACGTCGTATTTCAACGTTGCCTTTACTCGCTGACGCTTCTACATTCTCAGCTTCGTATTTCATCCAGCTGAAGAGTTCTCCTGCTGCCTTATATTACATACAGGACGCATGGAAATTGGCATACTGCACGTTGCACAGCACATAGTAGGGCATGGTAGCGACTACCCAACCCTACAACTATAAATCGTTCTACTAATAACGATTCATTGTCTCGATGAGGCCGAGTTTACAGAAGTTGGTAGTTACAATTACCTATAGATACCTCCAGCTGGTACGTGAGTCGTGAACTTCCAAGTCATAACGCCAAATTCAATAGCTCAGACTAATTGCAGTTAGACGCCAAAGAGTCCAAATTTCTAACAACGATATATCGCAGAACAAACAACCAATTGCGTGTTTCCCTTAATAATATAAACAATTGAGCATTCTATATAAACACGTAAATTCCTTTGTGTTACAGCGGAAGTCGAAACCTGTGAAATTAACTAAACGTCACATCTGCATTCCTGAGAATTGACACGGGCAATAAGGGGGCTAATTCACCAACCCCCTACTGTACTTGTTGTCTACCGGAAATGTCATCCCCTCTAGGTACAATAGATGTCAGTGAATCTGACAGGAATCGAGCATGTTTGCTCGAGTTTGCATGATGGGTGGTGAGAGGGGGTGGAGGGGGGGGGGGGCGGGGGTGTACAATTGGAGTGTTCTACTTGGCAGTCGAAGGGATGCTGCACCACTCCCTGTTGGTTAGGACTTGTTACGGAATCTCGCCACGTTCTAGGTCGCAAGGGACCTTCCGCTCATTTGACGGGCTTCGTTCTCTCTCTTTGGGTTCACTCTCTGGAGTTATCCCTAGAATTCTCTTTCGCTCGCTCTCTCTCTCTCTCTCTCTTCACTCTCTCTTCGATGAAGTTCCTCTCTATGTGTCACTTAGTCTCCATCGTCTTTAGAAAATCTACTTCTATATCTCGTTAGCTCAACGTATCGCACACGTTCTGCTAGACCAGCAGTTCCAGTGCTGGTCGTCCAGGACTCTCTTAGTTCTTTTTTCTTCTTTTTTTCTTCTTTCTCTTTTTCCTGGCGATCATACAGCGATGAAAGTCTTGAACTTTCTTGGTAAAACTTTGCCCGGCTGAGGATATAAAGGAAATAAAAGTTTCGTTAGTTTTCCTGATTGGGCTGACCATGAATTTCTTAAGGCCTTCTTTCTCCTCTACTTGTGTGTCTCTTGCGTTTAGCTGCTATCTCACTTCTCGCTTTGTGTTATGGTATCCTTTTGCTTTTCGCCTGGATGGAAACTTTCTTTATCTTCGCAGTTTGTAGGGATAATAACTTTTCTCGCAGAGCACGATTTCCTCTTATTGACGATATAATGGAAACAATGCGACGTGGCTCGATCGCTTGATGAAGTATCTCACCCTGCTATGTCCTATGGGATTGGGTGATGATCGTTCTATTGATTCTCGATATAGGAAATTTCCTGCGGATTGGACTGATGCTCCCTGAGCCAACTTTATTCGGTATAATTATATGCCTTTACTTTTATATACACAGTATAGAAAAATTCAATTTTACATTTCACTTGGTACTGTACATAGCGTTGTCAAAAATACTTTTTGTACGGAATTACGTTGTATCTTTTCGCGTCTTTAGAAATTAATCATTATCTAACATCACGACTGTTTTAATATGCAGAACCAACATCAGGAGAGAAACCATGTTTTATTCAAGCAGACATCTTGCTAAAATCTCTCTGGGCACTTTAAATCTTTCCCTGACTCAAACATCTTTTTTTTCCCCTACATTCCAAGCATTTCCCGCAACATTCCACGCTCGCGGAGTAATGCCATGTTGGTTCACAGATGCAAAAAGTAGAATAAATACTTTGTACGAGACCACGACTCTACCCTCCAAACGTAAAGTTTCTCTAGGCATTTAATAAAGTCTCTTCCGGTTATCTATACCTACATCCCCATACTCGATACACCTTAATATTTAAATTCCACAACTATGTAAAGTTCTGCGTAATCTAATCGCGAACAGGTTAGTGGAACAGTTTATAGTTCATACATGCCAGCCGCAGAATCAGTAGCCGAGTAATCCACTTACTAAACCGTATCTGTATAGAATGAGCTATAGTTCAGTTAACCCCAATCGGGAAGCTGTAACAAATTATTTATATCTCTTCCAATAACTTTGTCAGACTCTAGGAAATATTTTAACCTGAGAAGGTAATAATGTCATCCTTGAGTCTAATCTTGAAGGAGCTGGCTTAAGCTCGTTTCTGTTTTCCAGCCACTTCGTGTGAATGATTGTATTATGTAAACTCTCCAGCCATATTCATATCCGGGACCTAGTTTGGCTTTAACTCATCCCTTGAGAACCTTTGGACTAACCGAACCTGTCTTGTAAGTAAACGTCTAGGTCTTGGTCTACGTCAAGGTATTTCGTGTCTTCCTTAACCAGTCTCTTCCTTCCTTTCATGGGAAGGAAGAAGCCTCCTACATTTTCTTCGCGTTGATCCTGTCTAGTAGCAATGCTTTTAAGTTCATCCTATTGGCAGGCAAAATCTTTTAGACACGTTAGAAGCCAGGATCTTTCGGGCATTGTCGCGTCGCTCTTCAGTCCTGTTTAATCCATGCAAACTAACCCTGAACTAATATATGTATAGGAATTTATTATACCGGATGTAGAGGCTACACGAGATTTTGGATATTACCTATAGGTACGTTGGTATACTTGTAGGGGGTCGTAATTTCTTGAAGTGGTGGTGACATTGAAAGGGTGAGGGTCGAGGGTTAAGGGTTTGAGGGTTGAGAGCCTAATACATCTGATGACTGTGGGGAACCTTGTCGAATTATTAAAGATTGATAGTAATCTAGGATAATCGCGCTCTGCCTTCGGAGAGGCTCTTTGGGATCCTTATGAACTCTCGAAGGGTTTCCTCCAGATCTACTCCGTAACTGCAATAGCCGAATCAAGCCAGAATCTATCTACCTTAGAACGTTAAACACTGCAGTAGTTTGCAGCAGTGCGAATTCACGTTTGACTGTTCCTGGAATTTTCCTAAGGGATGAATATTTATCTCACGTTCGTCCCAGTAACCCATCCGACCGACCAAGAAATGAAAACCATAAATTTACCGCTCTATTTCGACCAGCGCTTTTTTTTCTTGCGTTAAAAATCGCATTCGCATACATAGCAGATACCCAAAGTTCTTTCAAGTCCATATACATGTCCATAGGTAACTGCATACGTGAGAATTTCAAAGCTACGTTTTCGCACGTAGCAAAAATGCATTTTCATCACTTGTACACACTGCTAAAACGAATTATTATCTTTTGCAGATTCTCCAAGCTCCAACCACCAGTACGACCAACCTTGAGGAGCTCACTTATTCGTACCTCGATAAACGATTACCACTCGCAAGTAGAATCAAAGTCGTACCCATAAAAGCAAGATGAGGATTTCACGAGGCACGTATTTGGAATTTAGAATCCATGGTGGCCGGATTTACGAGTTCTTGGAGCATCACTATGTGGGACTTCCTTAACTCTACATGAATATTCCAAAGTGAGGTCAGGTAGGCATGCGTGACCAACTTTATTGCTGTCCCATGGGACACTTCCGGTATATAGTGGAATGCAATGTGTTTGTCAAATTTGTTTTTTATAGATATTCGACGTATAAAACCGGTATGACTACCCAGAGCTTTTAATGCAACCGACGTGATGGTTAACTGGAAGCTTTTAGAGGAGTGCCAGTATATGTTTATGGACTTGTGCGTGGACAGATAACACGTTTTAGTCACGCAACCAGTTTCCTCCCTATTGTGGACAATAGTTGATACATCCGGGTATCAAATCGGTAAGCGAACTCTAATGGAATTATTATGACCCAAGCAGATGATTAATGGTCTGTTCTGCTTTTCATTTTATCCTCTTCCATTTTTTTGTTTTACATATCACGAATATACTGTACGGATATTCGTTATTAGCTTTGGACACGTGAAATTGCGTTGCCTCGTAGGTAATATGATTTATTAATTAATATTTCCAATCTAATTGGGATTTCGATCAATATGTACCGGTAGCGACCTTTTTATTTATTTATTTGATTTCTTCTAGGTATTTTATATTGGGCAATAGTCTGTTATATATATGATATTTGTACAGTACGATTCTCGTGATCGTTTTAAAAAAAATTGCTCCATTTTACAGTGTATATTTGGCGCTTGACTCTGGAACGAATTCCGGGGTTACGACAAGCGTCAATTCAACGCTTCCGTTTCTCGTTTTGACCACAATATTCGAAAAGCGTAAAATGGACTCTTGGCATTGCTCATATAGCCTATATCATATATTCCTGTTCTCAGTTTTTCTACCACGGTTGGCTACTGCGAGCAAATCGAATATAGCGATTTAAACGAAAAAAATTCCTTTCTCAACCAGCCACTGCTGTCAACCCAAATCCACCGGCTCTCAATTTGACTCTCACCGATCACAGTAAATTCTTGGAATTTTCCAATAAAGAATTCAGCGAATTCATTCGTCAGATAATTCCAAACCGAAGATATCAGACGTTCCAGGAGCGCCAAAATGAGAGAAAGAATCCGTAGCTTTGTGATAAAAAAGAGGGTGTGTATATATATACACAGATAAAGTCTGAGACAGAATATCCGTGAATATATTCGTAAGTATATTTCCCGGAAACCTCGAGGGTTTTCGTATAAAAATAGAAAGATACGGAAAGGGATACCACGTGATTCTTTGGCCCTTGAAAATTTCTTAGATTTCATCCCCCCACCCTTCTGTCCAAGGCATCTATTTCTACATACATCCGTATACGTTCGTTTCCTTTACATGCTAATGTTCTGTCCACTGAATATCAAAGCGACCCGCTCGAATATTAAATTGTCAACTTCGTGGGATTTGGCATCCAGCTAAAGGTATAATATTTGCTACTAGTAGCAGCCAGCAGTAGTACCAGTGGATAGTAGTGATTATACAGTGGAAATACTAGGCTAGAAATACAATACAGAGTCAGATAGCATCCAGACCACTGACCTCTTGAAAATCATAGTAGAAAACTTTCTTCGCGCCATTTGCAAGCAGAGTCTTGCAAGAAGAAATACTAGTATGCGTCAGTATAGTTGATGCATATTACAAATCGTATATTACACTTCACAGTAGGTACAGACCAATTAATCATAGTTGGAGCTTGACACTTGAAAAGCCCTAGAAACGTATATATATATCATTCATATCTCAAGAGCTTTTGTATTATTTTTCGCTATTCATTATTCTACACTTTTCTTTCTTTTTTCATAATAAATCCACTCGTCCATAGGATTCGAAGCTTTTCTTGTCTCTGGCGATATAAAACAATATCAATAGTATCTACTAACTTATCCACTATAGAAGTTGTAATAATGAAGCTATTGTAAATTTGTTTTTCTTTTCTTTTTTGTTGACTTCATCGGTGCCTCTGCAATTTTTAACTACTCTTCGTGTAAAGTTTCGAGTGACGGTAATTGGAATGCTTGCTGTTAATACGTCTATTGCAAAAACATGGCGAACTGGTAGCTGCAGTCGCCATTCTCTAAATGAATGGCTCGTATAACATGATCTCTCGTCGTCAGGTCGTTCAGCGTTAATAAATCTCAGATTAAAAGCCCGATTCGTGTAGCGCGTAGAGCGAACGGATGAAAACGCAGAATTCCGGTGCGGCAACACACCTGCCCTCCGTGGTTATAATCGTTGATAATGGAAGAGTGAATAACGGCTATTCGATTGGTTGATGCTCGTTTGATTGTCTACATGCCCGGCAGCGAATGGTCTCAATTGTTTTGGAATAAAAGTGGCTATACGTGTAATCGGATATATCGAACTTCCATCGAATCCTGTGAACTTTGGGTATCGATCCCGGATCTATAGAAATCAGATCGGTTTTTTTTATGGTGATCAACATGACAATTCGATGATAGTATAGATACTGTATGATCTCTTGGGTAACTATGGATTATATATTTATGTGGATTAGGGGGGTGTCTGTGTTTTATGACTGGGATTTTGTCGATTTGCGATTTTCTAGGGAACTGAAAATGGATTTTTTTTAGAAAAGGCGCGACGAGGGTCTCATTGTAGCTCCCAGGAGAGTATCAAGATGGTTTCTGTTATGGTTATGATAACCAGCTGGTAGATGCTGGCGCCTGGAAAGTAAATGCTGTATCGGAGTGACTTTTGAATTTATCTTCTGATATATGAGCTTGTTTTGGATTTAATTTAGAAAGAGAAAATTATGTCTTTTCACGCACACTGATACATGAATTGTCAAGACTTGGAGTTTTATCGTGGTGCTTTTCTCGCTGGCGAGCTTGCAATAAGGGATTTCATGTAAATGAAGATCCGAGAAACGTCCTAGTGATTTTGTTTTCTATATATCTCTTCCGCAGCCTCCGTAAACGCGATGATATACATCTCGTCTGCATCCTGTGTCTTTGAAGTGAAAGAAGTGGAAATTCGATGAATGAATCGGACATTGCTGTTCTTCAAAGTTAACAAGAAAAGTTTAGCTTTTTACTCAAAGGAGATTCTACGGTTTGATTGCTTTATTCGCCCTCTGGATGATGATGATAATAATAATAAGAGGAAGAATAATTGCGAGCAATTGGTTGAAGTTGGCTTGAAGAGAACCGAAATGCGATTACGTCTTTCCTAACTGGATTGCGAGTGGGCAAGGGTGAAAATTTGTAGAAAGGGATGAGGCCACCACTTGACGACGAATTACCCAAGAACTTCTTAGCCGACAGCTACGTCCCTCTTGCAAGGGTGCTCTTTTTGGCCACCCTTTTCGGTGGTTCCTCAACCCCCTTGGTTGTCTCCTTTCTTGACTACCACCTACCCTAGCCCTCTACTACAGCCCTTATCCTCCCGCGAGAGCAAGAAGAGAATGGCGAGGAGCGAGAGGCCTGGAGCACTTAAGCTAATTAAAACATGTTTTTCGGAGGTCTCACCGAGGAAGAATTCAAAATACACAAGAGGCCTCTCCTCGACTAGAAGAACTTAGAAAAAAGCTTGCGCTTTGCGTAGAAAAGACTCAGAAGTGAAAAAAAAGAGTTAAAACAGCAAGGAGAAGATTTTAAAGATCGCGTGAGAATATAACACCGAAGAGAGTCCTCAAAAAACTGCAATCCTTTCGAAAGAAATTCGCCTTAACGACATCTGATAAAATGACCTCATGCTTTTCAACCTGAAATTCCCCCCCAAATAAAAACAAACTTAAAAGAAATTAATGTTACACCCCAAAGCTCCTCAACACTTTCCCCTCATAGTTCAACATAAAAAATAAAAATTTACATAAAGCAGTTGCTGCAAGCTTCACGTAGAATATCTGATGCATCTATCAGAATCAGTAGGATGCTGGAAAGATAATATACTCAAGAACCAGTCATTGGTTTGATGCATTCAAATATAAGCATTTTTCCCAGGTGTCCATATACATATCTATTATAACCGTATTATAAAATGTCATAGATATAGAAAGGATCTGCTTAGTCCAATAACCAGATTCATCCTGGAAAATTACACGAGCATCATATCCGACGCCCATGTCCTAACACGTTAGGTTCTCTACCTAGTAGAGATATTCCCGCGCGAACCAGACAACTCGGAACAGAGGCGATGCATGTCGTACACGGACTATAGCAGCACGCATGTATCATGCATGCAGTGTTGGCTGCCAGCACCCTTCTGTGTTATTCTCATTCTCACCCTCGTACAGCTTTCTGGTACAGCTTTCAGCGTTAATCTTTCCAACCGCGAGGGAAGGTTCCGTTTCGATAAATTTTCTGACCTATCTTGTGAGAGCCGAAGAATATTTCTCGAGAGGTTAAAAAGGGGAAGAAAAGGCGAGACTGATTAAATTCAGTTGAAGGAAAAAGGAAAAGGAATGATACGAAGTGAAAATTTAATGAAAAAAATTTACATCCTTTCTATCAAGGGTTCTTCGACTAGTTCTTGGGATTCTTCGAATTTTTTATAATTTTTCAAAGTTCCATTTTATCTTTGTTTTCAGGAAAATATCGAAGTTTATGCCAGACCAGAACTTCGATCCGGACTAAGGCGACGTTCTGGTAATTAAAGCAACTCTAGAGGGGGTTGTAGTGGGGGGATTGAACACCCTCGATTTATTGGGGATTCTCGGAAATTAATTATCGTAGTCGAGTGAACGGCTTATTAAACAATTCCGGAAGCATATTTTATTATAGCGCGAGAGGACCGGCCGGGCTGACCAACAATAAACTTCCTTACGTAATAATACAAGTTTTGTTTTTAACTAAAAGCATCGTCATCCCCTATAATTCGAAGCTTTAAAGTAGCGCTCTTAGAACATTCCATACATTTGTATTTTCTCTAAAAATTCAGGTTACGGTTTACGACTTTTCAGAATATTATGATTTTTACCAAAAAAAGATTCTCCTGTAGAATTATCGACATACCAATATTATTCATATTTTTATCCACTCCCACAGTTGTACCGGAACTCCCGTAGTTCGACGTGGCCGAATCAGATATCAAATTCTGCTTTTTCCTTCCTGGTTTACATCGCGACATGGAAGAAGCTTTTTCTTGCCGTAATTTCCGGACGACTAGTGTAAAGCCTGAAACGCGTACCAATAAATAATCTCCACAGAGTAGACAGGCGCGTAGCGAATTGTCGCTACATGAAAATTTTTTGGGATTGATGGCCGCTCGAGAAAAGCCACCATAGTTGTGCACTTAACGCGATCGTGGTACTTTGGGTATTAAATCAAAACCCCCGCAGCCTCGTGTTTAGGTCAGGTCAAAAATAACAATTCGGACCCAGTATCACCAAAACCATACCAGCTATGGTCCCCCAGTTATGCAACTCGTTAGTTGCACCTGAAAGTTGTCTGTACATGGATACAATCCATGTAATTTACATTAATCGTTACGAAATTCCCCAAAAAACATGTCAGACAAAGTCGCAAGAAATTCCCAACTTAGTTTTTAATAAGGAAATTTCTGCGCAAAAATTCTAATCATCATTACCATTTTTCGACACTGTCCCTCATCGTGAAATACAGACCCAATCTCTATGCTGAAAAGACAGTATCCGGTTGTTTGTCAAACTTTCCAGAATACCACATACTTTTTTTGGTTTTAGTTGGTAGTACCGGCAGAGTTAAACCCTCTGGGTTTTAGAAGAGTGATCGACGCGGTGTTACTCGACGTAGCTCATTAGTCGTCGAGGACGTCCGATAATGGCCGGGACTGTTTCACATACTGCAACCCACATAATTCACCCCTGATGTGTCCGGGCATATTTCGAGATGCCTACCCTTACCAACGTGCACCCTAGCTACGTTGCAGCCGTTTCGGAATTTCCAATCTAGTCGGTCACCGGTTACCAACGCTATTACATGTTCCAGTTCGTATATAATGGACGCACAAAGGCCAACCCGTGATAAAAGCTCTTATCATAATACCACCTAACATACGTAATGCCTAAAGCATAGTAGAATTCTGATAAAAATTGTACTCCACTAATTTCTTCAAAATCAAATTATCCCGTCACAGACATTTCCATGCTAATCGCAATGTATTTCCTTACTACCTAACGTTATCTCGCGAATATGAAAATTTGGCAAAACAGGTAAATTCAATATCCTATATACACGTAACATCTATTCCCATAGTACATAGTATTACGTTGCTTTGTGTACGTGGTCTGATGGATAACCCAGTAATAATCGCTCTTGGGATGACGCAACGAAAATCAAGCTTTCCTAGTATCTATACTATCCCTTCTCTTTCTCTCTCTCTCCCACTCTCGTTCGAAATTCCAAAGTCTCCATCTTTAGTGTATTCTCTGATGGTTTATAGTCGCACACGACTCCAGCCTTGCGGAAGATGACACTGTTGTTCCTGCAGCCGATCAGCCTGGTTAATGGTAAACTACGTTTCCCTGGAGGCGCTAAACCAAACCACAGTAGTGCACGGCGTTAACGGTTACGTTAGTGTAATGTACGCCAGGATGCACCTACGTAGTGCTAGCCAGATATGGACACATTCGTGGAAGCTCCGGGCATATATTCTCACGCCCTGACAGATTACGTAATAGGCTGGAACTACAGGTACTAACTATGTGGATACAGAGAGGTAGTATCGAGGAAATATTCTGTCAAATTTTCTTGGGAAAATTATTGTGCTACTCGTAGCGGTGGGATTACTTTTCATTTGGAATTTAGGGTACGATACTGCATTTTAGATTTGGATTTTGATTTTGGAACTAGAATGAGGAATAGCGTTGGGATTGGAATGCTATAAAAATTAGGGCAATCCGATTACGTTGGGATTACATAGACGGTTTGGGATGCTGTGTCTAGTTGTTTGGTCCATTCTGGAGTCTTGTGCAATTTACTGGTTCGTGTTTGTGGTTGTGAATCAGTTATCACTGGTTACGGGTTCTATTTCCAATTTCTCTTTCAGCGTAAGCTCATTGTGTTCTTTTATGCTGATTTTTGAGTGGCTTCATTAATTTTGGTTTAGCTGTTCTAATTATTTTTAATTAGGCAGGGTCTTTACTCCTGCGGCATAATTATTTCTTTTAGAGTTTCTTATATTGATTTAGCGTTTGGATAAATACCAAAAATTAGACGTCTTCGTTCTTCTTGGACAGTTATAGATTCCTGCTGTAATCTACAGCAGTGTGAGTTATAAAGTGCGTATAGCGAATGGAAAGTAGGTAGTAAGAAAGATATTACGTGATAAAAGATCAGTAAAAAATTGACAGTTTAAGTAAAACAAGTCCCAGACGTTGAAATACGAGTATGACGTATCAGGTGTGTGCCATGTATCATAGAAGTCTTAGGTCTAGGATTAGAAAGTTTGATTGACAGTAAGGAGAGAAGGAAAGCGTGGAAAGTAAAGTGTTGGAAAATAAAATGGGCGACGGCTTTGAGGCACGTCGTATTGAAAGCTGTCAAACGACGTGAAATAACGACGAACGCCCCAAACGAACCCTGTCGCACCATCGTCATCGTGATAAACCCCCTGGAAGCTGGGACGAGTTTGTCCAATTTGGACTAATCTTGCGCGTGCTTTCGAAGGGGGTTGAGAAATTGCGAGGGTGATCATTAGAAGGGTTCTGCTAAATGGTACAGTTAGGTCAAACAAAAGCTGAATTTTTCCAGGGATGTTTCACGCGACGTCACGATACGTCAATCAATATTGAACCTTTTTCCTTGGACCTTTATACCGAAGTAACCTTCGACCTTAAGCCTTAGAGTATTACTCTTCGTCCAAGGACCAATAGAGAGTAAGACTACTGGAGAATAGTTTGCATCACTGTCGTATAATGATGACGAATTGTAAATTGCGTCATGGATCATCAAACTCTTTATGAACATTGATATTGGAATTTTCATTGAGCTACGTAAAAGTGGTATTATACTGTCGAATCAAAATCGTGATTTTATTTTCTTGGTACTCACTGTTTTGATTTGTTTATTCGCGTCACATTGCTTTGTTGGTTTATTAGTTTTGTTGGGATATCAGAATGGCTGACTGTGCAAATCATCAGGAGGGACGTCGGATCCAGTCAGGAAAGTCTTGTGACTCTCATTGCTTTTCGATTTTATTAATGCTTTTTTCATAGGCATTCGAATTTTAATTAAGCTCTCTGCTTTTCAGGTTCAATCTCAAAATTCAATCATCCGTCTCAGTCTGCTCTGAGCCATGACCCATATGCGGACTTGGCATAGGCAATCCCTTCGCCTGGCGACCCATTTTTTTTACCCTCATTCTCGTCACACGACAATACCAGACAGATTGGCGCAAAAAGTGAGAAATTACGAGCGCCACCCCGTCAATCTAGATGGGTTGTTGATACAAAAAGAAAAATTTACAGCACGTCCTGGACGCAGTCATAAAACATGGAAACTCATTTTGAGTTTCTTCAATGAAATTGCACCTTTTAATCTTTCAAAGTAGCAATAACCATTTCATAGACACATTTCCCCTTACGCAACAGTCCTTAAGGCCAGAAATCCCTTTAGAATGGTTCATAGAAGACGCTGGTACAGTTCAAATTTCGATCGGACTACTTTCGAAAAATCCCATTATTTTTTGGCATTTTCGGCTCAAAACGGTCGATTCTATTGGTTTTGAAAAGTGGCCAAAATCGCACCTTTGGGAGGCTGTATCTCGAAAACGGTTGGA
>JARQST010000142.1:78419-133965 GCA_030142225.1 Pachycephus smyrnensis
TAGTTCCGGAAAATTCCGCTAGAGGGCGTGGAAGGAATTCACGATAATTGCGTTTTCGCGAGAAGCATTTTTCGTTAGTTCCGGAAAATTCCGCTAGAGGGCGTGGAACGACCTTGAGCCATATTTTCACTAAATTTGATGTTTTCCTGAGCAGCATTTTTCGTTAGTTCCGGAAAATTCCGCCAGATGGCGTTCTTAAGCACCTGCGGTAGTTCCGGAAAATTCCGCTAGAGGGCGTGGAACGAATTCACGATAATTGCGTTTTCGCGAGAAGCATTTTTCGTTAGTTCCGGAAAATTCCGCCAGATGGCGCTGTTAAGCACTTGCGGTAGTTCCGGAAAATTCCGCTAGAGGGCGTGGAACGACCTTGAGCCATATTTTCACTAAAATTGATACTTTCGCGGGAAGAATTTTTAATTAGTTCCGGAAAATTCCGCCAGATGGCGCTGTTATGCACCTGCGGTAGTTCCGGAAAATTCCGCTAGGGGGCGTGGAACGAATTCTCGAAAATTGCGTTGTCGCGAGAAGCATTTTTCGTTCCACACCCCCCCCCCCCCCCCTTGCGGAATTTCTCGGAACTACAGTAGGTACTTAGCAGCGCCATCTAGCGGAATTTTTCAGAACTAACGAAAAATGCTTCTCGCGAAAACGCAATTATCGTGAATTCGTTCCACGCCCTCTAGCGGAATTCTCCGGAACTACCGCAGGTGCTTAACATCGCCATCTGGCGGAATTTTAACCATCCCTTATTTATTTTCCGCATACAGTAAGCTTTGCACATGAATTCTCAGTTCCAGTACACGCGACACAGTTCGTTGGCAGTTAATTGAGAAAGCCTCTGGTGCACGATAAGAAATTAAACCTCAAAGTATGAAAGTACCGTTGCACCACCAAGCGATAAAGATAATAAACAGGCAAGAAAAATATTGAGAAAAATCACGTAACACCATAAAAAATAACTTGTACTTGAAAGAAAGAAAAGATGCGATAAATTGAACCAAGCGCAGACCCCAAAACGGTGTGTATTAAACGTGGCAGGAAGGCTGAATGTATTTTTACAAGATGGCAGTGAAGCGTTCTAGGAGAGAAAAAGTATGGCAGGATAAAAGTTGGTGGGGATAATATAATATTTCTTTCGCCCTGGGCGGTCTCTTCTGTTTTCCCTCCTAATAGCCTGATCCGAGGACCATGGGGTTTCTTAACGTGAATTTGTATTGTCTAAGGGATGGAAGCACCGAGAACAACGTAGAATATGTACTGGATGATTCACCTGGAGCATAGTATTTTATATATATGTATATATGGGTTGTCCGTATACATAATGGACTAACGAAATGAGGATGTGGTTTCTACAATGGCAAAACGTAACAGCCGAGATCAAGGATAAATGAGTGGAAGCTGTGGTACTTTGAACGTTCGACAATGAGCTGTGATTTTCTGCGGAAATTGAAACACGCTGACGTAAGCGTTAGTTGGATTCTCACCTAAAAACCAGTTGCAACTTGATTACTGTGAAAGTACCAAAGAGGACGACCACTACGTTGCAGAGGAGAACACTCTAAATGTTCTCATTAGGTACTTCGTGTCTGAAGAAATTGAAATATTCTCTATGATCTTAAAACTTCATTTAATTTTATCGATGGGATTTGGTTTTTCGATATCTCGTGAATCGTATAGGTTATAAAGTCTTCTTTCTTCTTCATCTTAAAATGCTAAACGAAGAATCTCAGTATATATTGAATAGATATCTGCAATTCTTGATTCACTGATATGGAAAGTCGATGAGATGGAAGAGAAAATACTTTTATTTTCTATTCAGCAAGTTATTCATTTTCACCTATTCACCCCTCGAAACGCTCTTTCTCATAGGGGTTGGTTATAGTGTATAGTGTTGGCGAGAACGGGTATATACACCATTCTCGGAAAATGGGATTGCGTGGCAAGGGTGTCGGGTGGGACAGCCTCACCTTTTCTAGGAAGGGATGACGGAATAATATGTGCTCGTAATAGGAGGTTCCGGAAGACGTCGCTTCGAATAGACGTGAACGAGAGGAGACGTCGAGGTCGAGAATATCTCAGCGAATTCCACGAATTCCATGTGAATTCCGTAGTACCTTCAGGACTTGGATGGAACGTGAGAATGAGGGTCCGATGCGTCTATGCCGTTGGCATTTGTCACTGTCCTTCTGAAGTCGATCGTCGCGTTTCCAGATGGCGCTGATAGGACGAAGTCCTCCTTCGATGAGATTCTCTTCAGCAATTACGTCGAGCCATTGCGCAAGTGAATTCTCGACTTCTGGACAATTCTGAATTATCCTATGGCTTTTACTCGACCAGAGAATGCAGCCTGGACTCGTGTTTCTCGAATAATACCGGATGTTGGTCGAGGTTGAGAGTCTAACTTGGCACGACTTCCGGCAAACCTTGGGCGCAACTCATGATCGTTAAACCGAGATTTAAGTGGGATCAACTCGATGACTACTAAGGATGGAAATTGCAGTGCTGGAGAAGGGACCAGGCTTTAGTTTCTAACACCACATGATACCAGTGCTGCCACCTACGTGGATGCCACGTAAACAGAGTGGTAGTTAGTGCAATTCTACTTGAAGATGTTTGGTTAGTTGGTGAGAACGTGGTTAGCCTGTTCTCTGATAATCCATTATGCAAACAATAATCTCTAGAGATCAAATAACAAGATTTTCTTTCACGATTATTTTCTCCTAGACGAGTCTTTGAGCTTTTTCACGTTTTTTATAATTCACCATAAATTTAGTTATAGCTATCGAAGGACGGCTTTGATAAATTTTACTTCGTACCTAATCGCCTTCTTTGTTCAAGGATATTATAACGAGCGATGGACGGCGGTACTCCAGGGTAATAACGTAAAACAGTTATTATAAATTACAACCACATAAGCTTTCAATTGTTTCTATTCCCCGTGAATATATTGAATTTCAACTTACCAAAAGAAGGTTTTCCTCGTATACAATATATATTACCATAACGAGAGAATGAATTCATTTCATTTCATTCTATACAAAATTCATAAGCTGCTTCCAGAATGTTTTATAGGATTTTCGGATATTTGCCGCCTCCGATTGTCAGCTCAGACTACGCGCGTGTAATGGAAAGTTAAAAAAAACAACGAATTATGAAAATAAATTAATGACAGGTCGTAGCACACGTGTTATGGTTATTCGAGCTTTCAAACTTTCGACAAATGTTGTTTCATGCGGTTAAAGCTCCTACCACGCTAATTCGAAGCGTGCAGTACACTTTGCATATATGTATGTATGTAATATACATATGTATATGCAAAGGAAACGTATCCCGGTCACTTGTCCTATATACTGCCAATGAGCTTTCCTCCATTATTAGCATTCCCCATTAAGAGATTTGCCATTGCGAGCTTTCTCACTGTGTCATAGATCCGGCAGTCTCATCCCTTCGACATTTTCTTTCCTTAGCCACCCTTATGGTGAAACTATATATTATGTGGAATACCCTTGTGTTTTGTATATATTGTATATAACAAGTATACGGGTTGAGAATGATATAAATAGGGCTGCTCCAAGCTTTTGGCTATGGGGCTTTGTATCTGCGTCATTAGCTGGAAACATCGTTTTACACTTTCCGTCGAACAAAACAAAAAAACCGTCCTAGCGTTAAGAGCAACAAAACAAATGGAGGAAGATGAAACGAAAAAAATACTGCTAACGTAAGAGGTAGAACGAGTGGAACGATAGACAGCGAGAGAATGAACCAGAAACAGATTTCTATACGGATAGAAGGGGAAAGGGAAGCGAAAAAATAAAGTCAAAAAGCTTTTCGCAACCGGGTCGGTAACCGCACAAAGAGATTTTTCAGCTGCCCTGTGGCGTGGCCTTTTTCAATTTAATTCAAATATCGCCATTCCCTACAATCTCGACGTTTCATTTTAATCGACGGACTTTCGTCATTCGATAACGCATTTTCAAAATTGTCCCTGTCTCGCGAATTGCTGTTCCTCAAAAAGGACAGAGCGCCTTGCCAAAAGCATGTTTTGGAATAATATTTAAAATAATATTTTGCTATATTTCCTGTGTGGAATTTTTTTCATACGTCATTAAGCATTATCGAAAAATCTTCTTTTCTGTACAAAATTTTTCAGGTATTCTTCACGCAGGAAATTTAATACCCATGTGTGTTTAACAGGAACAATCTACGTGTTAAGTTTGTTGCCTGACAGTTTCCGGCCTGCAAGCTCACCCAGTGGTTCAGTGAGTCCAGGTAGTGGCGTATGAGTAACCATCCGCTTCTAGTAGTTAGAGGGCGGTGGTGGGACAGTTGGGCAATTTGACGACTAGGGAATACAGAAACTACATACGTCCATTACCACGTATCCGACTACGTATATTCATTGTACCAACTGCAGTAGGGAAGCTGGGCGCGTGACAGAACGAGACAACTGGCAAAGCTAGAACTACGAGTTTCCCCAGGCATCGTTGCCAACAAAGTCCTTTCGTGGTTCCCAGCCGATTATGAGTTTTAGTTTAATTGGAGTCACGTGTGTGGAAGCTCTCGCGATGCGTTTAAATGCAAAATGAGCTTTTATGTTTTACCACGACAATTCTTCAGGGTTGCTATTTATTCGGTTCAACTGTTTTACAAGGAGTTTTATATTTTTTTTGGGTAGGGATTCTCCTTTTTCTTTTTTACTCGATTTGGCTATCGTGATCTCTGTTGTTATGCGATCCTTGAGATGGGATTGACCTTAGGTGTTGTCCTTTAGTATGTCTCTTGTGGGAGGTTTGAAAGGCTCTCGGGTATATAGAACTAAGGTCGAACTGATGGTGATGGCTGTAGCAATCCTCTTGGACTGGCTTTGACGTTTTTAGGGTCAGTCCACCGGGTGGTCCTCTCTGATCTTCGGGTCACTGGTTTGGAAATACTGCTCTGTTCATCCTTTATAGAGATGCTCACTATACCTTTTTTCCGATCTCACTTGCTTGTGCTCTTGGTTCCTTCTGCGTCAAGGACAATTTTGCGCTCCATTTATGCCCTTTCCGATCGCTCAATGTACTTAAACTTCCTCTGGAGTCCTTTTGTCAATGATTTTGAAATTCTATATATATATATTTTTCTTTTGTATTCATATACGCATATATGTAGTCTACTATTCGGTTAAAATATGTATTTCATTGTTCAAATTTTCTCGAGAAGTTTCGCTTCTCTTTTATCGAATCGTTAAAAGCATTTTCGTTAATCTGTCTTCGATTCCATTTCGTGCGTGGTACCTGACTATGCTTTTAATGAAATTGCAAAATGAAATATGTTTTTCTCCCCCTTTTTGTTGAATGTCTGGAACCCTATTTTAATCGTACGGCTACGTTTATTCTAATCAGACTTTCGTCAGATAGTAGTCGGCCATCGCGTAATTACTGGAACCGGAAGGAACTGAACGGTCTAATGAAAAGCGACGAGTCTGCGGTGATCTTCCGGAAATATTAAAAGAAAAACAGCTCGTGGGGACCGATGGGTGATCGATAAATTTAATTAAACCTAGACAGGATAACGGTTGGCGTGTTAACGAAGAAAAGGGCGAAGACGGTGAAGAGGATGAAGAAATAAAGAAAATAAAAGGAAGTTAGAAAGGGGTGCGGGGGGTGGAGGGAAGGGGTCATTGTGTCGGACAATTCTTTCATTCCTGCTGTGCCTTTAGCCGGTTAGCTCTCACCACTATCCCAACCCTGACTTGTTCTTTTCCATCCCCTGGAATAATCAGCGTAATGAAATTTGTCTACCGTGAACTCAGCCTGACTTCCCCCCTCCCGTCGTGGCGCAGCTTTATGAAAAATAACTCGATCGAATTGATAATGCCTTGGGCAGGAATTAATTTTCAGGCCGTTTGTGCCGTTGTGGTAGCCATAGAAATACTAAAGCTTCGCGGATATTACTTTAACGTTTTCATATTTAAAAAAAGAAAAGAGAAAGACGCACACGGAAAATACCAAGCAGAAACACGATTACGAAACCCTCAAGTCAAATTGCGTACGTAACACTTGATACTCTAAGCCCGTTGCAAATCCTGTAGTCGATTACATTATTTTCCTGGATTTTGCCACTTCCGTGTTCACGGAAACTCTATTAGGGGGACCCCCTCCTGTTTAAATTAATATATTGCACATTTTGTGTTTATCATCACCGTTTTACATGCTTCGTCTACTTGTTTATTCTGTCATTTTTTTTCCTTGCGCCAAATTTCATATCATACGAAAACATAACCGACAATTAGCTGCCGTAATTTCCAAAAACCATTTGGCGAACTTCGCCTCATGGATATACTAATCGGGAGAGTGCCATGCGCTTCGTGATTAATATTCCCAAGCGATTTGTCTGCAGATTTCGCGCAGCGAATTTCAATCCGTATGAAATTCTAATGAACTCCTCGCGTCATCTTCGCGTACGTTGGTGCCATCTAGTGCAAATTCTTTCTCTGGTTCACGGATTAATGGACTATGAGGTTTGGAATGCGATATTTAATTTTGCAAAATCAGCTGTACCCAGTGAACTAATGAAATTTTTCGTAGAAAAGCTGATGACGTCGGAGTCTGACCAGACGTGGCAACTCGATGAGCTCTTAATCGAGTTAAACTATGTGGGTCAACAATTATTCCATCTTGCGGAGAGAGGATCATTTGTCTTGGGGAGAGGAAAAAAAATCTCTGGGAAATCCAGCTGTAGGCCCGACGATAATTGCATAACCCTCAGGGTCGTTCTTCACTGTCCAGGACAGGTCGACAGGACTGGAATCAAGCCTCTTTTCATATTTTTAGATGTCACGTAATTTCTTTAAGTAATGATCATCAGGATGACAGTACTAGCGTAGATATTTGTATTGTTGATAGCAATGTTGATGTTACACTGTTGACTTGATAACATATCTCAATGCTTTCACGGTATGTTGAAACCTTTTCGAAAAGTCAAACGCTGTGGAGTTCCACCCCTGTTTTTTTTTCTGTTTCTGTAAAACAAATTTATTTAAACTCCAATCATTAGAATCTTGTCTGTCAAATCGATGCATATCCGTGTTTTTGATGTTTCGTATCTCCTTATCTGCCTGTCCTAGACGTGGACTCGACGGATTTCTCAATACTCATTAAGGCAACTCACTTGCTGGGGAACGACCTAAAACTGTCATACTAAGAAAAGGTGATGAAGCCAGGAAGTGAAATAAAAGAAAAAATAAACAGTTACTGACAATTTAAAGAAGGATATTGAAGATGCAAAGAGAAAGGAGAAAGCACAAGCTAAAGACGACTTTTAAGTTTTGCGAAAAAACATATCAAAAAATTAATCCCTACTGGAATTGACAAAATTTTATCTTAGTTTTCAATTTCCAACTGAAATGCAGACAACTAAGGAATGTCATAGCAGCTTTTCGCATTTGACGAAACGAAGTCAAAAGTGTAAAAGCAAATTTGTACTTAATTCATAAAATAAATGTACTGGAAGAAGATAAAACGAAAATGTGACCTGGTGAATTTTATAATGAATCGAGAGAACATTTTCCTGTCCCCACGTTGAACACGTCTACTGGGTGTCGTTTAATTAAAATCAGCGGAGGTAAACCATCTTACCAGAAACGATCTCACAAGTGCGCCATTTTACATCGGCTTGTTAACTAGAAAACGCTATGGGTAGTTATACCGCTCGAACCCACGGTTCCTTTTCCCGGCCAATTTCACGCCCTTATTTTTAACGGGCTCCGGCTCTCCACTAGCCCATCGTGCAGCCTCGTTAGATCCTTTGGGAATTCCGCGGGTTGGTAAAATGGATACGAGAATTCTCACGCGGCCATTTTTCATTGGCAACCTTATCGCGTTAGAGAATTAAACGAAATTCATTACATGTGCATTGTACTTTTGGGCTTTGGGATACGCGTAGGCGTTTTTCCATAGATACGTATCAGAGGCTTTATTGCGCCTCTAACAGATACGCGTTCAATAACGTAACGATAAAAGCTCAACAAACGTAATTGGATTCATCCCTGTATTTATTTTTTCAAAAATAACCTAACCCGTCTTTGATACACTTTCGTAAAGTAATCTCCCTGAAACAATTTTCTGTTATAATTTCCCAATAGCAGCGGGAAAGGATCGTGCAGAGCTAGGCGATAATTTACTTGACAAAAAAAAAGTGGAAAACAGGGAAATCGCTATAAGGGTAATATCCTTTTATTAAAATGTAACCGTCACTTCGACCAACGCTTCCAGCTTCTTTTCTCAGACGCCGGGTAGAGGTCGCTGGGGTTCCATTGGGTTGAAACTCTAGTCAGGATGAGGGATGACAAGAGTGCAGAAAGTGGTGGAGAAGGTACGACAAGGTCTGGCAAGTAGTAACCAGGGTGGGGGAGGGACTCCAGACATTTGTCAAAAAATAGCGAGCACGCGCCTTGGTTATTAATGATGCGAACACAAATGAAATACAAATGAACGTCGTCCTCAGGATTACCTGCCTCCTGTTCGTCTTTTTCTATCTTTTCTTTGACGTCTCCTCTGAGCCATTGAGTTCTTCTCAAAGCAGCCATCTAGTAGGAGTAAAAGCTAGACTGTGTTTTTCGTTTAAAAAAACAAACTTTTCTATGGAAATTAATGCTTCGTTAAAGAAAACAATACGAAAGTGACGGTAGAGTGGCGCGGAGGGGGAGCATTTAATTTTACAAACAATTAAACAATTACCACTCCCCCACTCGATATCGGGTCTAAATAATTATCTGTACCAAGGAACAATTTTTTTCTTCACGTACCATATGCTTGCACTTTCTGATCTCTTTACAAAATGGTCGGCCCATCTACTCTATCCTGCCAGTTTATTCCGGTCACGTAGGTTAACTTAACGCACAGAAACGTGTGCACTTACTCCAGATACGAGCACACTACCGGAATTGGAATAAAGCATGGCGCGTAGGTATTTTCCCAGTGGTGGCTACGTATTTCAGAATGATTCAGAGAGTCGGCTATCTCGTTGGCAAGGGTTCAATTCTCTCATCCCTGAATCCTTGCTGTGAGTTGAGATCAGTAGCGTCCCAATAGACAAGAAAGGCCCCCGTGCTAGATTATCAGAATTCATTTCTATCATCGAATGACGAAATTTTTGTAAATTTTATTTTTGAGATAATCACCTAAAATTGTTTAGAATTACACGACTATAAATTATTGTTGGATTAAGGGTAGTACTATGGTACCACCCCGTATTCTTTAACGACCTCTATCTACTTAGCATACCAGAGCATGAGCATACTAAAAGCTGAGCTCAATCCTGATAAAACACGATTCATCTCCTTCGGTTCTGCTTGTATTTTCTTTTTCTTCATCCCTTTCTTTCAAGCTTTTTTCTTGGCACCCCTAGGTAAATCGAAAGATAGGAGTACGTGGCGTCAAATTACGGATGCGCATACGTGGTAAGCACGTATGTCGTAAATACTTTATGTGTATACCTATACACGCATAGTTGCATAAAAAAGCGCAGAATGAACGATGCTCGGGCTTGATAAATTAATCTGCAACGAGCTTCCACGAGGTAACGGCCGTGCTTTAATGTTGAGCTTGCGTAATTTTTCAATGACTCATTAATCCGCGAGTTAACGCGCCAAAGCCGTCAGGCCTGCGACGTCGGGGGAACGACAGGAGCGAGTGTGCGAATAATGAATTTTATTTTTTGCTGATGACGCGCCAAGCTAATTTTACAGCCGAAGAGGGTGCGTTGACGTGGAATGTGAAAATACAAATTTATTATTGATACACGACGGAGTCATTGCTATAGCTTTTCCTTCCTTTTTTCTAGTTTTTTTTCTTCTTCCTTAACCCTATATGACGTCCAACCAATCTAGGGTTTGTGACGTAATTCTCATTGCTTTGAAAAATCCCGACTGGACATTCTTCGCGTTAGTCCTTTGACCTCGTAAAAATGTATACCCAAGGGGTCATAAATACATTCATGGGATAAAGTAAGCCTCGGGTGCCATGCATCACGTGCACGTTCCTGGCGTTCTAGTTACTTGCTTCGTATATGTACGATATTCTACGTACAGGTTGGTATTTATTTACGTGTATAGGTTAAACCTGTATTACATATCCGGGCCAGTGTTACCACCATCGAGATCAGCAACTACTACTACCACTGCTAGCAATGCATAGTAATGGTAGCAGTCGTGTAGTAGTAGTAGTAGTACACTTGTTACTAGCCCAGAGAGATATTGTATTTTACTTCTTTTTTTTTTTCGTCCCACAAGATAATGACAATCTATGGTCGGCCCGTTGTTGTTTCTGCGGTTTTTACATGAAATTCCAACTAGATAGGAGAAAAGTCCGCCGCCATTCCTGGGCAAATACCACTTTTCTCTACCCAGCAAAATAGCCAAACCGTTGTTAATCCTTAGCCGGAGAGACTCCGGTACCACAGAAATTTCTGCACAAGAAATAATCAGGAATAAAAGAATTTTGCAAAAATTCAAACTGTCTCAGTGCGAACTGTACTTCATTCTCCAGTTTGGTATTACCAACTGAAAAGTTATCTCCGTTCTGAATTCTCAGGATAGTCATTCAAGATGTTTACCTGTTTCCATGTAATTCGAACCTACCCTTTATTTCATTATCCTGATTAGGGGTCCGAACTTAACTGCCTAGGTAACACTAATTAATGACAGTCATTCTTCTAGCTTACTTTACTACCCTGTAACATTGCTGGGCTGATATTCAGAAGGGCGATCGATTTCCTCGATCTGAATTTTCACCATTCGACGACGTTCACTTTAAATCGTATTCCACGGTACGTTACATATTCGAGTGAGTATACCAGGCCATAACTCGTCACGGTGTGACGCCCCATGATTCCCTAGGAACGTTATGCAATTCGTAACGGTTCATTTGCATACATTGAAAGGCTCGATTCTAAGCACAGAGAGACCGGACGTTATTAATCGGCGAATTTGATCCAGGATATTTATGGCTGACGTGGATATTTTTTTGTCTTTCCTCAGGACTTTCAGGTTCCGCTGACAGACTTCAGAGGGCATTGGCGTCACTGCTACCAGATAAAGCAAAGCTCGCAGATGGGAAATACGCTTTGTCGCACCCAAGAGTGTCTTATTCCAATACGACACCCCTGGGAGGCAGAGATACAGAAGCGCATTCTCATTCACTTTAACGACAGGATAAATTCCTAGTGTTCTCACGCATGTTTTACCCAGTTTAGAAAGTTCTATTCCCAGTGAGTCATGCGACCTAATCCAATCTACTGATTAGATCTCTTTTGCCTGCTCGGTGTCTGATTAAACACGCGAAAGCTCTATTCACTGTAACTCCTATTTTACTGGGTAAACTGCATAGTCATATGACGTTAATTAATTTATCGAAACGTTATTTTAATTATCAGACCCTAAGGTTGTGTCCCACTTGGATTAATTGTGTCTAAGGGAGTAACGGATGTAACGAGCTCGTTCTTTCTCGCATGAATAATTATCGGAAAAAGATTGTTACGCCCCTGGAGGAGCTTGTGAAATTAGTAGGAAGTGCTTTGGCGTCTTATCTTGTCTTATGGAAGCTCAGCTTTTTGCCACCTTCTTGACACCAAAACGGTAACTTGTATTATGGTACCCCTGGGTATCTAGACTGATAGACCACCTTTTCTTTTCAGGGTTATACTATGGCACCCTGGTGATTTGTCTCGAATTCTGTTCCCGCAACGGTCATTAGCATCGAACCAAGCTTGATTGGTGGTCGTCGGCCTCTAGTGCGTATCAGACCTGGGATAAGTGTCTGAAGTGTTTCAGGGTCTTACTATATTATATAAGGATTTACCTTTATAATACAAACACCCAGTTCTGGATTTCCTGAAACAAAAGAAGATTTCGCCATTAGAGATATTGCCTTTTTTTAAAAGAACTTTTAACGTGATATGCAATTAGATTTTATTTGAAACCTCAAGGAGGGTCGATGGAGGGTCGTTTTCTGTCGTATGTGAGTAATTGAGTTTTTTTGAGTAGTGAGATTATCAAAATGGACGTTTTATTTGTCTATAGAAGCTATATAGTAGAACAGACAAAGGATCCACACCTGTGACTCATTGAACAGTTGATTGATTGGTTGGGGAACCGCTTCACTTTTTCTTTACTTACTTCCTGTCTTCCTGGTCTATCCTGTCATTTGTAAGTGGCACTGTCAAACCCGTTTCAAAAGAACTAGCTCATTCTTGTTCAGATGAATTCCCTCTGGATAGTTCTGGTATTTTTTAGAGAAGTTTCATGGTATTTCTTTGTTGCCCGTAATTGGACGTCATTTATAGGGGTAATTAACAGTCGGCAGCATATTTGCTTGAGATGAGTTTTTGAGTGTTTCTAAAAGCTCAAGTAGGATTCCATTAAGGGTGGTAGCTTACTAGAGGCACAGTGTATAGAATACGAATGTATTTGTTTCTGTAGAAAAATTCTTATTTAGTGATTAGAATATCTTTTTCGAGTCTGCAATCAATGCGTCTATATAAAATCTTCTTCCACTGATCATCGACAATGATAATTCCTACGAATAATATGCTAAACTCTTTTGGGTTGGAAACGAGTGCAGTCATTGGAAATACATTGATACTGTTCGTGACAGAGCCATTCGGTGGAATCGTATTGACAGAAACGACTAGGAACTTCGAGTGACATGGATGGTCATCAATTATGCGTATCAGTGTCGAATATCAATGATCCGGCATGGGATTCACGATGAAATGATTACCCAATGTCAATTAGAATATGGCGACTCCTTCCATATTGTGAAATTATATTAAATTAGAAATCCGTATTAAATCAGAATTTCCTAAATATACAATATCATGCAGTTTTCGAATTTGTTATTTTCCACTCAAAAGCAAATCTAATGTAACTTAGAGATCTCTATACTTAGCATCGGTTCATTATTAAATACTCCATACGTAATTCACATTATTTAACAATTAAAGCTTTAACGTAAACTCTGTAGAATTATTATAAGAGGCACTTAATCCCAAAGTAAAGATTCCACTCTAACTTGTTCTACGTTTGTAATCCTTTTCTGTGTAAGATTGCAAAGCAGGATAGCACCGAGAGATGCTTAATGAAAACTAAACATAGTAAAATCTCTAAGTACAGATGAATGATACATCTCACCGTGAGAGACACAGATTTCAGATGTTCTCAAAAGAATTCGTGATTTCCAATGGCGCTTTGATCCCATCCGCGTGATGCTCCAGGAGAAGATTACAGTTGGGGGGTAAATGGAAACACGTCCACAAGAATGAATTCTAGTCAGAATGTTTTAAGGGCAACAGATAGGAATTCTACGAAATGACTTGAATCCTGGAAACGCAAAATTTTTACTTAGAATCTTAATCAGGGACTAGATAGGAAACAAGAGAGAAACTGTAGGAAAATGTCAATCGCCATTGTAATATCGCCTTGAGCTTTTCTTGTAGATACATTTCTCTATAATTTGAACACAGCATCCATCTAGGGAAGGAAGCACACGTGTTTCTGTATTTGTCTCGAGCAAATTCTGAGATTAAGGGCTTTCAGTCCCGATAGGGTAACGCTTGGAACTGGAAAGGGGTGAGAAAAGTTCCTCGTCTGTTTTTCCTGGATGATATCCCCACCTCCCTCTTTTGGCTCAAGAAAAATAGGACACAATCTGTCGAGACAGTGAAACGCGCCAGTATCTCATGGCCGGCCTGAAAATTGGAGTCGCTAAAAAAGTAACAGGGTTTAAAAGGGCTTTTGGCTTTATTAATGTCTGCATTAATTTCTCATGTACAAACCCTGCTGATCCTTTCGTATGCCATCTCCTGTTTGTCGCCCTTCACTGTCCTCTGATCCTTTCTTGTGAAAATCCTTTTAATTCTACCCGCCCCAATCGCACGCTTTCTGCTCGCTTAACTTTGGGTCCAGTAGCTAATAAGAAATCTCGTCGTTTCTTCTAATTTTTCCAACGTTATGTTTTCAAATAAAAAGAAACTCTGCTTTTGACGCTTTCGTAAATCGAGGGTAGTTTGTCAAAGGACTCAGAGATTTATCCGATAGATATACACGTCGTACAATTTAAAAATTAAAATCCATTGTGACCCGATGATTGCTATCTTTTATTTATTACGCATGATTTTTCGTCTGTCGAAGTTTTTCGTGTTTTCTTTATCCACTCAGTAGCTGGAATTAACTTTCTCCACGCATTTATCTTTCATGCTCGCGTGCCTTGACAGATTATCAATGCTTCATGCGAACGGATATTACCTTTAATGAATCTAACCTAACACGGAAAAGCCGTACGACTGATCAAGATTTAATGTCGCCATTCGTCGACGTTACTCAATTAACCAACAACGTCACCCTGTCAGGTCTTGGTTTTGCCCAACGACTCTCGTCCTGCCGCAATTAGTATCAACGAACTTCCTGCCAGCTCCTGTCATTTCAATCAGTACAAATTCTCGTCGATCACGAGTTATTCCTAGGCAGCTGAAAAATTATTATATATACCATAAAATCCCATTAATTACAAGTTATGAAAGTCATGAGCAAAGTCAAGTTTTGAATTAATCAAGACAGACGACGTACCGATACCCAAATAATTTTTTTCCTCTCATCCATTAGTTTTTTTCTACTCTTCCTCGGTTACATTGCATTTCGAAAATATAAATATATGATATCAACTGACGAAGGATATAAATTTCAACGTCGAGATTACACATGGAGAATTTCATTCTTGCCAGGCTTTTGGTTTTTCTTTTTTTTTCACAGTAAGCTAACCTGTATACTAGAGCATGGAACACCTGAGCCTACACTGAGTTACGAGCTACATCCTGTCCCGGTAGGAAGCCAAATTTATCAAGGATTCAGGATAGTACACGGTGGCTCTCGATTTCCTAGAGGCAACCCTGCGCCACTGTAGATCTCGACAGTTTCGGAAACTACGCCAATGCCATCCATCCTCTCACGTATTCACGAAGCTTCCCTAGAACGGTACCCTTATACTTCAGCAAGGAAAAGAAAAAAAATATATATACCGCTACCAAAAATTCAAAATCAACCTTAAGTATCCATGTGTAATATCGCTGATAAAATAGCGACTAAACTTGGATTCGTCGCTCTCTTAAAAATTGGTTACGCCATTGGGCCATGAGTAAACCCGATAACGCACCGAGCTAATCCTTCGATCGATCCACCATTGTACCTTGGAATTCGATATTCACCGATTGCGCCAACACACGGTGTCCTCAACAATGTCGACGTTACCATCCCGATAAGGTAAACGACGTCGGATTCCACGAGGATCCTCTGCCCAAACCAGTCGAACCTTCCTCACGAGCTGTGACAGCTTTTATCCAAAAGCTTCCACGCTGTGAATACAGCTGAGAGTGAATTTAACTAGATGCCCATTACCGATGAGCTTATTTGTGTCCAGGACATTCCTCTACATTTTTCAACGTCCCCTGGAAGGGGATATCTTTGATAAAAATCTTTTAAGAATCTCTATTAACACGCGAGAAATCTGTCCAAGGAAGTTTCACGTTGAAACGTTTACTTGGCAAATTTATAACTGGGACACGCGTTCAGGGTATTTGGTTGTCCAGATAACAGAGTCAACTATTTTCACGTTCCTGTTCCTCGCTGTCTAATGGCACAAAGAATTTTTCTTCGACAGTTCGCGTCAAACTAGGTTTGTCAATTGGGTTTGGACTTTCGCGGAATTTCAAACAGTTTCCAGTTACTGCTCAGTGCCAATTGATAGTTTGCAATTCGAGGCCCTTCTCCTGCTGCGCAATTCTGTCAAAGAGGAATGGGGACTGCAAAGGGCTGTTTGTTGTTGCGTCAATCCTTAATTGCATTCCTGCGTCTCGTTGTTCTCTAGTTTATATCGGTACGTCGCAAGCATGTATTTGCAATCGATAATAATAATACATACTTTTGTTCAGTAACGAGAAAAAGCTCGTTTCTCTATTTTTCTATAATTTCTCATTTGTGCTAATTAAACTTCGCTAATTACTGTTCACGCAGAACGCCAGTCCACGCATTGTCTATAAAGTATGGTTACGGTTTAGCTGCCGTGATAATCAGTCGATTCTATATGTATATGAGGGTGCAGGGGGCGCCGTGATATTCGATCCCATTGGATATATATATATTGGACCAGTTTCGAATGCATCCGTTAACCAATAGCCACATGCTCGAGCTTTAAAATGAAAGCACTTTTGATATAGGAAGCGCATTGCATCACAGTCCATGATTACAATGGACAAAGTTCTGTACAAGCTGATTGACACATTATTTCATTGACAGCTTCGCGTCATTAATGTAGAATGAATTTGGCTTAGAGATTAATTCGAAGATTTAAAGCATATTAGAAATGTTGTATCGCGCTTATAAAAGCTCTTAGTGTCTTTCTGAATGTTGAAACTAGATAAACTAGGCTGTGGGTTTTCTTTGAAAAGTCTTTGCAAAATAGAATATTTGTGTGTGAAAGACGTTGAGCTTTTTTTCGCAATTTTTCGCCATTACTTTTGCGAGTTATTTGAGTTCTCATAGCTGGGTACATTGAATACTGTTTTTTTTTTATCATTCTCGTGCAGGACCGTATTTACGGCTTTCATAGCTTCTTCAGATTCTAATATAACGTCAATAAGCTGGAATTATATACGAGGGGACATAATGGAGGCTGATATTAAAGGCGTTACCGTGATGCTGGGACAATATCCCTCTTAGCCAATACGAAGGCTAGAAGTATTCTGTAAAGAAGGGTACTCTAAATAAAGTGCTTTGGCACAGGATCGAAGTAAACGGCAAGTAAAAAGTATCCATTTGGAGTCGGAAGAATTCAGTTGCTGAAAAGAAAATTTAGATCTTCCACTGTCTGCCGAGAATATTGGTCCATTCTAATACTTCTTAATTGGACGATTTCAGTCTTATACCTTCAATACCCATTGAATGTTTTGTTCCTTTTTCATCTTGTATCATAAAAAAAAAAAAAACGAAAAATCAGCATCTTAGGCATAAAAGCATTAGTCGACTTCATATTGATTGGAATCTTTTTATTTTCGTCCAGGTCCCAGAGGCATTTGAAAAAATGGAGTTCTCCTCCAAGTTCCATCAAGTTTTTCCTATCATGAAGTATTCGGCGCATCGCAGGATGTTCCTCCGTCGTGCCGCAGTTATTGGAATGCCATCACGAATGACGTATTTAAGAAGTTCCGGTCCTGCCTATGGAATTCCAATTTCGATATGGTTCCTTCTCCCCTCAGTCAGAGGATGTGGTAGTAATCCCTAGGTCCGATTATGGCTTTGACTAATTACGTCGTCATACGGCATTCCACGTTTTTGTCCGATCTAATATCGTATCCCTTTTGCGCCTTGCGTAATTCACGAGAATCCCTTCGAAAGCCCTTGGTCTGCTTCGTCGATTTGAGCTGTCGCATTAATCAAGTCTCTCTTCCTCCTCTGCGCGCGTATATCGTCTTGCTTCGACGAACCAAGGGGGGACAAGAAACTGGGCGATTCGCTAAATTGATACGGTATTAAATGAAACAGATATTTTTTTTTTATACCAAGAGCAAGAAACTTTAACGGCCAACTATTAACCTTGGCTTGGCGCCATTCTGGCGACCTTACTTTGACCTTCGGCATTAACGAATCATTTTACCAAAATTGGTGGACCGGGGATATACCTCCTAGTAAAACTGTCAATCCTGATATAACGTAACATCTTTCAGCAGTCTTGCTAGTTGGAGCAAGGTCTAGAGCCATTTCTCTTATTAGGTAATAAAATATTTACAGACTGAAAGTACACGTGAGTCCTTTACTGATTTGACTCTCAGTAAGGTTAGAGTAGACTGTCGATCAGTCATTTTTTTTTTCCAATCCGTAGATCTTTCCTTTGCAATTAATAATGCAAGGCCTCGTTGTTCAGAGTTTTTTTTTAAAACCCTTTCCTAAATTATTTCTAGATATCGTTCATCGTCCTGGACAGTTTATTTAAACTGGCTCTCCGCCTTTCTTCCTGCCTCTCTGTTATTTAGACCGTGCCAGTTAAATGAATGACCGTGTAACATTAATCAGCCGACCTCTTTGATAAGGAGCCGACAAAGGCTCTGACTAAAGACCGTCGTCGACGTGTCCCACACTACTTTAGAATTTACTTAGTCTAGAATTACCACTTTGCCGGACTTCACCGGACTTCACCGGTAATCCAGGACGCAAAACTTATTACAGAACGTCCCAGTGCCATTGAGGTCGCTTTGTAAATTCTCTCTTTCCACGTAAAAATCAGCTGATATACCGGTTTACATGTATACAACATCTTCAAGGCTTACAATCGAACCATCCTTTCCACGTGCAATTCCCTTCTATTCATCCCGATAAGAGGGTCCACCTTACTCCCGCATAGTTGCACTCATAGAATGCACTTCCATCTGGCATCGGTTGACCGACGTTTCTACCACGAAAACACCAAAAGAAACTTCCCCAAGCGTTGCCAGAGTTCAGGAAGTAACGTTCACTCTGACTAGAGCTGTCCTTGTTACGTAACGTATTGCGCCTAGATACAATCAGCATTTGACGTAGTCCAGGGCTATGCGGTATTCATGTACCGTGGAACAGCCATGCGACACATGGGGGTTCGCGCTGCACCCCTATTGCGGAAAGACGTGCAATTTACTCGGGGCGAGCTCAACCCCTGCTGTACCAGTGGCGTAAGCATTGCACGTGGTATTAGTGGTATTACTGTACAGACTGTACTGCCATAAGCCAGTTTAGATATATACACCAGTATTATTCGCTAGTATACTATATATATTTTCTAGGTACAAAAAGCATTTGGGGATGCATTTTTACGGACAACCCTTCCCATATTTACCGACTTTCTGCATACCGCAAAATTTCTCTCTCACTCTCGCACACTGTGCCAGAGTCTCCTTTCTACCCAATGCTTCTTTCCGCTTTCATCCCCCTGTGGGTAGCATCAAAAAATATACCTCTGGAAATTCCACACAGAGGGTTGACTTTTAGCCGGTTTGCGTAGCTGGCGAACGATTGGTTCGCCAGTGCAATATGCCTCGAGTTTTTGCCACCCTCCTGTGGTAGGGTTAACCGTCATGCCAACGTGGCCAAGGGATGGGGCTGGGGCTACTACCGCGTTAATCGGTCGTGCGTTTTGCCCTGTTCTCTTGGATAGATTAATTACTCTTGGACAGACTAGCGTTTAACTTCCAGCCACAACTTAGCGTCTACTACCGGCGCCTTATACCTCGACTTCTGCTTTAACTGCCCGTTGAGATTTATGGACCGTAGCTTCTGTCAGGAACCGACCAAGTCGCCTATGGAGATACGCCGTAAGTAATTAGTGCCCGTTCTAACTGAGGCTTTCTCGGAAGCCTTATTGTTTTGTGCCAGAACGTCTTCTTAATGGTTGTTCACACTAGGGTCCATTTCAAGGGTTGATTTGAGGAAATTCCACATGGCTTATTGTCCCTGAATTCATTTTAATGATTTTGTTTTTCTTCAAATCCTCTGCGTTAGTCAAATTCCATGGAATTTTTTTTGGTACACTTCACAATTATTCATAACGTTGCTGGACTGGTATAATTAAAATTTTATTGCTTGTTCGATGGATTTCGAATACTGTTTTGCATTTTGAAATTAATGTTATTATATTTGCATACTTTATATTGGCATTAAATCACGCATTCGTCAGGTTCGTCGTGTGCAGTTTCTGGTTATGATCATTGGTTGCCATGATAGAATTGATTTATGATGATTGATTGTAAAACGTCATAATGTTTACTCGTAATCAAAAAAATAATATATCCAGATTATATTGATGAGAATTAATCATCACGGTATAAAGAATACGTTCAATTTTCTTTCACCTAATTTTACCACAGTACCAACGCCATCGCGGGTCTTTTAAAAAGTGAAATACTTTTCAACCCCGATATATGTGTATTACCATACAGATATCATATGCAAAGTTTTAAGGGATGTTTCCATGGCGCCCAATTACCTCAGCCCGCCACGATACGGAGAGTGCAGCTGGATTACACAGCGTAAGGGAATGAAGTGGTGCTGAGAAAATATCCAACCTAACCTCATTCTCCGCGCATTAACGCGACCTACCCGGTACCAATTCTCCACCTTTTCGTTCTGCTGCATCCAGCAGTAAGTGACTATAATTTAGAAACGTGTTCAGACCAGAATAGGCGGCCCAGTATGGGTCTCTGAAAATCATATTTGCAAATAGCACATTTTCAAAATATCCAGCAGGTAAAGCTAGGGTATTCTATTTCACTGAAATGCTTTGGAACATACCAAGGCATTTGCAAAAGGACCATAGTCCTATATGGATGCTGCAGCCATTACGCAGTGTCATTTCTCTTTCGTCCACGTCCAGGTAGGTACCAGGAATATCCTACTGGCTTGTGACAGCTGACAACTCGGATATTCCTGGTTACTGCAACTGCATTCTATACCGAAATGCAACGCGAAACTCGTCTGAACGTCCTACGCGCTGCATCCGAGATGAAATTCCAGTCCGGATGCAGTTGGGACTTTGAGCCCGATGCGAAGAGATAACACGTGCGGAACGGTGTTTCCCATGGGACGTGCGAAATTGCGCAACCTACTTCTTTTTCATTTTATGCTTCTCTTATTTTTCTCTCTTACTTTTTCTTCTTCTCTTTTTTCGATTACTTCGTTTCATGATTTTTTTTTCTCTTTTATTCCTTGATTTCTTCCTTTATCATCCTATATACCTACTACTGGGACGTCTCACTGATGCCCACGACTTTACTCGTGGTAGGTTGCTACGTCGATGCCCACGCGTCTTCGATTCTCCCGTGGGACCCAGCATCATGGAATGGAAGTCGCGACCTGGCGTGTCAAAAATTGCAGCCAATTTTCTCAGAAAGCTCTCGAGCGTGTTAGGCTCTTGCTGAACTTTTGCCATTGGCGGCGAAGAGGCTTGGGGCTTACGCTAGTTCGAATAAAAGCACAGAGATGGTGTTGTAACAAAGTCAAATGATAAAGCGACAGGATTCTGGTCAATTTGTACTTCTTTTCGCGAGCTTTTCTACCCAATTCACAAAAGCTTGGATACGTATCTATACGCATCTTAGATTCCACTGACCCCCTGAGATAGCTTGAATTTTAGCGTCTTCTTTTGGACCTCGTAAAACGATTTCATAAAATGTGCTTTTTGTGATATGGAACAGTTTTTTTTTTTACATTTTCGTCTCCATCTCTACCTTTGTCTTCCGTCTCTTTCCTGTTTTCACTGTATATTTTTGTTACAGGAAGACGTGCTTTTTCTGCTGAGTGTGATGAGCCCCTTTAATGGAACTTTGGAACTTGATGCTTGTTTTTTGGATTATGCACAACTGTCAATACCTGGTGACTTTCTTGTGGTATCTATATGTATCCTGTGATCTTGCAACAATGATCAGTTGCTATTCAGTCGTCTGTAAGTCTCCTTGAATATCATTGTTCTTTCATATCTTTTGTCTGAGCTTGAGCTTGAATACCTTCTTTCTGTCCTAGGTGCCATCAACTCCTATCGTCTCGTGAATCGGACTTCGACTGAATGTTTTTCAATAGAATTAACTATTCATAATTCCTGAATGGACGACAAAAACCATACAGGAACGTAGAAGATGAGAAATTCAGCGAGAGCTGGCATGAATGTCCTTTCACTCGTAAAATCGTATCCAACTCCAGACATGATTTCAACCAGAAGGATAAAATTAAAAATCAAATCTGCGTCGTCAGTAAAAATCGGTACGAGAATTCCTGTCATTATGAGAATTTCTATCATTATGAGAATTCCTATCATTATGAGAATTGTGTGGAACGACTTAATCCGCTTAATAGGAGGTAGTGGAAGGTACTGCACTCGTGCAGTCTTCAATTCCGCTTCAATTCAGATTTTTTTCAAATTCCTTCATTACACTATCCGTGAACGACTCCTGAAAATACTTCATCTCCTTTTATGACCATTTCCGAAAACTCGTTTCTTCGCTGCGTGTCATCAGAGAAAGTAGTCTTGTACATTAGAAAGGATTCTTCCTCTTATCAATTTTACTCGCTCCAAACTAACACAACGCGTTCACGTTCTTCCAAATGGTGAATCCCGCGCACTGATACTCCCAACTTCTACTAACTTCGTGTTTTATTTCATTGTCAGATATAATGGTAAGAGTTGTCGACTTTTCTTCAGCTACATTTCAGCTCTGATTCCTTCGCCATAAAGATCCCTGCGTCTCGACGTTGGATCTCAGCCAGAAGCCATTGGGGATGTAGTTTTCGATCGAAGAAAACCGAAACTCGCCATTGGTGGTGGTGGCTTTGACGAAAAATTATTTTCACGCGTCTCCTTTTCTCATCCCGCAGGAAGGCCCACGTTAATCTTATTTACAAAAAGAGACCTAAGTCACAGGAGTTCATATACCGCACAGTGAAAAAGAAAACAGACAGAATCGAGGGAAGAAGAAAACCATAGGAGAGAAGCGATGCTCCACCGATTCTACCGTCCTTAGTACTTTTCTTCTACTCGACAAGGAAATCATCCCTTGGGATCTATCCACGCTACCCTATATCGCAACCTTCACCTAGGAGTCAAGGAAAATGGCACTGTCGAACGTTTCTCGCGTTATATTTCAGTTACCTAGCTACGTCGTAAACTAGGCCATCTCTGGATTCCCGCCAGATATCATCCCGGAAGTGAGTTTCGATCGGCACATTGAAAATCCCTATGTTTCGATAGGGAAGAAACAGTTTTCTTCATAGCGCCAACGTATCTCCTTTATCTTTTTGGTACTTTGGCTTCCCTTGCGATTTATACTGGTAATGGTAAATTTCTGATAAGATACTTCAACTGGTGCACTTGACGATTACATTGAGGAAATTTAATAATAGAATTTTGCAATCCGTCCTTTTGACTGTAACGTAATTTCAAAGTGACGTTATCGAAATTACTAAATAGAAAATCAGAAACTTTCTCGTTATACGTTTCTATTATTTTCTTCGATGCAATCAAAAGCGTATTTGTTCTACAATCAATTTCGAAGCTTTAAATAATATACCAGTTTCGTGGAAACTACTGCTTCATTTACTCGATAAACATCGTTGCTCTCATTTTCCAAGTTTCCATCAAAGTTTGGTCTCGTTGCTATTATAAGGTCGGTAAATGTTACCTATGGCGCCTTCGTCTGGGACTTTGAGATTCTCTTGAACTTTGCCAAGTCGCAGTTTTTAGTTTCAATCAGAATCGCAAGTACTAGTGGGAAACTGGTCGCTTGTGTACTCTCCAATGAAAGTGTACAACGTAGCCATCCATTAGAGGATAGCTATTTGCAAAGCATTAGTTTGCGACATCAAGCACGCATTGCGATGCAGACTTAAGTGCTTCTACGGATTCTCCTTGACGTTCTGTCGTGGGATTCCTATTTACTGGCATTACGCAATTTACGGTATTAACGGCGCTAGTGTCTCTGGGGTATTCGGAAATTTGATTTAATCGATGTCACGAAACATCAATTAACGACGTCGAAACTTGTCGAACATTGTGACGGGAACTTGCTGTGCCGAGCTTTTAAGATTCCCAAAATCTATAACACCTTGTGAAATATATACACGACGCACTTGGATTCTTTGTTTCTTTGGAATATTCCTCGCTTCTACGTTAATTCAACGTCGCGACGCTTCCACGACGTCGTTTCAACTACAATGCCTCATGGTTTTTACTAAAATATGAAAAATAACTATTTTTCTGTCTTCACTCGTTCCTGAATATTTACAAACCCATTCAGAATATATCAACAGACTATTCAACCGATCCGATCACTTATTTTATCGTATACTATGCTAGTATCTGTCAATGGTTCCACATGAAATATGTACAGTTATTGTTAGTATACATTTTGTGATTCAGTTGCTGTGGTCGTAATACACTTCAAGAAGTTTACCAGCCATTCGTCTTGGTGCACTTCTGAAGTACTTCAATAGCTATTTTAGCGGAGTCTCCACCGGCTCCATCTTGGTGTCTGCGAAGTAAGAAATGATAGAGTCTGGCTAGATACTTGGCCAGTGGGATACTAGAACTAGGAGGTAGAGAATCACTCGGTGTACTTAAACTATGGGATAGTATTTATCTCCAGTTTCAATTCCGGATAAACTATTCTCGTGGAAGGAGGTCGAGTGCTTCCTTTAATGTTAAGAAAATTGAAGTGACTCTTGGGTGCCACGTTGTTTCCATGGAATCGACACGCGAGGAGCTAAAGTGATTCTAGGCTACCGGAAGTGAAGATCGCTCGGGAAATAAGCTGTAGAATTTTGAGATATCGATCAGACGAAGCGACGTAATAAGTGAGAAGCTGACGTCGCTAGAGAATAAGGGAACGTGCGTCGTGCGAAAACGTTCGCAAACAGAATTTCGCGACTCGACGTGGGCTTGACGTTAAAATTGTTAAGCTAATTCTGTATTCTTCAATGAGACAGGGCGGCGGGTTTTCGAGTGGGAAACTTTCTTTTTTTGGTTTTTGCTCTCTTTTTTTGTACCTTTTCTTCCCCAGTTTCCTCCTACTTTGCCTTGTACTTATTCCCTTACTCGCATCCCGTGTTACTTGGCCTGAGGGAGGGATGAGAGTTTGAAAATTTTAATATTACAAAAGAGAAGGGCGTCGCGTCGAAACAATTTGGCGTCATGCCAACTTCCAGATTTCCCAATTAGAACGACGAGAACAAGTAATTGCGTTTTTGGGAAGGGACGAAGAAATATTTCGTGGGTATTGGGTGGTTTCGTGGGTGTCTCTTATGGAAGGGAAACCTCGGCTCTCCCTCTCATTCTGTGTGGAAACAGTTCGTAGAGTCAACAGTAATTCCCTCTTTAAAGACGACGTAACAGAGTTCCATTACGTTGATGCTTCGCCAAAGTGATTTTATATAATTTTGAAAAATATTCCTATTATAGTTCTAATGTCATATTAAAAGTTCCATTATATTTCGAATACCTACAACAATCTATCAAGACTCTTGTTTAGAGATCATTAAAACAAAATTTCTTTGTTAAGTCTATAACGCCGTAGACTTGGGGCAGAGCAAGCTCCCGAGGGAAAACGAAATCGGACGGGTGTTGCTTTTCAGGGTGAAAGTTTCATTGGCTCGAGTAGTTTCTGAACTGGCGGAGGAACTTTTTCAACGTACGAAATAAAAAAAAAACGTTATATATTCTCGACGACAACCGACTTTATACATCAGTTGATATATAGATATACCTGTCGCCCTTCACACTCTTGGATTGATCGTTCTCAAGGAGTCACAACTTTTTTGTACCATAAAAAACTTTGTCAGTTTCACATTTTTTGTCTTTGATTCCATTCAAATCCCGTTATTGTATTTTTTTTCTTGTATTCCGTAAGATAGGGAGTGACATTATATATTTTTTTTCAGATTTCATCGCATTCACAGTGGAACGTCGTGAAAGAATATATACAGGGTGGAATTTTCAAGTATTCTTAATCGATATTCGATGCTGGAACAACAGTGATTAAGGATCAGATGTATGATTTATGTTTCACTGTTACTACTGTGCAAACGAGTGACTTGACTGACACTCCTATTCGGCAGTGATGGATCCACTGTTGATAGAATCAACGGAACGTAATATACTGGACCGGTCGTGATGCTGAAGTGCTTATCTGTCCTTTCGTCAGCTATTGTTACTGAAGAGATGTAGACAGTAGGAAACCAGTATTAACCACACAAGACGAGTAAATATAGAGCAAAGATTATGTTATCTTTGCAATACGAAAAAGATAAACGTACAGAACAAGTATATGGAACAGATTAATCTAAGAAAGGTAATATAATTTTATTTATAATTTTCATTTGTTAATTTAGATATTTCGCAACAAACCTAAATAGCGTCAACCGTGAAGTACTTGGTTATTCAACATTAAATTTCAAAGTGGCGGTACCAGTGTGGAAAGTAATATGAACCTGTTTTGAATGCAAGAGAAATAATGCTGCGTGCAGCAACCGCAAACGTGGAAGTTCCTATTCAAATGTAAATTCAGCGGGTTAACGCATCTTCGCGTAAGGGTAGAAACCCCCTAGTGCCATCTCTTCGAAAGATCCCTCTCAGACGGTGTAGCCACCCCTAAGACGTTTAACGCGTCGGATTCGTCTCCCTGAAGGTTGCCCCAGGCTCGTAACCGTGATAACCCTCCAGGACTTTTTTCCCCTTTCTTTTATTTCTCTTATATTTTCTCCTCTCCGTTTCTTTACACGGGGGATTATGCCGCTAACCTCCGAGCACTTATTCAACCCCGGAAGGGTACCATCCAGGTTATGTTTCATTCCTTCTGACAGACAGATAGTTGTCTTTAAAGCACAATCACAGTTTTATCTAAGATGAAAAAAACCCGAGTTATCTATATCATAAAAGAAAGTATCCCTGCAGTTTCTAGAATTCGCAATTCGCCAGCAACACGGAATATCCTTACACAACAATGGCGCTCGTAAAACGTCCCTAGAAACTGGCATCATCGAACTCCGAATTACGAATCGACTCTATCCGTACGTACGTGCCCGCCCCTTTTAACCCTAGCAGAATTTACCAGATAATATCTAGGGAATTTAGATAGTGCGAACTCGCAGAGTCTGAGATTGTCTGAATGCAATCTTCACTCAAACTGCAGCAGGCAGGCAGACAGGCAGACAGGCAGGTAGGTAGGTAGATAGGTAGGTAAGTAGGTACTGCCCGTAAAAGAAGAGTGCTTCGACGTAGTGATCTCGTGAAGAAAATGGCTTCTTTTCCAGTTCTCTTAGAAAGAGAATTCAGGATGGCTGACCACGCAAGGATTATTCCCTGATCGGTGAAGATATTCGCGTAAACTATACCCAAGTAAACTATATCCAAAAGAGCCAACGGCACCATCCAACTAACTTGGTCTTAAAGCTTCAATTGCTTCAAGTACGAATCTGTTATTGCTACTGCCTGCGCAGCATCCACTCTTTCGTAAAGTACCACGAAACACTCTGTAGTTACTCTTGTGCAGGCTGACTTGCAACGAGCGTTTCAGCAATTAGCGATGCCGCAGAGCGCCTATAGAATTCCAGCTATTATGGTGCAGTCCCCAAGCAAGCAGGCAACCAGAATTTGCACGGGAAACGTGTCCGTGCGGTAAATTGGCTATTTCACGATTTGGCCATTACCAGCACAACGTAACGTTTCAGCCTTACGTAATTCATCTGGCACTTACGTTATCCTATACTGTAACGTACTACAAAGTCACTTGGATTCGATTCTAGTCTCGCTTTACTGTACTCGACAAGTAAATTACGTAAGATAAGTAGATTCTCACAGCTATTCATAATTTAATGCCAACTGTCCAGATCGAATTCTACATTCGTCTCTGAGTGTACCGCAAAATTGCTTGAATGTCCTCCTGGTTGCTGCTTTTCCTCCCTCTTACTTCTGGCTCAGTACCCAGAGCACTTCTCGCAGCCAACTCTAAAGTGGGCCAATCTCATTTCAATCTCTAGGATAAAAGAAAAAAAAATAAAAATAAGCAAAACGTATATCAATAGTTAGCTGCAGGCTTTGGGACCGGTCTTGAGCGAGATGCTTAGCACGGAATGGAGGTACTTCACTTCCGTCTCACTCCCTCTCTCTTTCTCTCTCTCTCTTGTACTGATCGAAAGGAAAGAGTGAGACGTGAAGGAAGGTAAGAAAAAAGGAGGAAGTTTCCAGGATAAAAATGAAGGTTGGCTGGATGGCAGACCGACCGTAAGAGGCCGCTGTTAAAGGAGAAAACTAGAGAAATGGATAGAGCCTGATAGAAACGAAGAAAGAGGATGCCCGGAGATGGGTGAGCTTGCATCCAGCTGGCACCAAGTCAGCGCAAGCACATTGACGTACGGAGCTTTTTTCGCTATCAGCTTTTGCAATACCATAAAAGTCAGACGGTTGCATGCAGACGGACGCCTTACTAGACAGACATGACCTCCTTCCAATGCACCTTATAATGTCATGCACAGGTTCTGGATCGATCAGTACTTTTTTTTCCTCCTTCCTTTTCTTCAAACTTCATCCAGCTTACGTTGCTTCTTCGTACCGTCAAGGTCGACTTGCTTACGCCTTTAGGCATCATCGATTGTTGTATTTGCTATAGTGTACTTATTGCTTTGATACTCTTACATCATTCTGTAATGGTTGCTCCGGAGGATTCGTATTTACGTATTTTATGACAGTTGGCATGATCGATGAATGTTAAGGTTAGGTTGAATTATGGTTCCATATGATTATTTCACTCTTGCAGTGAAATATTGCCTTGGGATTCTTATCGATGTTTTGTAGACTTTTATTATTCGGTTATTGACACCCGATACTGACTGGTGTGTTTAGGGTCATCAATTTTTCATTAACTCTGAGTGACTCTCATTATTCTCTATCTGCAATGCTGCCTTGTAATAAGTGTCGAGTCGGTAGTAAGAGCCATATGGTATATACAACCCGGCACTTTCCACGTGGCCAATATATTTTCGCAGGTGGCTTACCACCATAGGGTGAGCCTTGAGAGTAGGTACCATAACCCTATATTTCGGTAATTCTTGTCATAAGTTACCCGCGAACCGTACTTGGAGAAAATGTCCCGCAAGGGGCAGAATATTGTGCTAGCTCGAAATAATACCGCAGTGTCTCCATTTATGAACTTCGATAAGACAACGAGACTCATATATTCATTTTTCTTTTTATTCGGCAAGGTTCTATATTAATAGAGTTTGACTGTTGTTATCCTTTTTTGTTTTTTGAGTCGTTCTAGCGTTTTTCGGAAATTATTGGTTTTCTGGAGATCATTTTCAATTCTCTCATTTACAGCTCGGTTGAGTGACATGCCAAGCCCTGCATCTTGTAAATGCATAAGAGCTTTTCGCGTTTGTCTATTTTTTTGGGTCTTCTCGTGCTTTTTCTGTAGTTGGATGGTTGCACGAACTTTATTAAAAGTCTCGATTACTCGCGAGAGATTTTTAATAAGTCGATTTTCGGACGCTCGATGAAAAACTTCGAGAAAGCTTTGATAAGCAAGTTAAGTCCGTGTCGGTACAGTGCAGATGCACTTGGATGCAGTTCTGATGATTGATTAGGTACTGCACGAAGGAGATTTCCGCCATCTTTTATAATCCTCAAACTTCTAAGCAGACCTCGCTCATTTTGCAAACTTGACAGTGGATTGATTCTAAAAATTTATCAGTCGATTTTCATGACTGTACAAGCTTTCATCCTGCTTACGTTATCGCAAATATTTTTAGACTCTTTTGTATTACGCGGAGCTTTCAAGTTCCCTGCTTTCCCATTAAAGTTTTTGTGTATTCAGCAGAAATAGAGGCGAGTGCACGTAAAGCAAATACAAGATCCATGTTGTCAGGACAATGGTCAATCTTGCATGCAGCAGCTTGCAAAAGCGTAATGCTATCGGGTACAGACTTCTGCAAGCTCTAGACCGAGAGAAACGAGCTTTGGCAAGGAACGGACTCATTTATAACTTTTAATTGAGTATGAAAGTTCGCGGCCAAAATAGTACCAATCACTGTCGCGACCCGATCCTTGGCGACTTATGGGATCGCAAAGTCTTCTGATCCGCGTCAGCCTCGTTAACGGAGAAAAAGCTTCCATACGGAACTCAAAATGTCTGGGTTAGGTCGTATTTCAAGATACAAAAACGAAATTCGTTTCATTTCTCTTTGGTAGACGGGAATATTACAAGAAGTCAGGACGTTCAATGATTGATTGTCCCCCACATTATATACGAATTTGCATTTATTTAAGACTCAGCGTTCTTCTAAAGATTCGAAAAGTTTTCATTAGACGAATTCGTTATCCTCCAAAAAAGAACTAGTCTATTCGTTTTGTATTTTTAAGTATGAAATTCCTTAATGAGTATTTAAATATCCTCACTCAGGACCTCGTCATCAAGTCATTTACGACAGCGTTGTTTTCTGAACACTTAGCTTCTCACAGTGTCAACGCAAACGTTTATGTAAATAAAAGACAGTAGCAGCATCCCTATCAAGAGTTTCCTAAGTGTAAAAGCTATAATGCTTACGATCTGCCAAACGATACGAAACTGACTTCGTAGTTGTGTTAATGCCTGGATAGAAGCTCGTCAGCAACTCGGAACTGCAGAGAGTGCTTTGACCCAAGTAAAATTAATTTGGCATGCCGTTAAAATAGGATTATCCAAGACTAAGGGGTTGAAACGGTGAATGAACTCAGTTACGTAAGAGCATCCCCTATAATCAGATGTTCGTTGATACCCAACCAAGCTCTACCAGTTCCGAAAGCTCATTCTCGCCTCAGTCCTGACATCAAAAATTGTCAGAGTAAAAAAAAAATGATAAAAAAGTTGTATTTACTTTTTCGAAAAATTACGTCATCCGTTACAAGGCGTCAAAGTACAGTGATCTTTATCCAGCTGACATCAGGTATCTTTTCTCGAGACAGTTAAGACTCTCAAATGGAAATAATGTAATCTCTTTCTCTTTGAATTGCAGCTCTCTTAAGCAAGCTCTAACGTAATCCCCTTCTCGTTGAAGTGTCAAGACTCGAGTGAGACTAATGCAATCGTCAAGATTCTTTATGGTACCTTGCAGCATCCCTCTCTTCCCGAAGACGAACTGGACTCTATCAAGTGAAGCCTCTACGTAATCCAACTCATAGGCATGGAAGATGAATCCCATCCCCATAGTGATATATCTGACTCAACTAACCTTCCTTAATAGGGTTATATTCCTTTGTCTTCCCATAGAAACTCACACCGCGATAAGTTACACCTCGGTTTCACAATGGCAGCCAAAGAGGACTTTGCTAACCCGGGAGCAAGCTTCCAAGTAGCTACATAGCAAATAATCCTTCAAGGAGAGCTTATATAAATGAGCTCGTTTGTACATTGCTTCTCAGAGTTGTTGGCCATTTCACCTTAACATTGTTCAACTCGAGTTTTCATGATTGCCGTCATTTTCTTGGAATTGCACAAATCTACAGGACATCCCAGAGCCCGAGTCGTTTCCACAGGACGTTATATCATCTTATGACTTGCCGACCATTGAAAGTTAATTAGGATTTACCGATCCAACTTCCGTCCTGGTTACTTTACCATGGTTAGTCAGTCTGTCGGTCATTTTTAGATAAAATAATATGCCCTCCCGATAGAGAGTCCAAATTTTCTATAGTAAATTCGCAGTCTCAACCATGTATATTCGCCGTATATGTTTCTTAAATATAATATGCCCCTGTAAATGGATACACTTGTATATAGTATATAAACTATATGCGAGGCCTGGTACGAGTCTAAAGGTGGGAAGGGCTTGGTATTGTATTGAGGGTTTGGCCAGGAGTAAAAGACCAGCATTATTCACTCCCTTGGAACCATAAATCTGGGGTTTCGATAAAGTCTCACGGACCCCTTTGCTCCATGAGCCCTTGGAAGCCCGTTCGTTCGGCCACAGGAAAAGGGTATCCTGATCTTCCTGCGGTCTATACTTTATTTCATACTGGCCAGTCGTCGCTTTGGATTTCATACATACCCCAAGCAATTCGTTTAAGGAAAGATTATACGAGAACTAAAATACGAAGTAATAGGTCAATGTAATCTGGGGTTTAATTTAAAAAAAAAAGGTCAATTATAAATCTAAGTAACATCGATTCATTCAAACGTACTTGATCCGTGCCTATTGGATTTATTCAATTGTTATTTGGCAAATGCTCTCCTTTGACGTTGCTTCCTTTCTTTCTTTGTTCTTGCTTTTCTCCTGACATCCCAATACCGGGACAAAAGATATCGTAACGCAAAACTGTACAAATAGGCTTATACCTGGACGAAGCTTAGGAATTTGTCTAGCCAGTGGAAACAGTTGGCAACTTGCCAACAGCCAGCACATCACTGTGGACGTAAAGCCGATATCGGGGGGGCCGCACTTTTCCTCAAGTTTCGCGGAAATTTTTCAGCAGATCCATTTAGCCCGTTTTACCCGGGTCGCGCCGGAGATCGAGCTCCAGGGTTTAACCCAGGCTTCCTCTTGCGTTATATGACGCGGCATATATATATATTATATATAGAAATGTGTATATGCACGTTCATGTAAGGAACATTAACGCCCCGCACTCTGCGATTTATCATCCTACCGGTCAGGACGAGGATACACAGAGATGGGGAAGCTGAAAGGTAGAAGAAAGTTCAAGGAGGTCCATTTGCAAAATCCTAACCTTATCTTGTTTCCAGGTAATTCATACCAGATACAACAGTAGTCTTCTACAATACAATCCATCGTAAGAACCCAGCTTCCTTAATCATCCATAAGCCATCTTCACAAAATGACAATTTTCTTACAGATCAATCATCCAAACTCTAACACCCTCCTGGATATAATGCTCTATATGGAATCCAGTTCTCATGGTATGGACTGTACCATCGAATCCTGTCTGGATTTTAAAATCAGATTCCAGTTTAATTTCTATCTCTCTGGATATTCTCAAGCGAATCCCATCGCGTTATAGAATAGACAAAGGAGCCACCTGCACCTGTTTCATTTTCAATATGGCTGGCTCCGGTCGCCAATTCTCTTTTCCCTCGGGGGGACCATTCCGCCACGTAAGTGGAACAAGGTTCATAGGATATCTCAATCTATAGATAGATATTCGTTCAACTTATCTATAGATACCTTAGAGTATATGTACAATTCTATATAAATTGTAACCAAGAACGTAACCGAACGAACCATCCTGGTATTGCACATCGTAGATGAGAATCGTGAACCCTTCGGCGGGTTTGAGATTGAACCTACCACTAGACCAGTAATGTTCACTGACACGAGCAGCTAAGGATCTTTGAGTATACTGAAAATGAAGTAAAGGGGTTTCGTTGTTGGTACCTAGATGAGTATGGGGAGTAGTGCTACATCGGGGGGCATGGGGCACAGGGGGTGAGTGTGGGATTGGATCTTACACCAACTCGTGAATGGGTTTGTTAGTCTTGTTCAAGATGAACCTCGTTTACCTTGGTGGTATATTACGCCAAGCAGTTAGCCCGTGTGTGGCGTGGTTCACGTGTGTGGTAATTAATTTATTATAATGATCCATAGATTAAGCTACGGTAATCAGAGCAAGGCGTACTTACTTTGAAACATGATGTAATTATCGTATTGCTTAACATTCTTGCTGGAATATAATATAGCTATGTTCAATATGACTTGATGAGCAGATGCGTTAGTAGTAGCTTGTCGTTAGTGATTAACGAGATAATTTTAGCATTTTTTATTATTCATCATTGGGCAACGGTTATCGGCGAGAGTTCAGGGTTTCGTAACGGTTCTTTGTATGTTTCTAGAGTTTGGCAATTTCCTTAAATGTATTTTTTTTATTGATCGCCTTGCGAGGTAAGTAAAATGCAAATGTTGGTGGGTTACTATGGGAACTTTGGGTTGTATCTGTTTTTTTTTGACTTTAAAGGAATTCTGGTAGACGTCGGTGGTCTGGTATTATGGCAGCCTGGTGAAGTTTTGTTTGAGTGGATTACCATTCGTTTTGATTCTCATTTTTTTTTGTCCTCAATAGTATATTTACTCTGGTAATATTGTATACTACTACGTGATCCAAATCCCAGTTCAATTCAGAGCCACCCCAGCCATCATGATTCTGGGGGGTTGAACTTACGTATGTTCCTTCCCACGGTGTTTACAAGCTGTCTCACTTAAAATGCTCTATTTTTGGCTTCCTCGGATACGGTTATGTTGTTTCATTTTGTTTTTTTTCTTCTTTCTCTTCAATTTTTATTACCCTTACACGGAATACTCGGAGCAACATCGTACCAAGGTAGCTGATCGTATAATGCCACAGAATGTAAACGCTGGAATAAACGTCCAAGACCGAAGATGGATGCTGCGAGAGAGACGTCGAGAATGTGAGAACAAAATTGACCAGAGTTGATTAAGTCAACAAATAACCCACAGCGTCTTTTCATCTTACACTTTTACTTCTTCTTTCGGCTTCGCCGCATTTGGCTCTTCCATTGCTTCTTATCCCTTGGATCTCTCTCCCTGTGTATCTTTGCTTCCATTTGCACCGAGTGAAACCGGCTTTGCCGACCCTGATTTTCTGCCAAACACGTAAAACCGAGACGCTCCTACTCTTGGCCGTGAGAGAAATAATAAAACTGTACAGGCAAACGTGTCGTTCGTGATGAACATTTTTTTTGGGACATACTGTATCTCTACGATGGAAATACGTACGTTGGATTTTAACGGTTGATTAGCTGAATACTGTAATTAGGTCATGATTGCATTTTACTAATTGTTAATAATACCCTGACACTCTAACGAACCTTATTTTAAAACTATAACGGTACATTGCGAATCCATTATTAGTTAAAAAACAAAAATTCCATTTTTGACTAACAACAAAAATGTCTCTCGTGAAGGTAATTAGATTGTCATACATATCCAGAAATACAATTATCTGCTTAATTGACTTTTATTAATTAGAACGTATCACTGTTGGACAGATACGAAAATTAAGGTGAAATTATGTCAGTCTACCTTACAGTGATTATTCGTTACTAGCTGCTTATACGTATTAGTATCGTCAGGTAGGGTCTAGTCATCTCCATTCGGAGTGTTTAGTTATGAACGGAATAATAGACTGTTATTCAGTGCGGTTAATTGACAATTAAGGTAATTAAGGTCATTGGTCTAAATAGCGGCACAATGACAATGCACCCATCGAAATCATTTGCATAATAACGATTCGGAATACGCCATGTCAATTTGCATAATTGACATTACGAAGCTTCACAGATTTCCGTCATATCTTTACGAATCTTTATGACATCTAGTATCTGACCTGATTGTTACCTCTCACTTCTAATTATTAACGACGATTAATTTAGGTCAATGGTTCTTTGATCGAATTTGAATTTTCTCAAATTTTCAACGCACCTTTTTCAACCAGTGAAGCTTTTTTTTCCTATGGACTTTGGGGGGCTGCTTAAAAGTTCATGCCGAAATCATTCCTCACATCGACCCCCCTGCGAACTTTACAAATTTTGCGAACAAAGAAAAAAAATTGCACAGCTCTCCCTGGCCTAGAAGCTAGGAACTTCAGACTAAGTATTCTTATTAAAGAGACTCAAGGGTTAAATTGAAAATACGAAGTTCGACAAGCTATTTGAATTATATCGCGAAAACTTTTTCAAAAGTTTGACAGTTTTAATACACGAGACGAATCATTAAATTTTCATATGAACGTCGCAGTTGAGAAACTTTTTTCCCCAATACTGCTTTTAACGATCCTTAATAATTACTGATCTGATCCTAATGTCCAATTTTTAATCTAGATTTATTCCTCTTCAAGCATCAATGAGATCCGCCAAGATTCTGTCTTCAGAATGAACATATTGGATTATCGCACCTCTCTCCTGCTTTTACATTACAAATTTTTCGACAGTTTGACACAAAAACCCTGTGATCGATTCGTGGAAGAAAGAGCACCAAGGGCAGTACTTCGTCTTCGTAAAGTTCTCCCTTCGCATAAGGAAATCCTTTTTCCAAGTTAATGTATTTCTGTCCGACGTACAGGTACTGATAAATAAAAACATGAGGACAGTGTGAACGACGGTGAGAATGTCGAATTCCACAATATTATTTATATCAAACGTTACACGAGTGCCAAAAAAAAGAAGTCATCCAGTGTCCATGAATTTCAAAATTTGCCAAATAACATTTACTCCATAATGTATTTCTATTTTTTTCCAGACAAAACTTCCTACGTATCAATACCAATTTCTGACTTCTCATGCTATTCTTCAAAATTTGCATATCGCATATGCACTTTTCACAATCAGACATCCAAGACGCTTCGATAATGATTATACAATGGGTACAGTCTCCTGGGTGATAAAAAAGCAAGGTCACCCTGAAAGAATGCACATTCGATGCTCATCGCGTATTCATAGACTGCATGTAGCTAACCCCCCTAATCCTCCCTTGGCAGTTCATAGTTTTAATCGAAATCCGCTTTAAATTGCAAATATGGCGTACAAGCTGCATTACCGCGAGCGCACTCGAAGGGCATGCATCGAGAAGTTGCATTCTGTGCGCATCCAAGTAATTTACATACTAACTTTATCAACGTAACCTTCACCGCCACCACGGTCACGAGCTTCTACGTCGTTAATGGGTTAATTGGGATTAAAAAAAAAATATCAAAGTACCCAAAAGTTTCTCATCCATGACGTCTCTGTTCGATTACGTGATTCAAGGACTTTATGGCTTGGGCCGCCAGCAGCGCTATTATACTATGTGGCGAAACGCGCAAGCTACGGCGGAAGCAATTTCAATTTAAATCCCTGGCGCACTCCGTGTGGAGACGGCATTAATATGCAAATTCACAGCAACAATTAGGCGAGAAGTGAGTTATCAGCGTTCGGGAGGCGTTAATATCCGCTGTCCTCGACCCTAACGAAATTAGCCTGTTAATTGTGACGTCACGATAAACTCTGATATTCATGAACGAATCCTAATACTTAATTTTTTCGAATATATATATCGGATGGAGTTTACACTATTTTAACGTATTTGATCCAGTACGTATTGGAGTATCTAAAATTTCCTTTTGGTGGAAAAAGTGCTGGCGTGTCTGAAGTTTCAATTTTTCTTCACCTCCATATAGATAAACGTCCTGTTTTTTTCTCTCTTTATAGAATTTTGCTATTTCAATTTTATTGATTCGTCTTCTTACCGTCTTCCGGAGTCGACGTCAAAATAAGAACGTACTATTTATATTCTTTATTCCGTATTCAGTATGTCGGCTCTGTGGTACTAATTCGAAGAATTTTTACAGTATTACAATTTTATTGACTCGAGTCTAGCCCACGCGTGTAGAATCCTAATTTGCGTAAGATTCTACCGAAGTATTGATGCTATTAATGAAAATTATATAATTAATATTCATCATACAGGTTATCGTTGCTAAATTTCTATGGCTTTCCGCTTTTCGCATTTGCATGTGCACTTCAACCTTAAGTAGATTGGTATGTTACGTGAGGAGTGAGGTAGGTTGATATGAAATATCCCAAGTTTCAAGGCAACCTAGAATTTACGACATTAAGGTAATACCGCCATAATGCCAGCTCGCGTTCTATGTAAAGTGAAATTAGTCGGTTAAACCAAGAACCAAGAGAGCTTTATATCTGTATAGTGGTAGGTATGAATTGTCAGAATTATACTTCTTTTTTTTAAACTCCCTTTATTATTTCTCACGTCTTTCTTACCACAATGCCCTTTGCCTAACAACGTAAAGCGACTTAAGTTAAATCGCTCGTTAATCCTAGTTTTATGATCACATAATGCAGCGCTGGGCATTACTTGACAGAACGACGTCATAATTTTTCTCGACTTTCACTTAAAACCAGAATTTTCTCAGGCGTTGCTTAGGTCACGTCGATTATTAGTTTTGTTCACTAAGCAAAAAAAAATCTGTCGATTCCTTCAATCGATGACGATCTATCATCGTTTCGATAATGACAAGCGAAGCCTGGTTCGCTTTATATTTTCGAATTTACTCTCAGGGGAATTTGAAAAGTTTCCAGAGTGACGTTATCCCGATGCTTTCAAACGTCCAAATTCCTGGCTACTTTAAATGCGTCGCGCGATCCCTTCTAACGAAGTTTTACGTCTCCCTGTACCACTGTGAAGTTCGCCCGTACATAAAGGGAAACACGTTCGACTTCCATAATAAAAGTTGTCTCCACGACGAGAAAAGCACGCCACTGCGATACTTTGAGCTTTTCTTTTATTCCTGTGCTTGCAGTTTGTCTAATGAAGTTTTCAACGGCTGTTATCGCGAGGATGACGGAAGTGTTGCCGGAAGTCATTGTTGAGTAATTCATCAACCGCAATAACCCTATAAGTGGGCATTATTTGTTAATTAATTCAGAGCACCTCGTGGCTTCAGGGGGTGGGGGAGCGAGGTGGGGTCTCTTGCATCGTAATTTAATTTTCAATTAGCGATGCTTTCAAGGATCTACCGTGCGGCTGGCAAAAGCAGACGGCGCTGTGCACCTGCAACGGGCGTGAGGGTTGGAGTGTCGCGAGTGGTTCAACGAATGTGGGTCGGGTGGGAAATAATTACGAAGTGCGAAGAAGCCCGTTTAAACGTTAGGGGCGAAGTGAAAGAAACGAAAAAAAAACTCAAAGTAAATATATAGGCATGAATTATAAAAAAAAATAAATAAATATAGTTACACGGTATATAGGCATTGCATATTCGAGTAATAAAGTGTATAGAGATGCAAAGAGCAAAAAATGCAGAAAGAATTAAGTGCCTAACACTCTTATACGGTATGTACAGGTATAATAATTCTGCGCGTTCGCAAATTGTTACTTGAGAACTTCCACCAGGAATAACGGACGAGAAACATCCTTTAAAAACTTTATTTCGCAAGAAAGAAAAGTTTTCAACTTTCATGCAGTGTCAATGGGACTTGGAGAAAATTTATATTCTCAAGTTTGTGTATACGAGAATTATGAGTCAATGATTTCAAAGTAAGTACTGGTTACGTCATGAGTTATTTAATTAAATAGTGAAATTACATAATGCAATGTAGATTTCCCTTGTCAAGCAGACCGAACGTCACAAGGAGCTTTTATGAAAATTTCTCAATTCATTTTTTAAGTATCAACTTGATTCTTTTTTGTCGCTTATTCTTCTTTTCATCATTCACATATAATTTTATAATTTCATTCCATTTTTCAGCTTCTCCTTGTCATTGAAGGCAGCCCACTTGAATACTACACTTTTGCCATTTTTCTATTCATTTACATACTCTAGGTGTGCGAATCTACCAGATCCTACTACATTGCCTATGCGAAATCGTCGAGTTTCTATGTATACGAAAGTGCGACGAAACGTCGCTGGAGTACTCGCAGTCAGTTTGCTGTAGAAAGGTACGATATTCCAAAAAGAAAAAGGAAAGTATTACGTTACTCTTATTTCGCTTTGGAAACTGGCTTTCAGCCATTGGCGTCGCGTCTGTTACGCATGTCGATTTTATGTGAAGTATCGAGATAAAGATATGCCTATATAAAAACTTGAAATTAATATCACAAAGTAAAGGATATCGAGTAAAACTTAGTTTTGCTTTTTTTTTCAGATACGACAAGGAAATTCGATTCCACTCGATTAATTTCAGGTCGACGAAGCGGTACGATTGATAGCAGCAAAATCCATGACTATATCATGAAAGTGCAGCTTAAGGATACTTAATTTGAGATACCATAAATCCCATAGATTTCTACACAAAAAAAAACGTATTGACACAATTTTATGAACTTGGACAATCTTAGTTGATCCAAAGTTTACCAAAAGACACCCTAACAAGGAGGAGCAGGAATTATGAAAGATTTAAATAAAAATGTCAAGCTTACAGAATAAATATTCTTTCAAGCACCGAGCTTCCGTCTAAAGCAGACATTACGAAAAAATTCCAAAGTGAGAAAAGAATTGCTTTGTGGGTCGCTGGAAGGTTTCAAGAAACAAGAGCGTCTTTTTGTTTTTCCGCAAGCGTTAATTTCAACGAATCCTCATTAACCCCATAACTTTCGGTGAGACCAACTGTTGGTATAAAGGCTGCTTTCTACAGGGGCTGCTGCGGGCATCCACCCGACGATGTCGCAGAGTCCTCGGATTAATATTGCAGACTTAATTTTCTGTCGGCCGTCTGTACGCCACGGGAACGCCTGCAAGGATCTATGGTTATGTTTTTAGGTCAGCGACAGAGGCCAACGCGATATTTCGGAATAATATGTAAATGCGGTGCAACGCCGAGTTGCATAAAGCCGACGTCCATTAGAAACTGCTTTACTAGTATATCTATACACGGTGTCAAGTATATCTATTTATAATAACCGCACTCGATGATCGTATCTCATCCAAAAGCTATGGAGATCAACTTTGACATGGTCCCGCTTTGTTGCACGCAGATGAGATTAGGACATGGTATCACTGTGTGATTTTTATCACAGATTATAGTAATCTCGAATGTCCTGCGACTTTCAAATTAAGATTTAAATATATTAAGTATTAACCATTGTTAAAATTATATACATTTTTTTCGGTTCAGGTATATTTCTTTTTGAGTTTGACTTTTTCCTTCAAGTTCATAGTACAATACGGATTAGGTTCGAATTTCCGGATGCTGGATCGTACCTTCTTCAGTATGGTATAAGGTTTCTACGTACGCACGTCCTAAAGTACGTAACCTAAACCCTAAACCTTTGTACCTGGGTATGTCCGATAATCGTGCGTCCTACCCGAAAGAGTCGTTTTACACCCATTTTCCACGAACTGCCCTTTGTCACGATGGGTTACCTATAGAAGGCTATACGCTTTTGGAGATGTAAAAAAAATAACAATGCTTAACCCACACTCAGGCTCGCAGCAATTTTTTTACTCTTTTCCCAATGCTCGCAAAAGCTTTTCATCCCTGGTCACGTTTACCCACACGCATTCTCTGCGATGTCCACGTCTAATCGTTTCGTACAAAAAGTTTTTACACCATTTTCCATTCTTGCGTTTCTTCGACCACGCGTTGAATCATCCTTCACTTTCTCTCGCAACCGCAAAGATTTCTTTGACTCAAGATACTCTTGAAAATATGGAGAATTGCTTGTAGCGTTCTTTGGTTTAATAAATTTCCAAATTTTTCTACGCCAACTAATTTATTTGCGTGATGTTGCCCGTCGCGGATTTCCCTCAAGCGGCGTGACGCTGTCCGCAATTTGTCAGGTTGCCGTACTGCCAGTGGCGTGGCCGTACTCGCCCAGGTCGCTGGTTGTGGGATTTCGTAGAGTGGGTAACAGGGAAAAGAGAGGGTGGGTTTGGTTGGTGGTGCTTGACTCCGAAATTCCTCGAGTGAATTCGTACGCTCGATTCGGCTCGGCTCGTCGCAGGATTTTTTCCAGACAACGAGCTTTGAAAAATGGGACAGCAGGGTAGCCAACGATATAGACCCCTCCCACCAGAGTGGGTGAGTCAACCGTGTCTCATTTAAATACAGATACAGTTGAGCTGAAAACTGATCTACAATTGTTTTTTTTTAGCACCAGCAAAAAAGTTCCCAAACAATTTTCAAGCAAGGAATACCAACTGCAAGGACTTCGGATGCGCATAGAGGAATCCTTGGTTCAGAAAAATGGCGAGAATTTAAACTAAAAATGTCATCGTTTCCGTGGGAGTCTCTTGGGTCACGTATATACAAATCCCATGAAGAATTTTCGTGCCGCTTGGACCAGCCTGGGAAGAACAAAGAGACAGGAGAAGAATAAATGTCATAGGAGATATCAAAATCGTGGAAAGGGAAATTGAGAAGAGTCTCCTTGAACTTAAAATGACGGGAATTTGTATCGCGAGAGACTTCTGTTGTTTTTGACTTGTTATTTAACTCTCAACTCTCGACTACCGTGCTTCAACGATAGCCTTGTATAATAACTATTAAATTTATGACGCACAGAACCACAGCGATTTCGCGTGTCACTTTAAGCGTGTTGCGCAAATTAATAGGCCTCGAGTTGTCCTAAAATATGTTTCCATACAAAACCATGAAGTTTCAGTACTGTAATATGGATTCCTTGTACACCATTGTATATTGTCGGAAGGACTAATTTTAGAATAATATCAAACGGCGTGTTTCTTCTGTGCAAATGGCGTACTCCCTATCGACTAACATTAACCCCGCGAGTTATTCTTGTAAGCGAGTGATTAACGTGGTGCCTACTAATTAGCAGGAGGCGCCCACGTACCATTTTACTGCGGAAAACGATTCGCCAGACGAGAGTCACGTGCTTAGTTCTTCGTCAAAAGTGACAGCCGCGCCTTTCGCGACCTCTTGACTGACTCGACGAGTTGGAGTTTTACGTGAAAAAAGAAAAAAAAATAAATTGAAAAACGATGGAGAAAAATAAGGTTTAAAAAATTCTCACGAACGCGACAAGAGTGGTTAAAAAAGTGTACACGTTACATTGACGAATGCAAAGGAAATACGAGGGGACTGAATTGTTTTCATGAAATTACAAAATATTATTTCAAGTATTTCGATTATATTTTGTTTTTACAAAGAACAAAAAAAAAATACGGAAATTTCGACAAAAACGAATCGGACCCTCTTTTGTTATACGTCAGATATTATACAAACAGTACTTTCATATAGATTCTGTATTGCTGTTATTCATATCCTTATCGAACCGAAAGTATCGAGTCCTTTTTTTGCATCAAAATTGAGAAAAATATATTTTTGTGAAATGGCGCAATACCATCACGTGCTTCCGATATCTTTATTCGCGACGTATGCATAAAGATCTCCCCCCCCTGCGTATGCAAGCCGCATTTTTAAAATATTGCTCACGTTTCTTTATTTCCATCCTTTCTCTTTTTCTATATTTTTCGTTTTTTTTTTTTTCTCTCCAACCCTTCACTACGTATCCAGTAGGTTCGCTTCTGCCTTTAGCATGGATATGTTACCCCTTATGTTAGTCTACTTTTCCGTCGAATGGCACGGCGATGGATGATGTGTACACGTCGGGACGTCAGGAAGAGGCTGCTTCGCCGAAAATGGTATCTCATTTTTTGCAGGAACCTCCAGACTCCCTTTACACATACTTGAAGAGGCACAGTAGCCAAAATTCACGGCGTGATTTAAGCTCCCGTGGAAAATGGAAAGTAGACCTAGGCCAAACCCTGCTTCTCCCATTTCCTGTCAGTTGCAAAAGATCCTCCCCGAGGGCTAGTGATTTTTTATTGAAAATTTTTAACAACTACCAGTTGGTATCGATGACCAAAACTTCTCTAATCCTACAACCCACGATCACAGCCCCATTTTTTTTTTCTTATGCACATAGTCAATCTTGAACGTACAATTTCTTCTTCATCATTCGTCATTTAAACTGTGCGAGTGTTACCGACCTGCCGTCCCAATCGATACTTCCAATTCCTACTACTTAATTGCCCTAATAAGCCGGAAGCATTAATTTCCTATCGACTTCCTGTCAATGAAAACGTAACGGGATCGTTCTGTCGATATTATCAATGGTAGGATTTCCAATTGGGACTTGGACCTATATCCTTCGATTGATGAAGGTTTTGGATCTCTGCAAATCTCACGAACGACGTGCACGTAACTTCACTGACCCACGTGACGTAAAAATGGATGCCTCATCGATCAATTTCATACCCATCTTATGAAATTATCATGCAGATACCCGACAGAATTGTCATTCGTATTCGGAAGATATATTTCGCAAGATTTCATTCGAAACTTTCGCATTGGGTTGGGGCTCTTAGTATTTTTCATTGTTATGGAAATTCACAGCAACCCTTCCTCCTCCCCATGCATAGGCGTGAATTCAAGTTTCTGATAGCGTTAAGTCTATAGCCTTTGGAAAATAGCATTAGATACACCCTGTCTCAGCCTTTCTTTTTCTACTTCCCTTACTTTTCTTTTACCACCCCTCCCAACCCTCCTATCACCGCGAAATCCTCGCAAGCTACGAAAAACTAATCCAACCAGCTCGACACTCACACCACTACCAACCTTATCGAGGTAAACACGATTTCTACCTTATCCCATAGAGAATGCCTGAAGATTTTCGCGTCTCATGAAAATTCACATTCAAAAACCCTACAGCACCTACTCGTGAATCGGTACCTGAAGTAAGTTTCTTACTAAAAAAGAAGGATCAATTGGTTTTGTGAATACCTGACTGGTTCTTTCTCTTCGTACAAAACCGTCAGTATGACTTTTTAGAACGAACTGCAATTGTTGGTACCCCGTTGGACGTTATCACTAATTGCGAAAGTACGACTAGCCAATTGTCGCAAGGATGCTCAACCAGAGAAACAATGTCCAAAAAGTGAAGGACCGTTCTGCTAGTTACTCCAACTGGCTATCTGTACGTTAGTTATATAACTAGCCTTCCCTCCTAAGGGTGCAAGATGGATCCTCGAGCCAATTAGGAGAACTGGGACGAGACGACTATAAAACAAGCCTCGTTAAGCAAAAATATTAAGTTTTATCTGAACTGGATGCGCGCCAGCCTTTGAATGCATATCACCAGACTCGAAACTTTACTCGCCATTTTACACTGGTATCACTGCCTAAACCCTTGAGCAGAGTCGCAGGCTTGGATGGCAGAGAGAAAGAGTTTGCACCCTCCAGAGGTACCAGAGACTGCTGCAGGCTTTAATCTAGATTGTTGGATACCACACCGTACTACAGCATCCTTGAATTATACAGATTTTTCAAAGCGATACCCTGACCCTGTCGTTGGCCCATTTTTTTTTTAACAACCTGCATCAACTGCATTGTACACTTTACAGTAGCATTGTGCAATTGGGAATTTTAATAATTGAAGCAGATTAAGTAATTGTCCATGACAGCTAATCAGTGTTTGGATTTAATTGCATCGATGATTATCACGATTGACCTTTATCTCGCTTCCGTACTTGAGACTTTAATCTGCATTAAAACGTTTCGAGAATTATCGGACTCTGGGTCTACTTGGTCTCTATGAGTAGGTCTTCTTAGTCTGGCTATACTCGAATGACTACTACTGAATAGGGGTCTGAAGAGTCGGTCTTGTTAAGAGAATTCAATTTCCCTAAAAACATTTCAATCTTCGCTCTTTGACCACGTCGGTCTTATCATTCCTCTTATTCACGGTGTTAGTGTAGTACCTGGTATCAGGATGAATTTCTGTTCTTTAAGGAACTTTGGATTTCGCTACCTGCGCGCGTGCTAATTTGGGTTACGCCATGGATAACAGTTCACCTATATGTTGTTTAAAGTGAAAGTGACAAGTATTATGTTTATAATGTGTAAAGTAAGCTTTTAATTTTTATATGCGATAATTAAAAAATGATTATAATATTATAATTGGTCGAGGCTCTTCAAAATTTCAGGGCTTATTTCGTGGGTCGAAAGAGGAAAAATGGGAGCAAAGAAGAAAAATGAAAGGAACGTTTACGAGCTATTCCAATTCCTCTAACGTCGAAGGCGACCGCGTTACGTGGTCACGAGGCGTCGTAATTCGTCGAAGCTGCAAGCTTTCGCATTGTGCCGTCGGTGGCGTGAAGTTCGCAGGGGTTTTCTAGAACGCGAACCCCGCAGGGCATAGGTCAGGGAGTGCCTTGTCGTTTACTCGGTTGGAAGTGAAAAAGGGGTAAGGGTGGTAAGCGAGTACCGTTTGTTTTACTTCGTCTCTTTCAGCGAAAGAGATTGAGCATTTTGTAACGTAGCAATGGCGGAAGAGGGGTAAGGGGGTAGGTACGAGATATTTACAAGGGATGCAAAAGGTTAGATCTAAAGTGCAATGCTTTCAATTATTCTAAAGGATTCGTTAGCGTCATCTAGTATCAACCTAAAGAAAATGAATTGATCCCACGACAAATGACCCAATATAATCCACTAATCGCGTATCGATTATCGAGGGGTAGTTTAAAAATCCATCAAAATTTTCTAGATAAGTTTAATTCGCTTGGATGTTAAAAAGTTTTTCGTTTTTCATTTCACTCACTCTAAGGAGAGTTTCTGTACGCGCGACAGTTCCGGGGTGGTTGCGACGCGTCGAAATACATTTTTAAACTAGTTGTCCCCCAAGGGTGTGTAAAAAGCACGTGGGAAAGGGCCAACTACACCCTCCTTGAAATTCTACTCTTCTCAAATCCTTGCGCGAATCTCAAAATTCTCTCTTGTCGTCTCTCACAGCCACACGTACAGCACGTATAAAAGATTCATCCAACTCGGTCCAAGTTTTTCGCGCAGCATCCAAAACTTTCATTCTCGGATAAAAATCTCGTGCAAATTGTTGCACCGAGAAAATGCTAGCTATCTCTCCTGGGACACGTTGCATTTCTCCAATGCATCCTTTTTGCAGACACACGGCTTAGACTTTCTGTAGGCATTCTAATTTTTCTTGTGACACCTTTTAAAACATTTTTTGAAATACTTTTTACTGTTCAATTTATTATCTCTTCAATTAATTGCTCGGCTGTTTATCTCAACCTTGTACGATAGATTAGATAATTCTTTAGCACTTTGACAACGCATTAATAGCTATTTTTCAGCACTCGCAAATTCGAAAATAAAATCCAACCCTCTTCCTCGTCATTCATAGCGCCTTCCACTTTCTGTAATCTTGAAAGAACGTTCCTACTTTCCGTGAAAAGCCGCAAAGCTGATTCGAATGTGCATCTTTACTAGATATATTGCACCCGCACTGCTCCACTATCCTGGTAAGGTGTATCTCTTCTGCTTCTGAAGTATCACCTTTCCCAACGATTTGCTTCAGGGAATAAGTCGGCTGCTTTCAAGATGGTTATAGGGGTATACTATAATATATATGATATACTCTATCAGAGTTCGATATGGTAAACTCGGGTACAGAGGCGCTTCTTCTGAATACCATGAGACCGATAGTTTGTAAAATATATGCTAAAATGCATATTCCATGCTTCAGAACGTCTGTTCGTTATTATGCAGTATAAACAAATTAGTCAAATTTGAAAGCCGTTACGATAGGTAATATTAATATTTCTTTTTTCATGGAAATTTCAATAAGATATTTCATACCGATTCGAATTTTGTTATACAATTTTTGACGACGGGGGAAAATAAATGATCCACGGGGTTAACAATTTAGGGTTATTATCATCGCAGGAAAGTCAGGGTTGTTTAGTATACCTGAGGTGTAACATTATAATTCTTGTTACCCACTTGCAGATTGAGAGATTATACAGTATAATTTGTACCAGAATTGTTGAAGCTCGCATGTGAATGGGCCTCAAGGGTTGTCAAAGGGGTAGCAGAGAACGAGGGAAAACTGCCAAATGGCAAAGCGACGATGTGAAAATTATACGGTATTGACGTCACGTCTCTCTTAACCTCTCGAACCTGCAGCGATAGGTTTTTTTTTATGATTTTAATATTTTAGGTAAAACAATAATTGAATACAACCAACAACTATGTACTTTAGTAGAAATTCCTTTTTTATACGTCACGCGATATACTTTATTCACAGTTAACACTATATGCATGTAGTCCGCCACGGTATTTCCTAAAGAAACCCAAAAAGGGCGGGGGGGAGGGTTATGAAGTAGAGTAGGGTCAAGACCTCCCCTATAGCCAACCCTTACAACGTAAATCCCGAGGGATCCGTCCAACCGGACTTTTTACATAACCTTACGAGCGAAATAGGGATGTTACGTTTTATTTTATTGCGACCATGCTAAATCGGGGATGATACTGTCCTCCATTTTGTTTGTAACAGAAGCAGAGCATCAGGTCATCCACAGTGGGCAGTTGCTGGAAACTTATGAGAATCCGGAGAGAAGAACAATTTTGACGAAGAGTTCACGCGTCATTTTTCATTTTTACCACCTACTGCAATTGCATCATCTGAATGAGTATCGATAAGAAGAGAAATCGAACTTGGCAAGGGAATATTTTAAGTTGGTACTTCCGTTCGAGCAGAATAAACAGCCCGAAGAGATTTTTGCTTTCTAACTTGGACAGAAAACAATTTAGTTTTCCTTTCTTTTCCTTCATTCTTCACGCTAATGACTTCCCACCTCGAATAGGCCCAATTTCAAAATGAGCTGACCTTTATTCTTTTTCTCCCTCTCCCAGGTACTTTTTACTCCGAACTCATACTCCATAATTGCTTCTCTCAACTTGGTATCAATCTTAGGACTTCTTAGAAAACATCGTTTTACAATTAACGGTTCTCGAAGGGAAATGTAGTTGAAAATATTTCACGTACTTAGGAAAAATCTTTTTTATCCGTAATATCGATCGATTTCACCTTTTTCTCCTACGTTACGCGATTTCGTGATACTCCAAACCTCCGAATGGCATTCTATTAATAGTTTATACATAATCTTATTGATCGATGCTGACATAACTGACGAATTCAATAGTGACTAGAGGAATCAAACGTTTTTTCTATTGAAATATCATTATAGGACTGCATAAAAAAATTTATCAATACACTAATATTTATCTTGTACGACATTTCATACGTGTGATTAATGTATATCTTGAATTTGAATTTCCATTCACATCACGCGGTCGATCAAAGCTTTTGTCAAATTTCGTCATCGTTTAATCATCGATTTGATTAAGGTCCTGTTGAATTATAGAATACATCTAAATATAAATACTAACGAACCCTATTCACGGTTCACTCGGAACCCGGGAAAATTCGTAATGTCCCCAAGGATTTCCACCCTGTCAAAAAGAAAGTATCGACGAAATTGAACAACACGAAGGAACTCGTTGAGAGTCGAGTGTAATATTGATGACGATTGGAATCAAATGAAAGGGATAAAAACAACTTTTTGAGCCTGATATATCCAGCTACCATATATATAACCTTATTTATTTGTAACTTGTATGGACATACTTCGCGTTTATTTACTTTCTCTATTTACAGTCAGTCTGTGCACAACAGAGAAAATACACTAGCAGTTACCTAACGGATACGTTACGGATGGTCACTCATCGAATAACATATAGGACTGGATAGAACTTCCCATTTTGTAGGCAGCCACACACAACAGTTACGCAACGGTTGCCATTAACAAATCAGTGGATAAAAATTCATCGTGTTTCCAGAGAATCGTTCCAACTTTTTTTCTCGTGCTGCTCTTTCACTTGAAATAAAAGCGAAAGAAAGCGCAATCCATAAATTGACATTGATTTTTGTAGAATCGAAACGAGTAATAGCGGAGACAGAATTTTTAACGAATGAAACCTCCAAAAGTTCCAATGTAAAAGAAAGCCTGAATATCGATGCAAAATTGTCCATTTCAAGTAAAACTGACGATTGTCCTGAAACTCGATGAATTTCAATCCCACGTACCGTAATTGTCAATGTACAACAGCGCGACTAAAAACTAAACTAAACTAAATTCTCCGACAGACTTAATAGCAACCGTTTCTAGAAACTTTCGAATCTTCTCGATTACTCGCCAGAATCCATACGATTGACTTGCGAAACCTTCTCGTATTTCAAGAATCTGACTTTGGCGAATTTCCATGAAAGCGACTTTGGTCGTCCCACGTACTTTTTCTTTTTCGCTGGACGAAAGCTCGACGAAAGCTCGACGAAAGTGATACCCACTCGAGAAAGTTTACCTAGTTTTGAGCTACTACTACAACTGTATCGTCACTTAAGTATTTAGATACTTACTGGATAACCACTACTACTTGCATCGACTCGTGGAGCCAACCCTGTTGGTGAATTTCACTTAGTATTGTATGACAACCAGATACTTCGGCTTCTATCTCGAAACTTTCCACATATATCTGAAAGGCAACCTGGCAAGCTTCTGGGAATATTTGAGTCTTCGCTATTATATCCCTTGCTGTACACGACGTTATACCCACGCCATCGTTTCTGTAATATACTATCAGTATTCTATCGATAACCAAGTTAAACCAGCTACGACACATTGGCGAATTTCCCTTTAGATATTTCGGATAGTAGATAACGTTACGCGCTTAACGGTTCTTGGTACGATCGCAGCAAAAGGAACACTTGGCTGATCATATTCAATGCTGATGTCTATAGAACTAAAGCTTCAAGCCTCGTTTAACATCTTGATTGTACGAGATCGTATATAATGAAGATACTAAGGGTTAGCTACCCTAATCTTGAGGTATACGTTTTATATGGTACCCGTTAAAATTCATTTTTAAATTCGGAATTTTTCGGGGTATTAAATTTGCAGTCGAAGAAAAAAAACAATGGAATTTATAGTTCAAAAGGAGGAAAACTGTTAAGGTAAACGTTTCGGAGATTTTTTTCATTGAATTTTGTGAAATTAATTTTTCAAATTTTAATCCTCTGCGTGACGAGGGAATGTTTTACTTTGATGGAAACAGTACAATTCTGGATTACGGAGGAGTGACGCAGAGGAGATACTTTAACCGCCCTTCAGGACGTTGACAAAGCTTGTTCATAAATGTACGTATAGATGGAACCAAGCGCGATTAATTATCAGCATCGACATCCGAGAAGCTTAGCTAGATTTCACGCTCGACGTTATTCAGGATGATTCATTAAAGTTACTGTAAAATTTCAAAAGTAATAAGTCACCCTCGACGGCGTGAGAGAGGAAAGGTTAAGAATTAAGGGAAGATATTCTTTGCGAAGATTCGTTAGAGCGAGCGCTTTCTTTTTTTTGAACTTCCGGTACCATTGATAATTTCATTCTTTCCTTTTCTCTCGCTTGTAGAAATTTTTGTAATGGCCGACAGACACTGTGGTACTGATGTAACGAAGAGAGAAATTAAATCTTCAATCTATGCTTTCCGACGGAAGTGACGAATAATTTTTTTATTTTCAGAATTTTCGACTGTTCAACGTTCACTTGCATTTTTAACCTTTCCGGGTTGGCATTGCTGGGTTGATGAGTCCGATGGGGCCGATGGACCAACGTCCGAGTTCAGTACGAGATGAAAGTTTGCTCACTCGACTTTTAAAAGTTCGGCGTTCCCACGCTAGTTTCGAATTTCAGTTGAACGCTGTGTTTTACCTAGTCCGAGAACAGTTTCTCTGCTCTTTTATAACGTTTCCGGTTTGGTGGTTGAAAGCTCGTTTCAACTTCCGATTTTCGAGTTAGTTCAACCGACCCCTTGAATGGCTCGGGGATTTATCATTTGGTCCATTGACGAGGCTTAGAAAAATTCTTTAGAAAACATTTTTTTTTATCCTCTCTCTTTACTCTCTCACAATACTTTTTTTCTTTATTCGGAGGGTTTCGGAGAGGGGAGAAAGAAATTTTTTATTTTTACCTGGGTTCAATTCTTCTCGGTTCGCGAGTCACTTGAGGGATTCCTCCGGAAACCGCTTCCCACCCATCGCGGCCTGGTTCTTCCTTCTTTTCGCAACTTTTAAAGTCTGAGCACGATGCTTCTTCTTGCACGGAATTTTAAAAGCATCCAAGATCCTCCGCGTGCTTAAGAGAGATACACTTTTTTCACAGTAAGATGTCCACGAAATATCGCAGGGTCGTACGATCTTTCAAATTTCATCGATCCCAACGGACGACGTGTTTATCGTGTATATTTTTATAAAATCCAAAACTCCATCAGCACCATTTTCATGCACTTCTCCAAGCGTCCAATTTACTTCCACTTGCCACTAAATTTTCTCACAAAATCCTCCCGTGTGTAAACACAGCGCGCAGAATGCGTCCCTTGTGCGAATTTTCCCACAATTTTGAAAAATCGACTCGCACCTGTCATTCTCGTAAAATCTCATACTACGCGTATTGCGAATTATTTTTATTCGATAAAAAGAATTTTTCAACTATTTTTTCACTCTGCTGTAATACCCGTTCACTATAAAAATTATACGAAACTTTCGACTAAACTTATCAACAATATATAAATCCTCAACCGACAACAGTAATAAATTTCTTTTTAACGTTTTAATTCCCGTAATTTCACACCTGTCCAAAGTGAAGAAAAAAAAAAACTAAATGAATAAATTCGAGATTCCCTCTTTTCGTGAAAACGACCAAGTGCACCACGTTGTCGACATGATAAGTGCCTCGTTCCTTGAACGTGGAGCGATCTTGTGCCAGGCAGCGCACTTCGCAAGGGGCGCGGCGTAACTGAGCACGGAGAACCAACCCCTGTGCCGTCTCTCGGCGGGCGCTATTCCCACCCCCCTAACTTCCTCTTTCACTCTCTCGCTCACACCCTTTGGCGGATCCGTAGGATATTCCCAACCGTGAAGCGTTCGCTTCTAACGAGAGACAGAGAGAGAGTGGAGAGAGAGAGAGAGAAAGAGAGAGACCGTGAGAGAGAGAGAGATAGAGAGAGAATGAGTAAATGAGAAAAAAAAGGGTGTGGAAGCAATGCGCGAGCAGGTATATATATGTACACATTATGCGCTAAAACTGTACTCGAATGTTCAATTAAGTGTCCAAGGATACTTTGCATTTCTAGAAGATGAATTCATTTCAATTCTATGCCTGTCTAAAAAAAAACCTAAAAGCTCTTTTAACCAAAGTAAAGGGACGAATACAAATGACCTATCAATCTATCGCTATGCTGGATACCAATGCTGTAATATGACTGTATCAATAAAATTTCGAATTTCGATATGCTGATATTTACACATAAATTTTTTATATTTCCTCCTAGATATGCAACCAGTGCAAGGATACTGTCATCCAATAACCTCGATTTATCTATGATCATGTTTAATAGCAGTAGTAGTGGGTTACGTGAACAGGCACACTATCATCTGACTATACGCAAGTTTTACGACGACTATATTGGCTTAGTTGTTTGGGTCGGTTTATGATGAAATTTTAAGGGATAGATAACTGACGAGGTAAAAAAAATGTCAAAACGCAACACAACCAGGGGTTGATACGGACACACGTGGTTACTAAAGGTTGTCCAGCCTGTCTCAAATTTCCGACGATGCCCACCTTGATGCCCACCTTAGTAGCAACCTACGGATATTGGAGTTGGCACATATTACATATATATATATATGTACTCTGACCTCCTATATCTAGCAGTACCCCATATACTATAGTCCGTATCTAAGAAACATACTACCAATCCCCCATGTCCAAAGTGTCACCCTTACCGCTTACAAGGAATGAAAAGTGGGTCGCGCTTATCGCTTTTCCTGAACCTCAGGAACTTGCTTGACCTTTGCGAAAAGACAATAGACATTGTCTATGGTAAAATTACAAGGGCGGAGTAATCCAAAATTAATTATAAAAAAGACCTTACGGGTATGGACGTTAATTCGGAATAGAGATTTTGGTTAATCTAAAAAAGAACTAACAATTTTTTCTTTACAGATTTGTATCGTCGCACGGAGGACATTTTGGATGACAGGCGATTATATCTTTTTGTATTGAATTTTTGGGGAGGGGGTTAACATCCTTTCGAAATTGCACCCTCGGTCGTATACGCCCCGTGATTTAGCGTCCATGTATAACTGGTCGTTGTCACTATGGTTTCACGTGGCAGCCATTGTTTCCGTCGAATGAATGTGTATCTGGCTGTTATCACTGGCCTTATCTATCGAATATGCATAAGCGACTCACGCGATGTATCAGTGAAATAACAATTGATTGTACAAAAGTTAATTATTAATTCCCCGAAAAAGTAAGCTTGTCATTCGTCCTGCTGCCGCGTCGGGACGCCTATATAAGACACAATTCTCCTTTCTTACGACCCCCTGCGTGTTCCCCGTTAACTCTTTCAACCCTTGGCTATAGTTATTTCGGCATTCTTTTACCCATGGCTCCTTTCCACCCTTAGGACAGGATCCCATTGTACCTCGCTTACTGTTCGAGCATCAAACGAGATGACCCTTTTCTTGCGAACTTTAATAACGCCCCCGAAGAAATAGTGTATGGCTGACTGAGGGATGAAAAAATTGTCAGTGTCAAACCCTTTACCGAGGGGGTGGTATATACCAAAATTCATAAACGAGAAATAAACGTACGGCGACTGTAAAAGAAAAGATTACGTTCATCCCTTGTATTCTGATGGATTAACGATTTAGAAGATCAATCCTCCCATCCCCTTAGTATCCCTAATTAAAATAATTAGCAGATAACGAAAAGGTACGTTCGCCTGTAGCTACAGTGTTAACTGCGAATGCAGGGTTTGTTACGATGTAAAACATTTATCAGGATTTCGCATGGCGGCGGCTACTATCTGCACCCTCGAATTTCATACTATTGTATTGTACCTGCTGGCGAAGCACATTGGCAAATACGCATGAACGCGATCGTTCGCCTCAGGGCTTATCTGACCTACGTACATGCATATATAAATATTACTATATATCCACGAGTATTTCTCGAAAAGCTCTTGTTATTTGTATCGGACAAAATTGTTGGTGCTTAAAACGGTACAGTCACTGCTTCAAATTAAAATTACCAGCTGAGCCAAGATACTACGTATGAATTGATAAACCACAAGGATATTTGATTCCAATATTTTTTTTTTCAAAAATGGGTGTCTTAAAAAATTTTTTCTGGCTTTTACTAGGTCTATGTGTAGACACAATTTCAGGTTATACATCGTCAATGTCTGTCAACACTGTACTATTAATTTTAAGGATACCTGAACAATTTAATTCCTCGTTGAGTACTGAAAGGACTGTACGTTACGAAAATTGATAGCAAATCCGTTTAGCGGAAGTGGAGTATGTATACAGGTCGGCAGGCATAACGCGAGGAATACTAATCCCGAAAGGACGTTAGGCGTAAGGGCTGCAGACGCTATTAAGGGTGAGAAACGAGGAAAGACGCGGAAACGTGTACCCCTTGCTGCGCCACCGTGGCGCTTTCACCAACCCAGGAAGGGCTTACCAGATGCGTTGATGGATTGAGCTTTTTGAATTCAAATCGAACAATTTTCTTGGCCGCGTTACTATTGACCGTTGGTATGGAAGCGCACGATTTCCACTTTTTGAACGAGGTCGAAACTTACGCCGTGGAGGACGACCTGGAGTCGTCCGGGAAATGCGTATAAATTGGCACTTTCTACTAACGACAACTCGGCGCCTATAATTCTGGCCAGAACGTGGATTTCTTTGGTAAAAAAATTTTTTCCACACCCAATACTCCGCGCCCACGTCCTATATTAAGCTGCCCTATCAAAATGCCAGCTACCCCTAATGGCTAACCCTTAATTTATCTGTAACGACCTTTTTTTTTTCATTTGACACAGTCGCACGTTATGCTTGAATAAAAATTATTTAGTAAGCTGTGGATCTAGGGGTTGATCAGTCAGAAGAAGTATATTTAGAAGTATAGTCGTTGGGACTGTCCTATAGTATGGGGATACTTCCATAATGCATGATCAACATGTAGCACGGGTATAGCTTGGATCTATGCTATACTTTTGGTATGCGCTGTGTATAGCTTTCAGTATGGCCGCTTATATAGACGTGTATTGAGAGTAGAAAAGAAAGAGAAAGAGAAAAGGAAAGGTCACTCACCACAGTCACCACAGTCACCACAGGATCCTCTCCGTCTTCGATGTGTTGCATTTGGTCCTTTTTTTCTCTCAGTTTTCCTTTTGTATGGTTTGCAGGTCCGGGCTGTCCTTTGGCACTCGCGATCTGTTGCGCGACGACTTACCGATCCGACTTTGGCGGTTTTTTGCACTACGCGTATTTTCGGATTGGACTACTGGTTTACTTATTTAGAGTCAATAAGTACGCGGAATTTCGCGCGCGATAGAGAATGACTACCATGCAAATATTTAAATAGACTGATTCACCGTGTTGCGCCTTTTTGGAAATGGTGGTAAAGGGTGAAGGGCGTAGGGGAAGAAGTTGTGAAATGGGCTGAAGGCCCGAGGCAAGAAACCTCAAGTAAAAGATGATGATACGATTAATGAATGATTATTACAA